>JAYKKT010000077.1:13782500-14152500 GCA_036023115.1 Brasenia schreberi
AAATAGACGTCCTAAACTCTTGAGGTGCCAAGTTTTAGTATTCTTGGCATACCTATTCAGTAATTGAACCAATAGGAAATCACTTCAGTTTATTTTAAAGTCATTCATCCGGTTCCCTTGACAATGATCTTTGACTGCTAATGTTTATCATCACTGATGAAATATTGCAAAAGAGAGGAAAGTAAGTTGAAACCTTTCCATACATACACACGTCGCAGACCATGCTTGCCACTCATACAAAACAGGGTTCTACCAGCGTTTCTCCAATGCAACATACTTTGTGTGTGTGTGGCCACGCTTCCTAAGAGAATTGGTTCTCGAAGGACCGAAGCTTCCTGAGAGAATTGGTTCTCCAAGGACACAGCCCTTGTTCCAGCTGTAACACATGCCCGACTTGCATAAGCTTGGATTGCTCATCACCTGCAACCAACGACACTGAAAACAAAGCGAATTCAGATGGAATTGTTAAGTGAATGAGCACGCACACTTTATTACAATGGAAAAGTATAAGACAACGGAGCGAGTTTTTGGATAGAACATAAAAACAACATCAATGAAGATGGATCTGCAGTTAAAAGAACAAAACGAGAACATCAATTAAGATGGTAATGCAAAAGGATTGGATTGGATCTTACAGAATCCTGAACCTTGAATAGGAACATAGAAACAGATAGCATCAGATGCACAAAAAATAGTGAGTTAGGACACTTGAATGTACTTCTAGAAATCTTCAGAGCAACCCTACAAAAGTTGAACTAGAGAACAAAGCATATTCGGTACTCATATGAGTATCGCGTACATCCGATCGATTCATTGACATCCCTAGTTCTTATCGATTGCGAATCACACAAAAACATGGTAGAAGAAATTCGCCAAGTTTGCTTACACTCATCATGCCTCCCTCAACTAGTTACGAACATATTTTAGTGCAAAATTGCCAGCATAAGATGGTAATAATTGTTGACTTAATTCTTATCGACGTGCACGCATGCATGCTCTTCGGAGCCAAACCATGAGAGACATTCTGGTTTTCCATAAGAAGAGAACGGCCTCAAAACAGGTCATATTTGTATATGATTTGCATCTCTTTGTCATATTAAATCTGCAACATATATCGCCAATGATGGGGATCTACCCCCGATGCAGATGTATGTAGGGAATCGAAACATCACCCTTCATCCATTGTGTACAAAATATGACATGACCTTATCACCTCTCAGAGAGTCGGTCAGCGAGCGCATGCTTTTCAAATGACATCGCAGGCATAAATTAGAGAAGTAAACAAGTTGGATCTATGTTAGACCGAAGAATTAATGATTCCGGTTTAACGGGATCTTTGCGTACATGGGTTCGGGTCATAAAAATCTAAAACTGAATCGTTCCATCTAGATAATCAGGTTTTTAATTTCTTGTATGTAATAACCTAATCGGTTTTGGGTTGATTATTCATTGCTGTCTGAATTTACTTTTGAGTTCGGAAGTCAAATTTAATTTGTTAGCAGGATCCAGCTTTAATTATTAGATTCAACATCTGGGTTCGAGTTCAGGCTTGAAGCGACCGTTGACGTTCGTAGTGGAAACCATGAACAAACGCCACTTTCATACATAAATTCCCAATCGTTGAACTATAACTTTAGCATTTGTGTTCTCGTTTTCTCTCATCAAATTAATGGCGAAAGCTATCCATCTGCCAGTCTCCCTACTTCTATCGGCTCTCAGCATAATATTCTCCAATGCTGCAGATTGTAAGTATCCAGTACAATTTCTCTTTTTCTCTTCTTGTTATCTAGTCGTGCGTGTACCATTCACCTATGAATTTGATTTCGATTCTTCAAAGTCGAGCCCAGAATCTGAATCAAGTCTAACTATTAATTAGGTGGCCAAAGAAACAGCGATTATGTCGCTTTGGCAACCTTTAGGAGAATGGAATTCTCTCAACTTGATAAGAATTTTCATGTCGGCTTTGCGAATGACTTGAATTCTTTCAATATAATCAAATAGTCATTTACTCGTGGGTTTGAAAAGGTGGACAGGAGAGAAGGGATCTAGGTAAGTACTTGAGTGCTTTTTTTATATATGAAGCCGAAATATCGGAAGCACCAGTACTTATCCCCTTGAGCCCTTTGTCCGCGACCTCTGCTTTTTTAAAACTAACCTGCCTTGGATTCGAAAGAAAAGTTTTAACTTGACTATCGTGCCTGTGGGCTTTCCAACAATCGTGATGAGAAGTTCGGCTTCCTTCTCTTCCGAACTAGAAATTAGAAAAAACTGTATACAATCAGAAAGAAAAGGAACAAGCCACTTGCAATTCATTTTGATAGTGGAGGTTTATAAATTCTTCATATATGTATGACCTGTTTTTCCAGCATCTCTAAACATAGCTTGCGGAGTGAGCGGTAACTTTACAGACTCTCAAGGGAACAAATGGGTTGGGGACGGCAGCTTCGCTGATATCGGATTGCCAGGAAAAGTGAGCAGCTATTACTCAGTATCTCCACCACTCAACACTCTCCGGTACTTTCCAGGCCGTTCAGTTTGCTACGGGTTCAATCTTGCACCTCGAGTTGGAAAAGTTACCGTTACCACCCAATTTTACTATGGCAATTACGATTCAAATTACTACCCACCAACATTTTACGTGAAATATGACAGCAACGAATGGACTGAAGTCGCCACGAGTTTATCTGGCGTGGTAAAATATACGCTGACGTACACGACAACTTATGATAAAATCTACGTATGCCTCGGTGTTCCCCAAGATGACTTCCTTAACGTACCTTTCGTTAATACCTTGCAAATATCGGGTCCTGGCGTCAACTCGGACAATAACAAGCCAAACACCGGCAACGACACTCACAACAGTTCGGGGAACCCAACGGTGAGCCTTGATCATGGTAAGAAAAATCATACAGTTATCATTGCAATTGTGGTGTCAATCGTCGTGGGCTTGGCATTGCTGGTGGGCTTAGGGATGGTGCTGTTCTGCCTTTCAAATCAACGAAGAAGAAACATAGCGACCCAGATGGCTCCAGGTATGCAAAACATAGATTTAATTCCCTAGACATCTTATTAGTGCTTTCTTTGCTATTCAGATCTTCAAATTTGTTCTAGTCCGATTGCTGCAAGATATAAACCCACGCACTAATCTCCTTACCTAGCATTAAATAGCTACACCCAATGTGGTACATTTACACATGCCAATTGTTTTTATGAGAACAAGTAACTTTTGAAGTTAACAGCTTCCCTATGATGGATCTGATTTTTGTCCAAGAAAACAACCAAACAAACATCTTCCCAGTTTATGATCTTGATGACAAAATAAAAATATTTACTCGTTTTGAGATGATCTATCTTGCCTTTCTACTTGCAAATTCGTGACGTATGTAAACCCAACTCACTTGCCATTGCAATCGAAGATGCCTTGTTGGTTAACAGTAATCGGTCTTTGCTTTACGACCACTTATATATATATATATATATATATATATATCAACCTCTTTAATTCTGATAATCAATGATTGACAGTACAAACTCTCCACAGAGAAAATATTCAATTGGGTGATTCTTTAATTTCTAATCATTAGGAATAAAATGCAGTGCGTCCTGATGATCCGCCAGAGCCGCCCAGATCAAGACTTCTAGAAATGCAAAGTGGTTTTGAAATGAAATATCCACAACCACAAGGTCAGAATCTTCTCATACACACACACACACACACACACATATATATATACATTGTGTGTAGCTCTTTGTATAAGTGTATGTATGTATGTATGTGTGTGTGTGAGAGAGAGAGATTTCTTGTTCCGGTCCAAATAACACGTTTCTTCTCTGTTCTTTTTCCTCCTTAGGTCCTGGGACAGCCGTAACTTATTCAAATAACCAAAGCAATGCAGAAGAAAACTATGGTCAAGCTTGTAAGCTTTCATAACGGTGTTGAAGTATGTTGGTACTTTTCTGTTTCATATTGAAATCTAGATGACAAAATTGATCGTTTTCTTTTATCTCCACAGTAGATCCTGCAACGCCAGAGTCAGCTCACTCAAACACGGCAAGCGGTGTGCAACAAGTCAGTTTAAAAGGTCAAAAGCTTCTCCGCTACCTAAAACAAGATTAAATAAGCATACACACACATAAAATGCTTTCTTTAATCTTGTTATTTTGTCTGTCTGTCCGTCCGTCTGTCTGTCTGTGTATGCATATTTTTGCGATTGAAACGCACCCGGATAGGTATTGACGCAAAAGATGAGATTCGTTTGACGGCCGATACTAATGCTGGTGTCCACGTCAATGTAATATAGGCCAGACCGTATTTTATGTAGTAAGTTAACAGCAAATCTTTGATATGTTTCTTTTATAAGAGAAGATTCTTTGCAGATAGAGCGTTACAGACAAAGAAAAGTACACCGAACGAAAATGAGCTAAGGTAACGTTTAAGAGAGATCGATGTTGGAAGATATGAACGGCAACAAGTTGATAAGGGAAGAGATTGATCAGGGATTGTAATACAGGCCAGACACAAGATGATTCGAAAAGGATGGGTTACGGGTATTACCCAATTTGACAAGGTTCGGGTTCTGGTAAAAGATATAATATCTTTGACCGGATACTGAATAAGTAGCCAACCCAATCTATCTATCTACACACACAACGTACGCGCACGCACACACACACACACACGTTATATATATATATAACATCAACCGCATAACTTTAAAATCTTTTAATTATTTGGATTAGATTGTATGCTTCTAAACATAAGATTATATGGGTTAGAATTGGGAAGGAGCATCCTGTACCGCACCCATTACCCACTGAAAGAATAGACCTACCCCCCTTCGTTGAGACTTGGGTATGGAGCCGAGTAAGGTACGCCTGGCCCCATGCCACCCCGATTTGCCAATTCACATAGAAGTCTGCTTCCAAATTGTTCATATGATACTTTCTTAAAAGCAGAAGCAAACCAAATATTGGCATGTCATGACGCATTCGTCTAACTAAATTTGAATACTGTATGTACAAGGCACTGGTAATGACAACAGGGGGAGATTAGTACAAATCAACCACGTCTTCACATACAATGAGATAAGTAAAATCACAGACAACTTCCGCAAACGAATTGGTAAAGGCGGCTCTGGTGTTGTTTACTATGGTCGACTTAAAGATGGCCGTGAAGTTGCAGTAAAGGTACTAAATGAATCACTTCCTCAAGGAGCCAAGGAGTTTGTATCAGAGGTAGGTACATAAATATGTTAGAGGTTAATTATTTCTCGATGGATCCCTATTTGCACTTTGAATAATCCATGGTTTAGAATCCTGATTAATAGAACTTCGGTCGATGGTACTCGTTTAGGTTCAGCTACTGTTGACAGTTCATCACAAATGCATAGCTGGTTTTGTTGGTTACTGCGAGGAAGGTCAAAGCTTGATTCTTATCTATGAGTATATGAAGGGCGGCAACCTACGGGAACTACTCTCAGGTGAGACTCTATACGATTCAATTATGCTAGAAATTTCATACATAATTCTTCTTTGTTAGGTAGCGCAAGTAATGTTGCAATCATCAAACAGCCACATATTTCAATACACAAAGCACAAGACAAGATTTACGTGATTTAGAGAGGGATACCTTATTCTCATAAGTCCAGTAATAAGTATTGCAGATAAATTCTACCATATTAGATTAAAAAGATTACAAGATAGGAGCTGCTTTACATCCTTTAAAACTTGATAAAGCTGACGTTGACACCGATACGGATCCCCCGCATACAGCTATTCTGTGTATCAAGGAGCTATTTTAGATGAGACCCAGTCCAATCTTTTCATGGATTTGCTTGAATAATCATCATACTGCTCCTCTGCACTGATCCCATCAGTAATCTATTGGTGACGGCACCTAAATTTATTTGCTTGGCGAGCTTCATCGTGAAGCAAACACAAAGTTAAATGACTGACGAAGTGTTTGTTTTGCAGCTAAAAACAGCAAGTCTGCATTCTTAACATGGGAGAAACGGCTTCAGATAGCACAACGTGTTGCAGCAGGTCGGTATCGTCATGCTTACTCAACTTTGCATATATAATTTCAAATATTTCATTAATTTATTAGAGGAAAAAAACTCAACTCGAGATTTTGGGTGCAGGATTGGATTATCTGCACTCTGATTGTCAACAACCAATAATCCACAGGGATGTGAAGACGACAAACGTCCTTTTGAACCACAAGATGGAAGCCAAAATAGCAGACTTTGGGCTGTCCAAAGCAGGACTAGATGAAGATTTGACCTACGTATCGACCGTAGTTGCTGGCACGCCTGGCTATATCGATCCTGAGTATGTAGTTTCTTTCCACCCATATATGACTGCAGCATATCTTATTCACTAGTATGAAGCATGACTCGAACACTGGAACTCAACTTTTGTATGTATGTGTATGTGTGTGTGGATATATACACAGATACATACATGTACGGATGCATATAAGTATCTATATGTAAGTGCGGACAAAATTCATACTTGACATTTTATATCTCGCAATGATCACTGTCATTTATCAAGTTCTAAACATTCGAAAACCAAAATTTCTGTTAATATATCAAAAGGGATGATTCAGATTTAAATAATGCTTAAAATTACCTTTAGTTGGACGGGTAAAGTGACAGGGTGTCTAATTAAAGATAAAACAAGAGAGAACACGTAAGGCGGTTCGAACATTTAAAAAGATGATCGATGAAATTCTAGGGAGAAGTTGTGAGGATTTGGGAAGTGGACACTTCAAAAGACGGTGATGAACTCTCGAAGGGAACAATACGACGGAGATGAAGGTCCGATGGGAAGAATAAATATGTTCTTGTTTTTCTTGAGTTAAATGCCATGACAAGGCTTCGTTTTGGTTGAAGTGAGGGTGTCTAATTTGGTTTACTTACCTCCTTGCTTCATTCTTCCATCATCTAAAAAGTAGAGACGCTAATGAGACAATAGCTAAGAGCGAGGGTTGATATGTATATATATATGTACATATATATATATATATATGTATATATATATGTATAGTATATATATATGTATATATATATATATATATGTATATATATATATATGTACATATATATATACATATATATACATATATACATACATACATATATATATGTATATATGTATATACATATATATATGTATATATATACATATATACATATATATATGTATGTATGTATATATGTATATATATGTATATATATATGTACATATATATATACATATCCAGAAAGGGATGCACAGATTCTGAAAGAACCCATCTTTGTGTATCATTGAAACATAGACGTGCTCAACTCCTGTACATTAATCAAGAAGTCCCCATCAACATTTACCGATTTTCTGGCTCAATCTTTATTCTACTTGTAGGTACTACCAAACAAACAGGCTCACAACGGGGAGTGACGTTTATAGCTTCGGAGTAGTTCTTTTAGAGCTCATCTCGGGCCACTGTCCAATCATGTGTGCACCAGACGGGCGTCGTTTCAATCTTGTTCAATGGGCGATACCTCTGCTAGGAAGACATGATCTTGAGAGTGTTGCTGACCCTAATTTGAGAGGGCAATACAATGTGGACTCCATGAGGAAAGTTGCACATACAGCTGTGCTATGCACTTTGGAAGCATCTGATCAGAGGCCTACCATGTCTGACGTAGTGAGTCAACTAAAGGAGGCCATGGAGGTACAAACTCGCCAAGGTGGAACCCCTGCTGATGGCATGGGTGGGTTCGCGGTCCCATCAACATTGGTCTTCAACGAGTTCTCGCCTGCATCAACATCTTCAACAGATTACTCTGTCTCATTAAACAAGGGATTTACATCTACTCCATTAGCAAGATGAGAAAGTCACGGATTTCGGGGTTTCTCCAAATCCGTCCCTCCCTTTCCAGTCTTTTCAAAATTCGTCTCATTTTGTTGCAAACCACATAGACGCCCGTAAAACACCCTACCTTTCGAAACATAAGTTATTTTCATCCTTTTGCTGTTTAAGATTAATAAGAGAAAATAAATATATAAGAAAATCTTAATCCTTTCAATTGAATGAGCATCCGGTTCGGTTCAAATTTCAGAGAGAAACCGCAGCTTCATATCGTTTGGTATGTCTAGTTGAATAAAGTTTGAGTTTTTGAACCATTAGAATTTGATGTATAAGAATGTATTTATGAAGTCTGAAATGTGAGGAACTTATAATTGTTCACTTTGAGAAAAATCTTATATGCAGATGATTCGAACGTCGGCGCCCCCATATATTTTCAAAGATAAAGATTTGGCCCACATGCCTAATGAAAATAATCCTAAAAATATCATAAATAAGTATTATTCACAAAATATAGGGATGTGTGCAAATTTTCATAAATGTCATCGTGCATATTATTTGAACATTGACTTGAGACTCTTTGGCATGTCGAAGGATGGGCATTATTAAGATAAAAGAGGGATGAATTTGGAAATGGCTATATGGGGAGGAACTGATTTGAATAATCCCATAGTTACTTCTCCGTTCATTTCCATACGGGCTTTGCCCAGAAGAAGTGTCGTCACTCGCCATATGGCGTCGGTCGACCGTTAAACACTATACAGTCTCAATGCCAACATCGTCACGCTCTTTCGAGCAATATAGGAGATCCCATGGCAAGTGGCGCCAACTCTTCAATCCGGTAATCGCAGGTCAGTGGGTAGTTCAACTTTCTGGCCAAGGCCTTGGGCGCCTTGACACCTTGTATATACGTGATTTTGGTATTCTTCTGCTATAATATTTTCTTATTTATCAGTAATTCAAACTTGAAGGAGATGTTCAGTGAAATTCTTTCGATGTTATAAGATTGTCGACCAGTGGCACATTCCTCAGATATATCCCAACTGATTAGTTTAGTTTGGCGGATCAAAAACTGTGTCAAAACATCATCTTTTCTGCATTCCTAATTGCTTGAATGATCTGATTTCTTTCGAACTCATTCTGGTATTTCATAAAGTACAATCAAAACATCTAATGCAAGTAAGTCTGACTTGGAAACGCTATACAATCTTGCTTACATCCTTACCCTCAAGTAGTCTCGCCTCGCCAGCATCGTTGGTTTAAGCCCGCATGAGCAACTTCAACAAGGGAAGTAGAGATGACCCTCAAGTAGTCTCGCCTCGCCTGCAACAACTTCAACGGGACTACTCCGGTTTATCATAAAATGGATTTGGACCTCCTCCATCAAGATGAAAAGCGACAATCGCCTGCCACGTTTTTGCTACTTGTTTGCGTTTTATCGGTATCTGTCCTTACATTTGTAACCATTTTGCGATTTCTCTCTCTTGGCTATTCTTAAAATTGGCCAGCTATTTTCAAGACTCATGCTATTCTCATCTTCTTTCTGTGTCAAAGATTAAATAAGGAAGAAAGTGAATGTTGAACAGCTATCGGATAGAGATTATGTTGGGTTTAATGACTAATTTATAAAAGTTGAATTAATTGAACTCATGTAATAAAAATTATATTTATTTTATATTAAGTGTTCCTAAATAATTATTCGTTAAAGTTAAATGTGAGAGGGATGTGTGCATTTGAATATTATTGGACATTTTTAATACCATATTGATATATTAATAGTTAGAAGAATCTTAGTTTGAAAGAGCTTGAAGAGGATCACGTATACACAGGTTTATGCATGTAGCCCTCAGTTTCTACAACAGATTTTTCAAAAAGAAATAGCGCATGCATATGAAACATTTCGATCTCGATGAAACATTTAAATGCTCTATATGAGCTGCTGAGAAGGTGTAATGATGCCTGCCACCTTCATGCACTCAACCTTTTACTCTTCAGAGGAAATCACTCACTAATTTCAAGTTCTTGGATTATTTTACATCATTAAGTGTTTGTAAAAGTACAAATGGTATGACGTATAAAAGAATGCCCACTGCTTTTGCCTTCTTTCAATGTGTTGAAAAGTCATGCTCTCTACAACCTTTATTTTGCAAGTTTTAGCACTTTGAGGATTGATCAACCTGGTGGAAATCGGTGAAGGTCACATTCAATTCTCGAGTTATGAAACCAGGGGGAATGTTTGCATTATAATTCCACACAACTAATCTCTGTCAAGAACTCGTGAACATAGTCGCTTACAAATTATATGTCTTGAATGGTCTCAATGTCAGAATCTTTTCTGGATACTTAATTATTCAATACACGACCGTGCTGGTGATTTGCCTCCACCTCTTATGTTGATGAGCTAAGAACTGAGAAAGCTATAGCGGTCTGCTTTAAACCTCAGATTCTCAACTGCATGTGTACTCAGAAACCAAGCAATAACGTGATATTTGTGAATAAATCAGATGTACGGTAGTGATTATACATAGATACATACACATATACATATGTATGTCGCGCATGCGTGTGTATATATATTATATACATATGACTTGATCTGCTGAACTCATAATTTATATCTTTAGATCTATTACCATTACGCTGCAAAATTGCACTCCTAACGCACAAAATTTATTAATAAAAATGACAGCTTGAAAATAGAAGACATGGCAGTATCCACACAGAATTAGGTTTGGACTAGCCCAACTCCAATGCGTAATTTCTAGCTCCGTCTCTATCTAAATCATTTGACTTTTAAACGACGTGACAACACGCAAATAGGAGAGAAAAAACATGAAATGCTCTTGTTTCCTCCAATAAGAGAATGAGATTATGAGAGCAGATCTTCATATTGTATATAAACATTTCCTGATTATATTGAATACCATCTGTAGGACCGAAATACAACTGTATCATCCGTGATTCATATGGTCAAAGGAGAGAAACAACCATCTACATAATTGAAGACGACCTTCTTAATTAAATGCAAAAGCTTTACATTCTAACTTTTGCAGTTCGTGCTCCTTGTTTTCCATGAAATTAATGACGAAACACGGCCTACCATTGTCCCTACTACTATTAGCTCTCATGCTGACATTTGTCAGCGATGTAGATTGTAAGTATTAATAAAAGTATCCTCTTTTCTTCTTTTTCATTTTGGAGCATGTTTCAGTCTTTTTGATTCTCAACTTGTGGCTGTTCAAATAAAATTCTGATGTGGCCAAGCAAACAATAGAAATGGATTAACCTGCATTAGTATTTCTGCTTGAGCAGGACCGAGAACAATTAAAACGTTCTTTTACTTGAATCAGCTTCTGCAGTTTTCATGAAATTGAGTTCTTTGAATCCAATTAGCCTCTTTATAGGTGTGAAATAGATTCGAACAAGAAAATGAATCTTGGGTCACCCCTGAATGTTCTGGGTGCACGATGGATTCATCCTCCACCTTCGTGAGAATGAGTTCTTTGAGTCCTTTGTTGTCTGTCGATTTGCATTTTATAGCGCTCTGGATTGGATTATCTGCTTCCGACTCTAAACTTGGGTATATCAACTAATTAATTTTCTTTGTATATAGTGCTGTTTTTCAGCATCTCTGAACATTGATTGTGGAAGGAGCGGAAATTTTACAGACTCTCAAGGGAACATCTGGTTTGGGGATGGCGACTTTGCTAATCTTGGTCTTGCCGGAAGCGTGAGCTTCAGTAGCAATGCCGCTCAACACCCTCCGTTACTTTCCCGGCTACCTATTTGTTTGCTACTCCTTCAGTCTCGTACCACAAGGAACCAAAATTACCATTACCCCCAAATTCTACTACGCCAATTACGGTCGAAGTTACTATTCACCTATATTTTATGTGAAATATGACAGCAACGAATGGACTAGAATCGTCACGAATAGTTCTGCCGTGGTACCATATACGCAGGCGTACACGACTCCGTACGAGGATGTCAATATATGCCTCGGTACTCCTAAAGATGATAATAACAATACAATGTTCATTAATACTTTGCAAGTATCAGGTCCCGGCATCAATCCAAGCCAGAGCAAGCTGGCGACGGGCAAATTTAACACCGACCTGCCGATTCAGGAAACAAAGAAAAAACCTAATATGGCAGTCGTTGTTGCGCCAATTGTCGTCGTTTTCGTGCTGGCGCCAATTGTCGTCGTTTTCGTGCTGGTGGTCATAGGCGTTGTGGTCATCTTCCTTATTTCAAGGCCAAGCAGAAAGACAACAAGCGTTCAGGTATGCAAAACGGAGATTTGATCTCAATACCTTTTTGAATTTGTTTCTGAGTCATTCAGTTCTTCCGGTACGATCAGGTGATGTGATCGGAGAGATCACGCTCTAACACCAAGTACGCTATTCATGCCACCTTGGCACCCAAAAGTTACGGCATGATGCCAGGTCATGATCTCCCCAATCACCTGATGGATGGGTCAAAGGCTGTTGCCTGATTTGGTAATAGGAATATGAGCCCCCTAGATGGGATATCCAAGGGTATCGCAATCACATTATCTGACAACTCCTAATGAGGATAGAATTTTCGTCACGGTGTTCACAGTTCTCAATTAGGTTCTTTTTCATCTCCTAACCAATCACATTCATGCTACCTATTTTTTTTACAAAAATATCCGATGTTTTTCGGTTTTAACACTTTGAAACCTAAAAGTTTCTTGCAATAAAATTGAGACGTGGAATAAGTCTTTATGTATTTAAGGAACTTTCCTAGTTTATTATGTAATTGAGTTATTTTAAAAAAATATAATGAAAGTAAAGCCTATGATGGTTCTACTTGAGAGCAACAAAGGCTTACTACGTACGTAAGTAACTTTTGTGGCAAACAATGCCTTGTATTTTCCCTGTAGATTTTGATATTTCTTGCCTCTAATCTTCATAAAACCAATAAATTGAAATTAGAGATTGGTCGATCTAGGCTTTTTTTTTATAGGAAATCGGTGAAATCAACATCCCAATAACAAGATGGAGAAAAAGAGAAAATAGTTGGAACAAACAATCAAGGTTTGAATATTCAACAACCTTTTATTCCTCTTTTTAAAAGTGGAAATTGTGACTTTGGAGTTCGAAGATGAACATCCTTTTCAGATCTCGAGATATATGGGATTTAATTGAAAACGGGCATCAAGAACTCTGGAACTCTCGACTAGATTAGCTCCTATGGATGAACTAAAAGAAGAGTTGAAAACAGAAGAGAGAAAGGAAACAAAGCTCCATTTTCTATCAAATGAGCCTTACCTAATAGTTTATCTTCAGAATTATGAGAGTTACAATATCAAAAGAAGTTAGTGGCAGATCTATATTAAGGTGAGATAGGGTGGCCGCCTCACCTAAAATTTGAAAAACCAATGGAAAAGTTAGAGGGTATGTTTAAATCCATAGCTATTATACACAGTTTATCCCACCTTAAATGTAGATAGTTTGCCCCACCTGAGAAAAAGTTTTAGGTCTGACCACTGAAAGAAGTATGGATGATTGTAGGAGAAGAATTTCAAGGAAGCACAATAGTAAAATCAATCAAGCTTAAACCCTAAGAAGAGAGAGAACATGAAGATAAATAATTCCAAAACCTTGAAAACATTTTTCAGGGATCACAAAAGTCATAAATCAAATGGGGTTACTTGATGATGTCCTTACTGATAAGAAGATAGTAGAGAACATTCACTTTAAGTGTTCGACAATTGATAGGACCACTGCAAACATGAGCAAAGGTTGATAAGGCACTCTGAAAAATCTCTGGAGATAGAGAACCCTCAAAATAAAGGGTTGTCTGGGGGTGGTAAATTTGGAAGAGGAAGATGATGAGACCAAATAGGAAGAAGAAATAACTGAGAAGAATTCAGTTACAAAAAATTCTGAGATGCAATGTTTAGAAAAATGGTGCACTGAAAAAATTGTTGGTTTAAAGGAAAACTACAATGCTTCAATCAAGAAGTTTGGGACTTGCAAAAGGATTGTAGACTCAACAATCACCAACAAGCAAATATATATATATATATATATATATATATATATATATATATATATATATAGGCTCCCTCGTGAAGAAGAGAGAGATTGCAGCAACCAAGAGAAAAATTCAGGCTTCAAAGAGGACCGCTACCAAAGATTCCTCCTCCCCCACTTCATCCACGTTCGTGCTCTGATGTTATCATCCATCGTTCATTCTGTGCACAGCGAGAAGAGAAGAAGACAAGACAACATTGTCACTGAGCCTATAGTGATGGGCAACCCTAATCGAATGAATGAATCGGTTCTCTCTCTCTCCCTCTGAGTGGCAAGCATGGTCTGAGACGTGTGTATGTATGGGAAGGTTTCAACTTTTTTTCTCTTTTGCAATGTTTCATCACATATGACAAACATTGTCAGTCAAAGCCCATTGACAAGGGAACCGGTTGAATGATTTTGCAATAAACTGAAGTGATTTTCTATTGGTTCAATTACTGAAGAATGTGGTATGTCAAGAGTACTAAAACTTAGACATCTCAAGAGTCACACTTAGGGAGTCTGTTTTGAGATGATAACCTGATTACATTAAAGTACATTTTGCGGAAATTATGTCCAACTATACATAGCCAGAGCTGCCAATAATGAACCAAGCGGGTTAAGTCAGTTAAATCCCAAAGTTCGTCACCTTCACTTCACTGGCCTGAACATGAACAGTGTGCATTCAGCTCAATTCGGCTAGTTAAAAATGTTGAGTCGATTGTGGATTGTCCGTCATCATGACACGTTGAACAGTGTACTTAGTTTTTCAACAGCTACAGAATAAAGGAAGGTCTTTTATACATTCACACGGAAAACTGAAACAATAAAAGTATAAAAATAACTTATATGTCAAAAGTTAAGGATGTTTCCTATCAGCCAAAAGAAGATGCACGTATTTCGAAATGGTAGAAGGACCGACGAGTTTAGGGGAAAGCTTTTGAAATTTGTCACTTTCTCATCTAGCTGGACTCTCGTATGGTGATCCAGAATACCCTACTGAGGATGTTGATGCAAACGACAATCCTTTGAAAGCCGAACCAGTACTTGGGCCGGTTGAAGATGGTGAGATCGCTGCGGACTCAGCAATGATGGCGAGAGCGGCTGCACCTTGGCGAGTCTGCACCTCCAAGGCGTCCTTTAGTTGTTTCACTACATCAGTCATGGTTGGCCTCTTGTTAGATCCTTCTGCAGTGCATGCCATTGCTGTATACGCAATTTTCCACATGGAATCCACATTGTATTGCTCTTTCAGGTAAGGATCAGCAACACTCACAAGATCTTTTCCTTCCAGCAGTGATTGCGCCCATAGAACCAGATTGCAGTGATGCCCATCTGGTCCAATGAAGAAGGCCGAATGCCCAGAAATGAGCTCTAAAAGGACCACACCGAAGCTATAAACGTCGCTTTTCTTTGTGAGCCTGCTCGTGAGAAAGTACCTACAAGTAGACGAAAGATAGAGTCTGATCAGTGTCAGACCTAGAAAATTTTATGGGCGAGGCAAAGTTGACTTCCGGTGAAATTCAGGTGAGGTAAGCCATATAGTTTTTCAAAGATGCAGTCTGCATAGAAATTTTGGTTAATTGCTTTGGATTTTCGGATTGGCGCGGCCATCTCACCTCGCCCATGGATAGGTTCGACACTGAGCTGTCTGATGAATAGGTAGATGTTGATGGATGCCATGTGTACATTTAGGATGATCACTGGTAATCGAAAAAATAATGCCTACTTTTTCCAAATCCATCTGTCCCATTTGGCTAATATCATTAGTTCTACTTTTCTGAACGTTAACATGACTCTTATAGGAAGTCTATGCAAGAACAGATTTGGAAAATGAACTGAAAGAAACCAAGCCATTGATGAGTTCCCTGTATTTCCACCAAGGTACGTATTGAATGAGACATGCATGAAATTCAATGATACTGGTAGAAATTAAGATTACTCTGGATCGATGTAACCAGGTGTGCCCGCAACTACAGTTGATACGTAAGCCACATCCTCTTCAAATCCTTCTTTGCACAGTCCAAAGTCGGATATTTTGGGTTCCAAATGCTCATTCAAAAGGATGTTTGCTGTTTTCACATCTCTGTGAATTATTGGTCGTTGACAACTTGAATGCAAGTAATGCAACCCTGCATCCATATTCCATTTTTAGTTTCCTCTGAGCAGAGCTTGAGAAATCAAACATAGACAACCAACTGGACTAGTTAAACATATCGATACCAACCCTCCGCGACACTTTCTGCTATTTGAAGCCGTTTCTCCCATGTCAAGAGTGCAGACTTGTTGCATTTACCTGCAAGACTTTGTTCAGTCCTTTAGCCTTACAATTAACGTGCCGCCACGAATGACATTATAAAAAATGGATCAATGTACAGCAGCTATATGATGATTAATCAATTGCACACAAAAATCAGAATGTGCCCTTAGAAAGATAGCCTTTTCCGATGGTTGGCAAGATGAAAATGAAACCCACCTGAGAGTAGTTCCCGTAGAGTTCCACCCTTCAAATACTCATAGAGAAGAATCAAGCTTTGACCTTCGTTGCAGTAACCGAAGAACCCCGCAATGCATTTGTGATGAACTGTCAATAGTATCTGAACCTGAACCAGGGCTAATATAAGTTCAATATATGCATCAAGATTTTAAAAGAAAGAATTATTCAATGGGCAATTATGAGAATTATTCAATGGGCAATTATGATTCTTGAAGCATTTCACCCTTAACTTGTTTATACCAACCTCTGATGCGAACTCCTTTGCTCCTTGAGGAAAGGATTCATCTTGACAGCAACTTCATGGCCATCATTGAGTCGACCGTCAAAAACAACAGCAGACCGTCCTTTTCCGATTCGTTTTCGAAAGTTGTTAGTCATGTCCACTATCTCAGCATATGTGAAGACATGGTTGGCCTCTCGTAAAGTCTTTTGCTTGGGATTAGCAATACCTGGCGGATAAATAAATAACAAATATAACGTGTACATTCTAATTAAATTAGACAAATTCACATCAAGACTCTCCTTGTGTGAACATGTATACAATTTGGAATCGGTTTCTTATTGCGTTTTGTTGTTCCTTTTTACTCTTGTTTAGGGCGATTCTTCCCTTGATTGTTGTACTATTTGTGTTTGGTTTCAATATGCCAAATATGTTTGAATCGCTAAATACTTTTCTTTCGTTAGAATGGGGCACCGAAGTCAGGTATACTCGCCCCCAAGTATAGCACTCACGACCTTCAACTTGTGATTCGAGTTCCCTAGCCAGGTGAGCTAACGCTCTATCTGCTGCAACATAAGTTTACTTGTATTGATTAGATATTGGAGGAGCTTGCAACCTTGCGAAGGGATCTGTCGCACATCCCTTTCCATGTTTGAGTAATTAGTTGGGTACGTCGTCGACACAGAACCTGTAGTGGAAGTCAGAAAACCATAAATCTGGATTTATCCCCACGTACTTGGACAATAATCGAACATATTTGAACATTATTTGCGGAAGTCAGAAAACCATAAGTCAGAAGTTCGCAACCTTGTATGTACTCCTAGAAAAATAATCGTATACTGTTTGAGAATTTGAGCCGTCCATCGTTTTCTGTCCAAATATTATTGCAACAGAAATAAAGAGGTCGAGATGGATTTCTGCTCACACAAAGAAAGATGGAGAAATTGAATGCAATTGGTATTAGATCAATCAGGATCATGAAAAGAAATAAAGAGGTCGATTCTAATTTGGCTTTGATTCAAAAGAGACTCGGTTTTGATTGGGCTTTTAATTGAATTGAAGAAATGATAATAATATATGAAACTTATTTAAGCGAAATGGACTACCAGAGGCACTCAGGGATTTATCTCACCTATCAGGGAACCTCACTCCCAAGATGAAGGTCGTGAGTTCAATACCCGAGGGGTGCATCTCCCCAAGGCACCTCGTCGTAACACAAAAAGAATTGGGCTACCAAAAGACACAAGATTAAATCAATCAGGCTCATTGAAAGATGTAATTTCGATTATCACATCCAATGACATCAGGGAGATTCTTATCAGGTTCACTTCTTGATCAAACAGCCAGCGATTGGTGAAAAATCTTCATGATAGACCAACCAAACCAAAAACAGGCCTTCTTGCACACCAACTGACCTGGTCGGTCATCCATGGTAAAAGATCGGACGGAGTTTTATGCTAGGTATCAACCACCTAGCAGCAACCCTCTTCTTTTTTCATTTGTCTTGGAGCCGATAGCAGAGGATATATATATATAATTCTAAGGCAATCCAATGGATTCCGGACGATTTTTACAATGTTAATCAAGATAAAATGGTGACCAATACTTCCGTCCCCTAATAGTGATGAAAAGAACAAGAGAATGAAAGTGTTAATATTCAGTGATGAAAACAAAAATGATCTGTTTCTTACCAAAATCGTTCACAATTCTTGTTTTCTCTAACAGAAGGCCAATAATGAAAGAAGAAAGGTAATAATGAAAGAAGAAGGGTGATCAGCTAGTATTTTTTGCATACCTGAAGCCATCCAGACCCCCTCCATTCTTCTTAGTTGCTTTGAAATCAGGCAATACACCACAATCGCTACGGTCGGCACCATGACCAGTGCCACAATTGTTCCGATATCCATGCGGGCCAGTTCAGGGTTTTGCTAGGATAAATGGTTTAAGGCTTGTTGCTGTTATTCAGATTGATATCCAACGCTTGCATGGGATTCAGGAACAGAATCGAGAGGTGCATGAAACATACCAAAAACTGAAGAAGATGAGAAGAAGATGCTTCACTCATTACTTGTATCTTATAAAAAAACTCAGGTCAGCCGAAGGAAAAACGAAGGCCGACCGAAGAGAAGAACCCAGGCCAACCGAAGGGAGAACCCAGGCCAGTCGGAGGGAGAGCCCTGGCCAGGCGGAGGAGAGGCAGGAGCCTCCCGATCTCACATTGCTCTCTCTCTCTCTCTCTCTCTTCCCTTTTATATTCCCTAGAAAACCGCCAAGAATGGTGAGATCTGAGCCGAACTCGATGGTCTCCGATCCTCGTTTTGGTTTCAACCCATTCCCAGTCTGGTTCAATTCTGATTAGAAGCGCAGAGCAGGTTTGGAAGCAGTCATATCTAGGTAGATGAGATCTCCCTACGGCCTCATGCATTCTGGAAACATATACCTTTGAAAAGATATAATATGTATATATATATAACTAATATAGAGTTTTAATTAATTTTCAAGATTATCATAAACATTCTATGCATAAATATACAGCCCGATTTCTCCTCCTGAATAATCACGTGGTTCCTGACCTCCACAAGTCTCATTACACAACCCCACTTGGGTTTATAGGGAAAAACAAAATGTAAGGATACACACAACCATAGTTTCATACATTATATCTGCAATGAGACACAAGCTGCTAAACCAAACTATTTGTGAGATCGATGCGAGTAACAAAGTAGGCAATGAGTTTGAGTCACCCGAATCACCCATCTAGAATGTGTATTCACCAGCCGAAACACATATTACAATGCCTACTGGTGTTTCACCTAAAATATAAAGACTCATGTCATTTTCAATGCTCATACAGTATAACCCAATTATTGATCATATATAATAATTTCAAAATAGTAATAAAGTACTTCGCAATCACATGCATCAGTGAAATCAAGCAAAACAATCACTAGAATCCATCTCAAAGAGGGGAAACATGTAGCCGCATGAACCCCTAAATGAGATCCACTTCCCAATGTGTAAATTTTCATGAAATCGCCTCAATTTAGTCTTTAGATTATCGATAAAGAGATTGTATTAGTATTTTTATATTTAATTATAAAGCCAATGGTTCTAACTGCATCGGAACAAACTCCAAATGATAAGCCGCAAAACTCTATCTAGACCAATTTAAGGGACCCAGATCCATTTTTTCATAAACCCTGAACTGGGCACTTTAGACTTAGACCTGAATCCACATACGTTTTAGCTTCATGACACGATCACCAGATGCAGTTGTGTGCGATCTAACGTGACTCAGTTGGACACGACATTACTCTACCCCGTCACCCACCACCTCTCTTTTTGGCCCAAAATCTATTGTTTTCAGTAGCTTTTCCGGCCAACTAGGGACTCCACTCACTGGTCATCCTTCAAAGAGCCCCTTCAGAGAACGTCATTTGGAATGCCCGGAAATCGTTATTTTTCTGGCAGTTTCCAGGTTCCACAACAAAAGAGGGAGGACCCAATTGGTTTGTCCCCCTTCCCTCTTTCATTTGGATCCACTATCGCATCAACCATCGGCGTCTTGGCAGGAAAACGGATGACAAAGGGTCATCTTGGCCTCATTCACTTTAACATCCATTAACTTACTTTTCTTTTTGGATCGTGCTCATCGTTCACTTTGACATCCTTTGGCCCGGAATATATTTCCACAGTGTCATCTTGGACCCTGGAGCTTAATATGGGCTGAAGGCGCCTAAACTGAGGTGTCAACGGGCCTGATCGCCGGTTTCCGGAGAAGCAAGTGCTACGACGCTTGTCGAACCGTGGATGGTAGTACCAGATTGGGACAAGGGATCCTGTCAAGTTTATAATGAGAAGATCCACGCCTGGGATTCACAAGGAAAATGTTAACCATACCCGGAAGGCCATACTTTTGCTAAGTTCTCACTTTAAGAATTTTCGTGCCCGAACAGGAACTTAATATTTTGGTGGAGGTTTCGTACCAATAATTTCACAAACTATGCCAGCTTAATCTTTTTTCCTTGAATAAGCTACTCGGTCAAGTCTCTTTCTTACCACATCTTCTTGACCCTGATAGGTTTCTTGTGGATAAAGTTCGAGGAAATTCACTCAACCTCTTGCGGTTCCCCACCAACAGGCAGCGTTTCTTTGTTCATCATTGGCTGGCTTTACTGTGTACTCTTGGGACCGACTCTCTACTTTGATATTTGTAACGATACAAGTCGAGCTATGAATGAGTGGTTTTTAATGCTCATCCAAAACAAAAAACTAAACCAGAAAGAAGATACAATTGAAAACACAACTTTTAATATATATATTTATATAATGGTAAATGCTCAAACCTCATTCATGTTGACATTTATTTTATTATCTTATTAGTTGCGCATTAAATGCAAATTACAAAATATAACAGAATTTTTAATGAAAAACTCTATATTTGATCGTGCTAATCAAACAATGAAGACATTTGACTAGACTTATGGTTTGAGTATTTATTATATATAGGTAAATACATAATATCTTTCAGTGCATAATATTTCACAAATATCTTCAATGTTTGATCTTTGATATCAACAATTGAAGTGATAAAATAATATATTAAATATAAAGTATAAAATATTTTTAATTCAAATATATATTGTTTATCATGCGAATTGAACAGTGGAGTTGTTTACGTATGAAAAGACCTTATACATTCACCACTACCCCTCGAGGATCCCCACTAAGCGGCGTCGACCCTTTCTCTGATCGTGATGGGCCTGCTGCATTGTGGACTCTTGAAATCAACTACATATATACTTTGTTAATTATGGCTCCGAAACGTGACAGCATTACAAGTCAAGTCATGGCCTTGAATGGTCAATGCTCAAGAAAAACAACGAGAAAATCGAAATTCTTCTGTTGTTCAAGAAATCATAGTTGGCGAGCCAGACTCTAGAATGCACTAGTGTCACGATTAAATCTAACAGCTAAGATGGAGAAATACATCAAGCCGAACATAATTACAAAACCCAACATCGAGAAATACATCTATTGATTATTAATTTTTCCGTATTAAATCTAACAGCTAGAATGGAGGTGGAGTAGATAATACGACCAATGGAAAGTCGAAGCTGGAACATCTTAAGAAATCTCTGCTCGAAGCGACCCCTGATTTAATTTTGTTGATGCTTGATATAGTTGCTGAATTCTTTATCCGTCAGTGCTTGACCACGCATGCAGAAAACCTGGTTAATGGGTCTGCATGATCGAGGTCCCGACGTAAGCACCGGCAATCTACATTTTTAAATTTTCTTGCACAGTGAATAATATCGCATAAATTAAACTAAAACGAAGCTCTGTTTTCATAAGTTATTTTCACTAATAAAATAGTAATTGGTCAATGTTGTGAAATGACATTTTTGACATAGCACTGCACTATTATACATTGGAATTTTCATTTACAAATATTTAATATAGTTAGTAATAAGTCAAAAATATAAAAGTATAAGCGAATGGTCAATGCCCATTCAGACCAATAACGTGACTGCGGTACCAGTAGAGCCATTTATTCGTTGTTTTCAATGGTCAATGTTCATTCAGAACAAAAAAGAAAAGCTAAACCAGAAAGAAGAGAAAATTGAAAACGTTTTTTTGTTTACGAAATAATAGTTGGCAAACCCTGCCTGAATTGAAGCGGCATCCTCTGGTCCATTACAGGCCATCTTTGTTCAGGAGAAATCCGGCTTCGATTAGATTTTACTTGAACAACGATAGTCTGGATTCTCGATGGTGTTAATTGGGCTTCACTTTAATTGAATTTAGCTTAATCCTTCAACTTCATCTTTTTTCTGTGTGAGGGTGTGTGCGCATGTAGAACAACTTCATCTCCTTTAGATTTATAATCTCCATAGTTGATGTTGATGCTACTTGAATTCGTGATGCAACCCAAAAAAACTCGGTTTGCAAACTCATTTAATTATGAAAAATAGAAGTTCCTGTTGGCTGCAAAAACCTCGTGTTATTGGGAATTGCTTTTCTTTAGTTAAATCATTTTGATAATTGAGAGAGAACATACAAAAGAACACACACAGGAATTAAGGTTATGATGAGATATATATACTGGTAGGTTATTTGATTGTACGCTCCTCTTTTTCATTATAATGTACCTTAAAGCTGGCAAAACGAAAACAATCAACATCCTCGGTGGAAGAACCTTTTTCTGATTTGACATATACGTGACCTGAACTAGTCTCGCGACCCATTCTCTCCTTTAAACCATTTTGTGATTTGACATATGATCTGAACTAATCTCCGCGATCTCTCTTATATATAGATATGAACATCTCAAACTCTTGAATTGCACTTCACTCATGGCGAAACCAATCTACCCTCCATTCACCCTGCCTCTCCTGATTTTTGCCATCCATTTCGTCCATGCCATTGAATGTAAGTATTTTGTGTATCCATATGAATGAATCTGCAGAATTTTACTATCTAGGTATATGGTAGTTCAGAAAAGATATCTTTATGATTTTTTCAAAGGCAACTGCAATATAACTTTCACTTGTCATAGATTTCATTCTTCGGTGTAACGTCTCCAGTTTGCTCATGGTTATTCATTTCTCTTTGATTGTCTTGTATTGTCGTTAACTGAAGTCCTCATGTTTCAATTAATAGCGTGCATTTTACGTAGCGGCATTTCACACGCTTACTTTTTAGGGTCTACCCTCAACATCGCCTGTGGAAGGACTAGTTCTTTTAACGACAGTGATGGGAAGCCATGGGTCGGAGACACTGAATTCACCTCCGTTGGCCACTCTGGCTGGATCAATAGCACAGCTTGACTCCACCGATCAACACCCTCCGTTACTTTCCCGATCCCTCTAAGGCATGCTATCAGTTGATTAATTGTGTATTGACAGGAAGTCATTTGGTTGTTACTAGCAAATTTTATTACGGCAATTATGATGGTAAAGAGCACCCTCCAAAATTTGAAGTTCAGTATGACAACAACCCGCCACATAAGGTTATAACGGGCGTCGCCGTCGTGCAATATTCACTAAGCTATCGGGCGGAGTCTGACATCATCAACATCTGCCTTAGTGTTGATCCTGGTGATTACAATAGTACTGCCATTGTGAACACTATACAGCTTGCATGGACCACGCCAGAACACAATCTAAGCCGCAGGGAGCTACGTGGTCATCATGGAGGAGGCGGTGGTGGAGGTGGTAGAAGTGGTGGAGGTGGAGGAGGCAATAGCACGACCCATTCGAACATCAATACGGAAGATTTTAAGAAATCCATCCCTGGGTTGGTGGTGGTTTTCATACTTATCATATGTTGCTCAATTTGTTCTTGCTTACGACGTTGTTACAGGCCAAAGAAGCCAGTCCCGCAGCCACAGAATCGTGAATCGACGACGATCTATGTGCCCGCGGTCCAATCTGCACGGAATAAACATTAGAGAGGACGGACCAACTCATACTGCATGCAGCTGCCGTTTCCAGCTTATCTCTCTCTGTTTCATATTATATATATAACAACAACTAAGCCTTTTCCCATATATATATATATATATATATATATATATATATATATATATATATATATATATATATATATATATATATATATATATATATATATATATATATATATATATATATATATATATATATATATATATATGCCTTGTAACTGATGGTGGCGATGCATGGTTTTCGAGTGAATTGTAAGGTTAAGATTTAGTATGGATTGTACGATTGAAAATGTGTGTGTCTGCGAACACGCGGTGCGTTGAAGAGTTAAGCGGCAGTCTTGTGCCTGTAGAAGTAGAAGTCCAAAGCACAGAAGCCACTAGAAAGTCAAATGCTTCTACTAAGGGAAGGTGATGACCTTTGGAGGAATAATTAACTTATTCCTCCAAAAGAATCGACCAACTTATTAACGTCCCTGAAGAAAACGAAAAGTTTACAAAGTTTTGTAGCTATGCTGGCAAGATTCTGTGCATTAATTAACTCGAGAGACACTTTTAAGTGAAGGTCACGAGTTCTATAGCCAGAGTATGCATCTAGGTGATTTCTCTAACCCCAACTGCCAAGATAGTTAGAATCCAATTTCTAGATAGAATCGGTGGATGGGTAATTAAACTCGTTCAATTTTACCTCGATGCTAACTCTTCAACCTAAACTTTTACCCGCATTTTCAATCATTGACGGATCCAAGAATTTTTGTTGGTGTGACACTATTTTGGTAAAAGTGCACTTGTATTTCATATTTACAAAGTAGTTTATTTTTTATTTAAGTACTAAATAATTTTTTGATAACTCTGCCCATGTAAGGGATCATCCTTGCATTACCGGTCCCAAGTCCAGATAAAGGAGGAGGGTTGTGTTAGGCATCCGACAACCAACGTAAAACTTCGTCGGATTTTTACAACATGGATTACAAAAATTATGAGCATTTTTTTGGGGCGTCCTCGCCTAGTGACATGCTGCAGAGCCCAAATGCAGTAAGAAGTAAGTAAGGGCCACTACATTTTTATCCGAATGTAGTGAATCAATTGCAGAGGGGGTTCCCACATCATGGACGGGTGTGGGTAAAGAAGTTAGTCCCGCTACATTGCCGCCCGAATGTAGTGAAAATTTTTCAGAGAGGGTCTTCGCATTTTGATTATGGACGGATGCGGAGGTAAGGAAGCTAGTCCAAGATAATAAGATTCGTATTGGTTCTTGGAATATCGGAACATTATCGGGTAAGCTAATGGAGGTGGCAGATACTATGATTCGGACAAAGATTCATATTCTATATTTACAAGAGACAAAATGGGTTGGAGAAAAAGCAAAGGAGATAGAGGATACAGGTTTTAAATTATGGTACTCAGGTAAAGAAAAGGCTCGAAATAGAGTTGGTATTATCATAAATAAAGATTTAAAGGAGAGTGTAGTAGACATACAATGATATGGTGACCGAATCATGACGTTGAAATTAGTGTTAGGAGCAGAGGTTTTGAATATAGTTTGTGCTTACGCACCCCAAGTAGGACTAGAAGATAGTATAAAGACAGTTTTTTGGGAAGAGTTAGATAAGGTGTTTCAAAAGATTCTACAAAGGGAGATGATTTGTTTAGGAGGAGATTTAAATGGACATGTCGGTAAAGAGGCATTAGGATATCAAGGGATTCATGGAAACTTTGGTTTTGGGGATATAAACGAGGAAGGTAGGGAGATTTTAAATGTTTGCTATGTCATTTGATCTCTTTATAGTCAATACAATCTTTAAAAAATGAGATGAACATTTAATTACTTATAAGAGTGACTTATCACAAACACAAATTGATTACTTTATTTGTAGAAAAAAGGATAGAGCGTGTTGTAAAGATTGTAAGGTAATTCCAGGAGAAAGCTTTACCACCCAACATCGACTTTTAGTTATGGATTTACAAATAAAAAAATGGACAAAGAAGAAAAGAGTGCATCGAGCTATTCAAACTAAATGGTGGAACCTCAAAAGCGAGAAAGAAGATATATTTAAACAAAAAGTCCTTCAAGGAGATGTTTGGAATTATGTTGGCACACCCTGTGATATGTAGAACAATATGGCTATACATATTAGGAAAGTGGCGAAAGATGTGTTAGGGATATCTAAGGGAGGTGTACCGGCACAAAAAGAAGCTTGGTGGTGTAGTGAAGTAGTACAAAATAAAATCAAGGCAAAGAGGGCATGTTACAAATTATATTATGCTAAGAAAACTAGTGAAACTTTAGAAGCTTATAAGAAAGCAAAGAAGGAAGCGAAAAAGGTCGTTAATGAAGCAAAAGCTAAGATTTGGGATGACTTATATAAAAAACTCAACTCAAAAGAGGGTGAAAGAGATATTTTTAGGATAGCTAGGGCTAGAGATAAGAAAACTAAAGATCTTAATTATGTTAGATGCATAAAAGACGAGGATGAAAAAATTCTAGTGGTAAATGATGATATAAGAAATAGATGGAGAAACTATTTTTATAATCTTTTTAATGAAAATAAAGATGTTAGTATTAGTTTAGGAGATTTAGCCAAGTCAGAAAAGTATATAAACCATAATTTCTACCGACGTATTCAAAAGAATGAAGTAAAAGAGGTTCTTAAACATATGAAGAGTGGTAAATCGGTAGGACCAGATAATATTCCTATAGAAGTTTGGAAAATACTAGGAGAAATAGGTATCACTTGGCTCACAAGACTATTTAATGAAATATGAAAAAACCAAAAGATGCCCGAGGAATGGAGAGCAAGTACACTTATACCCATATATAAGAACAAGGGAGACATTCAAAATTGTGCGAATTATCGAGGTATCAAGTTAATGAGTCGTATTATGAAATTATGGGAAAGAATTATCGAACGTAGATTAAGACAAGTATCAAGTACAACAAAGAATCAATTTGGATTTATGCCAGGCAGATCTACTATTGAAGCGATTCACCTTTTGAGATGTCTTATGGAACATTTTAGAGCAAAAAAGAAAGACCTTCACATGATATTTATTGATCTAGAAAAAGCTTATGATAGGGTACCGAGGGAGGTTCTTTGGAGAACTTTGGAAAAAAGAGGTATCCCATTGACATATATTAACCTTATAAGAGACATGTATGATGGTGCAAAAACATGTGTGAGGACTCATGAAGGAACGACAGACTTCTTTGAAGTTAATATTGGGTTACATCAAGGATCAACTTTAAGTCCATACTTATTTATAATGGTGATGGATGAGTTAACAAAACATATTCAAGATGAAGTACCTTGGTGTATGTTATTTGCAGATGACATTGTATTAGTGGAGGAGTCTAAGGAAAAAGTTAATAGAAAATTGAAACTATGGAGAAAAACATTAGAAAGCAAAGGCCTCCGACTTAGTAGAACAAAGACAGAATATATGGAATGTAAGTTTGATCGTTTGGCTACTTCAAAGGACATAGAAATTAAAATTGGCACACATTTCATTCCCCAAAGAAAAGTTTTAAATACCTAGGGTCAATTTTTCAAAGTGATGGAAGAATTGAGGGAGATGTTACACATAGAATTAATGCTGGTTGGTTAAAATGGAGAGGAGCATCACATATTCTTTGTGATAAGAAGATACTATTAAAATTAAAAGGTAAATATTATAGAGCAGCAATAGAGGATAAAATGAGAGAACATCGTTTAAGATGGTTTGGACATATAGAAAGAAGATCAAAAGAAGAACTTCTAAGAAGGTTAGAAAAACTAAATTTGGAAAGTATTAAAAGAGGTAGAGGACGACCACAAAAGTGTTGGAAAGAAACAATAAAGAATGATCTAGCTTATTGGGAGTTAACTGCTAACATGACACACGATAGGGATCTATGGAAACAAAGAATCGCCGACCCCGTCTAGTATGGGAAAAGGCTTAGTTGTTGTTGTACTAAATAATTTTTTGATACACCTCATGCCTCACTTGGTCTTAAAGTTAAGTCCCGACAGTTGTCAAGACCAAACAGGTAGAGTTTCTAGACAGTCACAACTTTATTACAAGTCAACTTGCCGATGTCCTCACAACCGTAAATTGTAAGACTGCGTTCTAAATTCCCGATTTTAATTACAATGCCAACTGCCCATCAGGAAAAGAGAAAGAAAAGACGCATGAAAATGTATTAGCCAACTTGCAACAACTGGTTCCAATTAAGCACAGATGGTATTTATGGAGTCTCATGATTCGGTAGGTCTCTTATTGTGCTGGCCATGATTAATATTGAAGTCAAAACTGAATTAGATTGATTCAAATGACAATATATTGGTGCGATTTTAGTTTTGAGTACAAGAGTTTGGGTTGGATCCAATTGAAACGTTAAATAACCTGGTTTTCAAACGGATTTTATTAGGCACATTAGCCTCGTACAACCCCAAACCCGCTTAAGGTTCATGATAAGCATATCCGGATCTGGACACAAGGCATATTTTGCAGCGTTCGGCCACAGTAAGTCCGAAGGCTTATAGCCGATCCGAAATTCGACCGGACCTTGGTCTCAAGTCATCATTTGAGAAGTCGTGGTTTTGGACATACATGTATCACTTTGAAGTTTCTTACACACATCTTCTCATCTTATTCAGCCAGTTACCAACCAGCAGTAGCGAATGTGAAATTCTTTTAATATGGGATAAATAGCCCACGGTATGCCATGGATCCATATAGTGGAAACTTTTCTTTGGCAGTTCTCCAAAAAGTTTTTGTTGATGAGGAATCAGTTGAAGGTCTTGAGTTCAACACTTAGTGGCACCCATTTGTACCCTGAGGCGGCGAGTCGATCTAGAAACACACTAGATCAAAGAATTCAGGAAAACACGTCATAGAAACACCAACTACTGAGAAAGAAGACATGAAACTTCTGTTGGAATCTAAGTTCACAAGGCCAATCTTTTCGAAATCAAAGGTCAAGAGAGGTTCAAATGGAGCAGGAAATCGTCCGTCAATAGTGAATTCGACTCTTCGTCACCGTATTTTGTGCTCCATTTTTTTCCCAGTTGCAATGAGGAGGCTGAAGCTAGATGCATACCCAGGTATCGAACTCATAACCTTCAAGTTGCAAGTTGGCCCTCTAGCCAAGTGACTTATTCCTGTCTTGTGCTCCTCTGGTTACAATGGAGTCAAGGGTCCAGTTTTATTTACTTCAGAATTCACCTGCATTAAGATATTTTTATTATTTATTATTACAACCACTGCTGTTATTACTATTACTAATAGTATTACTAATATTATTGTTATTATCATTATTATTGGCACATTCTGGAAAACCTGAAAAAGGAAAAATTTAAAGGGGATGAGTGGATGACCATCAAAGCAACAGTCTTCGATCAAAGCAGGTCTGCCAAATGAGATCATCTGGCTGCTTTACTCATGAACGCCGATGGGGCAACAATCTATCCCATCAGACATTTACCTATCTTTCGCCGACGGCAGAGGACGTTCCTCACCTCAAGGAGTACTCAACCCATCTCCGCCAATGGGTCTCCCTCCAACGAGGAAGCCCAGAAAGTTCACCCTTCATAACAAATTCCCAAATGCAGACCCAGAACTTTGGTTTCCGGATTTTGATTTTCTCCTTTCCTCTCATCCTTATTCGTGAAATAAATTAATGGCAAACCCTATCTTGCGGCAATTGATCTCCTTACTGCTCTCCATTCTCATGGTTATATTGGTTCTCGCTGATCTCTGTACGCCTTCATTCAATCTTGACCAAAATTCAATCTGCTAGGTGCCCTTGTGAAAGGTAGACCTTTTTTGGCACGGGTGACCAACGAGATTATTGCGGAAACGGTCTACGCGCTTCTCCTCCCGGCCAAAATTTGGACTTTAAAAACGTGAAGAGTTCGATACGGAGTAGACATGCAACCAGTTACACTGGCTGGAAAGCAGTCGCTAAGATAATCGCATTGGACGAAAATGAACGATATCGCTGAACTTTATTGTCAAATTCACACCGCACTTCGAAAATAATTTGATACAAATCAAATTTTTCGAATCCACTAATACAGGCCAATATGAGGGTCCCAGATCCTATGTCAGCCGTATCTTGTGGAATTAACATTAACTATACGACCAATTAATGTATCAATTTTCAATCAATATAAGTGTAATCAATATGTATCGTACAGTACGCACAGATACTCGTTCACAACAGGGTGTGTATGGTGAGTTGTTGTGATACCGTGAAGTTCAACGTGCTTATGCACAACAAGGTGGTGACAAGTTGAGAAATGAGCATTGCTTGACAGAGTGCAATGAGATGAGAAGTATTAAAGTTTTTCTGTCAGTGTGTTATCAGTATATCATAAGGATGATGATTAAGATCAAGGACTGCATGTTATGGTAAACCATCCAATACCGCTCAAAGAAGGCTGACAGAATGGAAATATACAAGTAGGATAACGTGAGGATCTTCAGCATTTGATAAATAAAATCTATAAATACTTACGAAGCCAAGAGTGTCCAAATCTAAAATTTCCTACCATAAAAAGAAGAGGACACAAGCATAACAGTAATTCAATAACTTCAAATAAAAAACTAATCAAAGAAGGAGAAGCCCATATCGTCATCACTTTCTTCCTTCTCTTCCTTATTCTCTTCCGGTGGGGGCTCTGCTGCAGCAGCTGGGGCTCTTGATCCACCTGCTGCAACTGCTCCTCCAATGAATGCGCCTCTGCCGCCACCTCCTCCAATAACCACCTGGTGGACAATCCAAATCTCAAAATATTTAATTTAAAGAGGAATAAATCCATCTGGGTGTAAGCTCATCTCATTCTTGCCGCTGAAATAATTGGGACATTATTTAGTAGTTCAGAGTTTAGACCATAACACACTTGGTGGCAGAAAATCTGGATTAGCTCACATGAAATTATACAAATATTTCTAGCTTTGTGAATAGCGACTTTTCAGTAACATCTTCAATTAGCTGATATAATTATTAGAAATGGACAACTTCTCAAGTTCCTTCTTTTGAGCAATGATGTTTCATCATGCGTGCACGTCGATACGAATTAAGTCAACAATTATTACCATCTTATGCTGACAACTTTGCACTAAAATATGTGTGTAACTACTTGGGGGGGGGGGGGGGGGGGGGGCATGATCAGTGTAAACAACTTGGCGGATTTCTTCTGCCATGTTTTTGTGTGATTCGTAATCGGTAAGGACTAGGGATGCCAATGAGTCGATCGGATGTACGCGGTACTCATGAGTCTCTGATGCTATCTTTTTCTATGTTCCGATTCAAGGTTCAGGAATCTATAAGATCCAATGCAATCCTTTTGCATTACCATCTTAATTGATTTCTCGTTTGGTTCTTTAACTGCAGATCCATCTTCATTGATGTTGTTTTTATGTTCTATGCACAAACTCGCTCCTTTATCTTATACTTTTAAATTGTAATAAATGTGCTTGATCATTCACTTAGCAGTTCCATCTTAATTCGCTTTGTTTTCTGTGCCGTTGGTTGCAATGATTAGTAACCCAAGCTTATGCAAGTCGGGCATGTGTTACAGCTGGAACAAGGGCTGTGTCCTTGGAGAACCAATTCTCTCAGGTAGCTTCGGTCCTTCGAGAACCAATTCTCTTAGGAAGCGTTGCCCCCGCCCCACACGCATACACACACGCAGAGAGAGAGAGAGTATGTTGGATTGGAGAAAAAGTTGGTAGAGCCCTGTTTTGTATGAGTGGCAAGCATGGTCTGAGACGTGTGTATGTATGGGAAGGTTTCAACTTTTTTTCCCTCTTTTGCAATGCTTTTGCAATAAACTGAAGTGATTTACTATTGGTTTAATTACTGAAGAATGTTGTATGTCAAGAGTACTAAAACTTAGGCATCTCAAGAGTCACACTTAGGGCGTCTGTTTTGAGATGATAATCTGATTACATTAAAGTACATTTTTCGGAAATTATGTCCAACTATACATAACTAGAGCTGCAAATAACGAACCAAGCGGGTTAGGTCAGTTAAATCCCAAAGTTCGTCACCCTCACTTCACTGGCCTGAACATGAACAGTGTGCATTCAGCTCAACTCGGCCAGTGAAGTTGGTTAAAAAGGTTGAGTCGATTGTGGATTGTCCGTCGTCATGACACATTGAACAGTGTACTTTTTTGTTTTTCAACAGCTACAGGAAAAGGAAGGTCTTTTATACATTCACACAGAAAACTGAAACAGAAAAAGTATAAAAATAACTTATATGTCAAAAGTTAGGATGTTTCCTGGATCAGCCAAAAGAAGATGCACGTATTTCGAAATGAAGGACCGACGAGTTTAGGGGAAAGCTTTCGAAATTTGTCACTTACTCATCTAGCTGGACTCTCGTATGGTGAACCAGAATACCCTACTGAGGATGTTGATGCAAACGACAACCCTTTTAAAGCCGAACCAGTACTTGTCCCCATTGAAGATGTTAATTTAGGCAAAAACTCTTTCAAGGCCGAACCGGTACTTGGGCCGCTTGAAGGTGGTGAGATCACTGCGGACTCAGCAATGCTGGCGAGAGCGGCTAAACCTTGGCGAGTCTGCACCTCCAAGGCGTCCTGTAGTTGTTTCACTACATCAGTCATGGTTGGCCTCTTGTTAGATTCTTCTGCAGTGCATGCCATTGCTGTATACGCAATTTTCCACATGGAATCCACATTGTATTGCTTTTTCAGGTTAGGATCAGCAACACTATCAAGATCTTTTCCTTCTAGCAGTGGTTGCGCCCATAGAACCAGATTGCAGTGATGCCCATCTGGTCCAATGAAGAAGGCCGAATGCCCAGAAATGAGCTCTAAAAGGACCACACCGAAGCTATAAACGTCGCTTTTCTTTGTGAGCCTGCTCGTGAGAAAGTACCTACAAGTAGAAGAAAGATAGAGTCTGATCAGTGTCAGACCTAGAAAATTTTATGGGCGAGGCAAAGTTGACTTCCGGTGAAATTCAGGTGAGGTAAGCCATATAGTTTTTCAAAGATGCAGTCTGCATAGAAATTTTGGTTAATTGCTTTGGATTTTCGGATTGGCGGGCCATCTCACCTCGCCCATGGATAGGTTCGACACTGAGCTGTCTGATGAATAGGTAGATGTTGATGGATGTCATGTGTACATTTAGGATGATCACTGGTAATCGAAAAAATAATGCCTACTTTTTCCAAATCCATCTGTCCCATTTGGCTAATATCATTAGTTCTACTTTTCTGAACGTTAACATGACTCTTATAGGAAGTCTATGCAAGAACAGATTTGGAAAATGAACTGAAAGAGACCAAGCCATTGATGAGTTCCCTGTATTTCCACCAAGGTACGTATTGAATGAGACATGCATGAAATTCAATGATACTGGTAGAAATTAAGATTACTCTGGATCGATGTAACCAGGTGTGCCCGCAACTACAGTTGATACGTAAGCCACATCCTCTTCAAATCCTTCCTTGCACAGCCCGAAGTCGGATATTTTGGGTTCCAAATGCTCATTCAAAAGGATGTTTGCTGTTTTCACATCTCTGTGAATTATTGGTCGTTGACAACTTGAATGCAAGTAATCCAACCCTGCATCCATATTCAATTTTTATTTTCCTCTGAGAAGAGCTTGAGAAATCAAACATAGACAACCAACTGGACTAGTTAAACATATCGATACCAACCCTCCGCGACACTTTCTGCTATTTGAAGCCGTTTCTCCCATGTCAAGAGTGCAGATTTGTTGCATTTACCTGCAAGACTTTGTTCAGTTCTGTAGCCTTACAATTAACGTGCTGCCACGAATGACATATTATAAAAAATGGATCAATGTACAGCAGTTATATGATGGTTAATCAATGGCACACACAAATCAGAATGTGATCTTAGAAAGATAGCCTTTTCCGATGGTTGGCAAGATGAAAATGAAACCCACCTGAGAGTAGTTCCCGTAGAGTTCCACCCTTCAAATACTCATAGAGAAGAATCAAGCTTTGACCTTCGTTGCAGTAACCGAAAAACCCCGCAATGCATTTGTGATGAACTGTCAATAGTATCTGAACCTGAACCAGGGCTAATATAAGTTCAATATATGCATCAAGATTTTAAAAAAAGAATTATTCAATGGGCAATTATGATTCTTGAAGCATTTCACCCTTAACTTGTTTATACCAACCTCTGATGCGAACTCCTTTGCTCCTTGAGGAAAGGTTTCATCCAGTACCTTGACAGCAACTTCATGGCCATCATTGAGTCGACCGTGAAAAACAACAGCAGACCGTCCTTTTCCGATTCGTTTTCGAAAGTTGTTAGTCATGTCCACTATCTCAGCATATGTGAAGACATGGTTGGCCTGTCGTAAAGTCTTTTGCTTGGGATTAGCAATACCTGGCGCATAAATAAATAACAAATATAACTTGTACATTCTAATTAAATTAAATTAGACAAATGCACATCACGGTGCCAATATTAGTTAGGATTCTGCTTGTGTGAACATGTATACAATTCGGAATCGGTTTCTTATTGCGTTTTGTTGTTCCTTTTTACTCTTGTTTAGGGAAGATTCTTCCCTTGATTATTGTACTATTTGTGTTTGGTTTCAATATGCCAAATATGTTTGAATCGCTAAATACTTTTGCTTTCTTTGGTTAGAATGGGGCACCGAAGTCAGGTATACTCGCCCCCAAGTATAGAACTCGCGACCTTCAACGTGTGATTTGAGTTCCCTAGCCAGGTGAGCTAACGCTCTATCTGCTGCAACATACGTTTACTTGTATTGATTAGATATTGAAGGAGCTTGCAACCTTGTGAACGGATCTGTCGCACATCCCTTTCCGTGTTGGAGTAATTAGTTCGGTACGTCGTCAATACAGAACCTGTAGTGGGAGTAAGAAAACAATAAATATGGATTTATCCACATGTACTTGGACAATAATCGAACATATTTGATCATTATTGCAGAAGTTCAAAACCTTGTGGATATTTCTGTTCTTCACGGCTGTGCTGGTCATTTGCGTAAGCTGAGACCACGGGGGCCACAGGACCTAAGCAGTTGCGAAAGGTGTTATCCCACCTATATATATATATGTATATATATATATATATACATATATATATATATATGTATATATGTATATATATATATATATGTATATATATATATATGTATATGTATATATATATATATATATGTATATGTATATATATATGTATATGTATATATATATATATATGTATATGTATATATATATGTATATACATGCATATGTATGTATATACATACATATGTATATATACATATATATGTATATGTATATGTATATGTATAAAGAGAGAGAGAGAGAGAGAAAGAGAAAGAGTTTCTGACCTTGTTGATGTTTCTGCTCGACATCATATTGAATATCTGAATGTGATGACATCATAGCTCGAAGACGACCTTGGCTAGGTGGCACTGAACAATTTTTCTAGGAGTTGATTAGATGGAGGAGAAACACCCTAATTAAAATTGAATATTTTAAAGTTGCTACGAGATGACCAAAGTATATGGTTTGAGAATTTGAGCCGTCAACCGTTGGCGTGTCCAAAAAGATTATAGCGACAGAAATAAAGAGGTCCAGATGGATATGCTCACACATGGAAACATGAAGAGATTGGAAAGAATAAGTATTACCTCTTTGATTCAAAAGAAGGTATTATCCGACCTGATATATATATGTGTGTGTGTGTGAGTATATATTGTGTAAATATATATATGTATATATATGTGTGTAAATATATGTAGAGAGAGAGAAAGAGAGAGAGAGAGATTCTGACCTTGTTGATATTTCTGCTCGACATCATATTGCACATCTGGCTGTGGTGCTATCGTAGCTGGAAGACGACCTTGGCTAGTAGGCACTGAATATTTTTCTAGGAGATGATTAGATAGAGAAGAAACACGCTAATTGAAATTAAATGTGAATATCTTAAAGTTGCTACAAGATCAGCAATCGTATATTGTTTTGAGAATTTGAGCCGTCCATCGTTGCCTGTCCAAATATTATTACAACAGAAATAAAGAGGTCGAGATGGATTTCTCCTCACACAAAGAAAGATGGAGAAATTGAAAACACTAGGTATTATCTACACCGTCGATTCTAATTTGGCTTTGATCCAAAAGAGAGTGGTTTTTTATTTGGCTTTTAATTGAATTGAAGAAATGATAATAATATATGAAACTTATTTAAGCGAAATGGACTACCAGAGGAGATTTATCTCACCTATCAGGGAACCTCACTCCCAAGATGAAGGTCGTGAGTTCAATACCCGAGGTGTTGCATCTCCCCAAGGCACCCCGTCGTAACCCAAAAAGAATTGGGCTACTAAAAGACACAAGATTAGATCAATCAGACTCATGGAAAGATGTAATTTCGATTATCACATCCAATGACATCAGGAAGATTCTTATCAGGTTCACTTCTTGATCAAACAGCCAGCGATTGGTGAAAAATCTTCATGATAGACCAACCAAAACAAAAACAGGCCTTCTTGCAGACCAACTGACCTGGTCGGTCATCCATGGTAAAAGATCCGACTGAGTTTTATGCTAGGTATCAACCACCTAGCAGCAACCCTCTTCTTTTTTCAGATGTCTTGGAGCCGATAGCAGAGGATATATAATTCTAAGGCAATCCAATGGATTCCGGACGATTTTTACAATGTTAATCAAGATAAAATGGTGACCAATACTTCCGTCCCCTAATATTGATGAAAAGAACAAGAGAATGAAAGTGTTAATATTCAGTGATGAAAAAAAAATGATCTGCTTCTTACCAAAACCGTTGACAATTCTGGCTTTTCTACTAGTGACAGAAGGCCAATAATGAAAGAAGGATGATCAGCTAGTATGTTTTGCATACCTGAAGCCATCCAGACCCCCTCCATTCTTCTTAGTTGCTTTGAAATCAGGTAATACACCACAATCGCTACGGTCGGCACCATGACCAGGGTCAAGGCTCCGATGACCAGTGCCACAATTGTTCCGATATCCATACGGGCCAGTTCAGGGTTTTGCTAGGATAGATGGTGCAAGGCTTGCTGTTGATATTCAGATTGATATCCAACGCTTGCAAGGGATTCAGGAACCGAAATCACATCGAGAGGTGCATGAAACATACCAAAAACTGAAGAAGATGAGAAGAAGATGCTTCACTCATTACTTGTATCTTAGAAAATCAGGTTCGTGCCCGAGTCCATGCCAGCACGTACATCTCAAAGTGGTCAACTAACTCATTACCATCTTAAGCTGAATATGCAGGTATATATGAGGATGGCTGATTTCAGTTTATTTAATTTCTTCAACTATTGCACCATTTTCACTTGATAAGGGATTAGGTCCAAATTGACTGGGGATGTGAATTAATCAGATATATCCTGTTCAATCCTATTCAGAATATTTAATTAATAAAGCATATTAGGTGTTTCGAAATATATAGGAATACTAACTGGACACGATTAAATTTTTTTTCCTAATATATACATACATACATATATATATATATATATATATATATCCTACCAATTCCAATGTGTCAAACTTACGAAAGTGTAATTTTGCTGATTAGGTTCTGTTTCTCATATTCATACCCTAATGTACGAGCAATCTCATAAGTCTAATATCTTGTTTTTTTTATTTCGGCAAGGCGCGTTCAGTCTGAATACTATCCAAATCCATGATAAGACGTCCATAAATTCGTTCTCAACTAGAGCTGTCAGTACGCGAGCCAGGAAAATGCTGCCCAAGCCCACCCTAGCCACTGTTATATATATACATATATATACATACATACACACACATATACATATACATATGTATGTATACATATATATATATATATATATATATATATGTATGTATGTATATATATATATATATATGTATATGTATATGTGTATGTATGTATATGTATATATACATACATACACATATACATATACATATGTATGTATACATATATATATATATGTATGTATGTATATATATATATGTATATGTATATGTGTATGTATATGTATATGTGTATGTATGTATGTATGTATGTATGTATATGTATATGTGTATGTATGTATGTATGTATATGTATATGTGTATGTATGTATATATATGTATATGTATATGTAGGTTCAGTTTGTGGCTCGGCCCCAAGCTATGAGGGCCGAGGTAGAAAGCTCCTTTTGTTATTTGGGCTCAAATTTTCTAACCCAGCCATCTATATTTCGATGGCCAGGCCGCCCATCCAGTGCTCTATTGTTTCAGTCATCCAGCGCTCTATTGTTTCAGTCTTACACACTAATCCATTCACAGTCGATTATTTCAAAGACAACTTTACTCGCACACACTCCCTTCGCTCGTGAAGTTTCTAATTTTGTATGGTACGCAACAAGTTCATTCCACCCACATAATTCACCAAGACAACATACAACAAATTATTAGTCATGATGCATTCCAATGTGTCCAACAGAACAGTCAAGCGGTTCACACCAATCAACACCGTATGCATTTCCAAGTATATGATAGCGAAGCACAAAATTCGAAAATATATTCATAAATTAAAGCAAGTTAAGAACATAATTAGTTAATAATACGCTACAATAACATTGAAAACTGCAGCAATCAGCACTCAGGGTGATGGATCATCTGAAGGCTGACCATGAATTCGACTCCCAGGGCATGACCCGGTTTTGACCTCTCGTTGTAACAAAAAAACTATCTCAACCAAAGAAACATTGAAAACTATAAAAAGCAACATTTTACATAATAATAGTTTGAAACTTCTGGTTTTTCATAAAATGGATTTGGACCTCCTCCAGCAAGATGAAAAAGCGACGATCGTGGCAAGCCTTATAACTTAATAAATGCCACGTTTTTGTCACTTGTTTGCGTTTTATCTGTACCTGTCCTTACATTTGTAACCATTTCGCGATTTCTCTCTCTTGGTTATTCTTAAAATTGGCCAGCTATTTTCGACTCATGCTATTTTTATCTTCTTTATGTGAATTAAATAAGGAAGAAAGTGAATGTTTAACAAAGATGGGTATCGATATGACTAGTTAATGATTGTTGGATTAATTAATCTCATGTGATATTAATTATATTTAGTTTATCTTAAATATCTCTAAATACTTATTTGTAAAGTCACATTGAGAAGGATTTGAGTTGAAATGTTTTTTATATAAATTAATCTCATAGGATATTGATGGTTAGAAGAATCTCAAATGTTTTTTATATAAATTAATTTAAAAGAGTTTGAGGACATAAATGGCCACACATGGATATGTTTATGCATGTAGCCCTCAGTTTCTACAACAGAGTTTTGAAAGAAAATAGAGCGTGCATATAAAACACTTCGACCTCCATGAAACATTTAAATGCTCTATATGAACTGCTGAGCAGGTATAATGATGCCTGCCACCTTCATGCACTCAACCTTTTAGTCTTTAGAGGAAATCACTCACTAATTTCAAGTTTTGGATTATTTTACATCATTAAGTGTTTGTAAAAGTATAAATGGTATGACGTATAAAAGAATGCCTACTGCTTTTGCCTTCTTCCATTGTGTTGAAAAGACGTGCTCTCTACAACCTTTATTTTGCAAGTTTTAGCACTTTGAGGAATGATCAACCTGGTGGAAATCGGCGAAGGTCACATTCAGTTCTTGAGTTATGAAACCAGGGGAATGTTTTCATTATAATTCAACAAAACTAATCTGTCAAGAACTCGTGAACATAGTCCCTTACAAATTATATGTCTTGAATGGTTGCAATGTCAGAATCTCTTCTGGATACGAAGTATTCAATACACGACCATGCTGGTGATTTGCGCTCCACCTCCTTATCTTGATCAGCTAAGAACTGAGAAAGCTATAACGGTCTGCTTTAAACCTCAGATTCTCAGCTGCATGTGTACTCAAGTGGTATTTGTGAATAAATGAGATGTGCGGTAGTGATTATACATAGATACATACACATATACGTATGCACACACGCAATACATATATGTGTATGTCACGCATGCGTGTGTATATATATTATATACATATGATTTGATCTGCTGAACTCATAGTTTGTATCTCTAGATCTATTACTATTATTGTTGTTATTATCATTACGGTGCAGAATTGCCCTCCTAACACACATAATTTATTATAAAAATACACTTCAAAATAGAAGACATGGAAGTGTCCACATAGAATTAGTTTTGGACGAACCCAACTCCAACGCGTAATTTCTAGCTCCGTCGCTATCTAAATCATTTGACTATTAAACGACGTGACAACATGCAAATAGGAAGAGAAAAAACATGAAATGCTCTTGTTTCCTCCAATAAGAGAATGAGATTGTGAGAGCAGAACTTCATATTGTATATAAACATCTCTTGATTATATTGAGTACCATCTGCACTGCACATATTCATTGACATCACACGATCGATGAGGATGTGGGCCCAAGCTGACGTACGGTAGGATCGAAATACAACTATTATAATTGAGTACCATCTCCAATGCACATATCTACTAATTAATTTTCGTCTATGTTGCATGAATACGGGTACGGTACCAATACTTGGTATGGGTTTAGCACCAATACCGGTTAAGGGTATGGTACGAGGTACTTGAATTTCATAAAAATCTAAAGTATGGGTACATCACTATTAAAATATATAAAAATTTAATATAAATCATATATAATTAAATTAAATATGATAATCCATAATTGACAACTATAAAGATTAAAAAGATAAATTTAAGTAATTACAACATATCAAATCGAGAATACTAAACATCTATCTAGAATAGGAAGCAATAGATTGCAATATATTATCAAATTGGGACTAACACATCCGAGAACTAACATGTCCCAGAACTCATCGAGACAGTTGAAATGTTCAGTGGTAGAAATAAAAATCAATTAACATCCATGTTGTTTCCGCAACATTTAACTAGTGTTGCGACAGCCGAACAGACAAGGTGCAAGGAATATCAAGTTGAAACGTACTAATAGCGTATCGGCGGTTGTAGGGCTAGCGCAGTTGGCGCACTCACAAGGAACCGAGAAGAGATTGCTACCCATATCCAACGCCATCAGAAACCTCATCGACGGCATCCCTACCTCTACCACCATGTAATGTAGGTTTCAACCCATCAAAAGTCACAGATTTACGAATCAAAAAAGAAAACCCTTAAATTGAGGAAAAGCTTGAGAAAAGAAGAGAAGAAAAAGAACACGTACAATCCCAACGAAGTGAGATAGATGCTCATGCTCCCATCGGCGAAGCCGGTAAGTGGGCCGCTCATGGCGAGATTCCGGCTTCGAAGGGCTCTATCATGGTGGAAAAGCATTGCATAGTAGTCGACACTCTCAGACTACGGCCAATAGTCGACGAAGATGCTAGTGGTGGCCTGCACCCATTGGCAGACGTGATCGGAGAACATGTGATGGAGCTCAAACGAGAACGTTCGGCCATCGGACTGCCAGAAAATACAGAAAAACACGAGAATGACAATGGAGACCGTCACCATTAAGGGGAGGCCTTCGGAAAAAGCCATGGAGGAGCTCCCAGAAAAAATAGGAAGTTATACAGAAATGAAGGTAAGAAGAAAGGAGAGGGTGCTTCATATTGGGTACGTGATGTACCCAAATTGGGTAGAAGTACTAATATGCGTTTTGGCGTATCGATATGTATCCAGTGTACCGATACACATACCCGTACCCGGTACGGATAGGTCGCCCATTTGAGTGACTTAGATTTTCGTTGTATATGGTATTGTTTTTCAGCATCTCTGAACATTGCTTGTGGAAGAAGCGGGAATTTTACATACTCTCAAGGAAACATCTGGTTTGGGGATGACGACTTTGCTAATATTGGGCTTGCCGGAAGCGTGAGCAACTATGCTTCAGTAGCAATGCCGCTCAACACCCTCCGCTACTTTCCCGGCTACCAATTAGTTGGCTACTCTTTCAGTCTCGTACCACAAGGAACCAAAATTACCGTTACCACCAAATTTTACTACGGCAATTACGATCGTCACGAATAGTTCTGCCGTGGTACCATATACGCAGGCGTACACGACTCCGTATGAGGATGTCAATGTGTGCATCGGTACTCCTAAAGATGATAATATCAATACACTGTACATCAATACTTTGCAAGTTTCAGGTCCGGGCATCAATCCAAGCTAGAGCAAGCCGGCGACGGGCAAATTTAACACCAACCTGCCGCTTGAGGAAACAACGGAAAAGCCTAATATGGCAGTCGTTGTTGTGCCAATTGTCGTTGGTCATAGGCGTTGTGCTCATCTTTCTTATTTCAAGGTCAAGGAGAAAGCCACAGCACAACACGGCTTCAGGTATGCACAACGTGATCTGATCTCATTAGCTTTTTGTATTTGTTTCTCAGTCATTCAGCTCTACAGGTACCGCTAGCTCATGTGATCGGAGAGATCACGATCTAGCACCAACTTGTACGCTATTCGTGCCACCTTGGCACCCATAGGTTATGGTGTGATGCAAATCATGAACTCCCCGATCACCTGATGGGTGACCCAAAGACTGTTAACTGATTTGGTAGGAGTCATATGAGCCAAGATGGGATGATCCAAGGGTATCGTAATTACACTGTCTAACAAGCTCTAATGAGGACGGTATTTTTGTGAGGGTGTTGGTAGTCCTAAATTACATTCTCTTTTCATCACCTAAACAGTCGTATTCATACTACCGGGAAATTTTCAAAAAAGTATTTGTGTGAGAACTTTTTGCTAGCAAGGTGCCTACGTGGGTGAGTTGAAGTGACATGTATGCCACGTCAGCTTATATTAAAATATCAATTCATAATAAATGACAAACTTAATATTATATGCTATTAAATATAGAATATAAATATATATATATATATATCCATTAATTGTATCACAAATATGAAATTAGTAATATAATATTAGTTAATTATAGGGTACTTTTGTAAAATTATCTCTAAAATTAATATATTGTTTATGGTAATTTAGTAAATTTACAATATACTGTTCTATGTTTTAGGGTTTTCTTTATGTATTTAAGGAGACGTTCCTAGTTGATTATGTAATTGAGTTATTTTAGAAAAAAAGTTTAGCCTATGATGATTCTCCTTGAGAGCAACAAACCCTTACTACCTAACTTTCGGGGCAAACAATGCCTTGTGTTTTTTCTCTAGATATTTCATATATTTCTTGCCTCCAATCTTCAAGAAACCAATAGATTAGTATCAGAGTTCGGTAGATCACAAAACATAGGCCTTTTTCAGAAAAGGTCGGTGAAATCAACATCCCAACGGCAAGAAGGAAAATATAGATAGAACAAACAATCAAATATTGAACAACCTTCTATTCCTCTTTTTAAAGGTGAAAATTATGACTTTTGGAGTTCGAAGATGATTACAGATATACTGAAATTATATATGTCTTGTAATTATCTTAGATGTAAAAATTAATTATATATTGAATTTAGAAACTATCCTACTGTGTCAAGATTATGATGCGTATGATGCAATATGTATATGCCAAAGTTATTATGATGCAGACACTACTTTATTGTATTGAAATGGCAAAGACTAGGAAAATCTATCAAGAAAATGGCAAGCCTTTCAAGGCAATGGCTGGCCCTTTCTTGATATGGTCTATAACTGGCTGTCCTCTACCTTAGCATGAGCCTAGAAACCTGTCATTATCTTGAGAAGAAACTTGACAATTTCATAACTTAGTCTAACCATAATATTGCTTTAGCATGGGTCATCTAAAATAGGTGAATTAAATATGGTTCAAGCCATGTAGATATGTGCAACAAATATTGGTAGAACCTTGTAGGGTAATAGATGGTTTAGGATATATGGATGTAGATTAACCAACAAATACACATGCATCACTAAAATCAAGCAAAGCAATCACTACCATCTATCCCGAAGAGGGGAAACATGTACCCACATGAACCCCTAAGTCAGATCCACTTCTCAATGTGTAAATTCCCATGAAATCACCTCAATTTAGTCTTTAGATTATTAATAAAGACATTGTATTAGTATTTTTACATTTAATTATAAAGCCAATGGTTCTAACTGCATCAGAACAAACTCCGTATGATCAGCCCAAAAACTCTATCTAGATCCATTTAAACATGTCCAGGTCTAATTAAAGGACCTAGATCCATTTTATTTATAAACCCTGAACTGGACACTTCAGGCTTAGACCTGAATCCACATCCGTTTTAGCTTCGTGACATGATCACCAGATGCAGTCGTGTGCGGTCTAACCTGACATAACACAAGTAGGTTGGACACGACATTACCCTACTCCATCACCGATCACCTCTCTTTTTGGCCAAAAATGTATTGTTTTCAGTAGCTTTTCCGTCCAACTAAGGACCTGACTAGGGACTCCACTCACCGGCCATCCTTTTCTCTCAAAGAGCCCCACCAGAGAGTGACATTCTCGTCTAAAATCGATGCAGGAAGAGGGAGGGCAAACAATGCAAGGGAGCAGCCAAAAATCGTTGTTTTCTGGAGGACCCAATTGGTTTCTCCTTCTTCCTTCTTTCGTTTGGATCCACTATCGGCATCAACGATCCGCGTCTTGGCAGGGAAAAGGAAAACGGATGACAAAGGGTCATCTTGGCCGCATTCACTTTAACATCCATTGACCCGGAATATATTTCCACAGGGTCATCTTGGCCCGGGGAGAGAAATATGGGTTGAAGGCGCTTAAACTGAGGGTGTCAACGGGTCTGATCTCGGGTTTCCGGAGAGACGCTTGTCGAACTGTAAATGGTAGTACCAGATTGGGACAAGTGATCCTTTCAGGTTTATAATGAGAAGATCCATACCTAGGATTCACAAGGAAAACGTTAACCATACTCGGAAGGCCATTCGTTTGCTAAGTTCTCACTTTTTTCGTGCCCTAACGGGAACTTGAATATTTTGGTGGAGGTTTGTACCAATAATTTGGAAAGTATTAAAAGAGTTAGTGGACGATCACAAAAGTGTTGGAAATAAACAGAGTTAACTGCTAACATGGCACACGATAGGGAGATGTGGAAACAAAGAATCCATGTAGTCGATCCCGTCTAATATGGGAAAAGGCTTAGTTGTTGTTGTTGTTTGTACCAATAATTTCACAAACTATGCCAACTTAATTAATCTTTTTTCTCTGAGTAAGCTACTCGTTCTTACCACATCTTCTTGAGGTTTCTTGTGGATAAAATTCGAGCGAATTAAGTCAACCCCTTGAGGTTCCCCGCCAACAGGCAGCGTTTCTGTGAGCATCATTGGCTGGCTTTACCGTGTACTCTTGGGACTGACTCTCTACTTTGATATTTGTGACGATACAAATCGAGCCATGAATGCGTGGTTTTTAATGGTCAATGTTCATTCAGAACAAAAAAACTAAATCAGAAACAAGACAATTGAAAACGGAACTTTTAACATATATCTCTATATATAGGGGTAAATGTTCAAACTTATCGATGCTGAATTGTGTTTTATTATTTCATTAGTTGTGCATTAAATACAAAGTAAAAAAGTATAATAGAATTTTTAATGAAAATCTTTATATTTGATCTGAACATATTTGAGTAGACTTGAGATGTAGTTTGAGCATTTGTTATATATATATAGGTAAATACACAATGTCTTTCCATGCGTAATCTTTGATAAATATTTTTCAGATCTTTGATAAGAACATTGAGGTGATATAACAATGCATTAAATACAAGGTATAAAAGTATAAGAATATTTTGAATTCAAATATCATTGTTTATATACAAGAAAAGATCTTATACATTTGCCACTACCCCTCTCTCTCTCTCTCTCTCTCTCTCTCTCTCTCTCTCTCTATATATATATATATATATATATATATATGAGCAATAGATGTGCCTCCTTTGACCACCTCAGTTTGGGAAATGATCAACTTTTTTTGTTTCTGTAATCTACCAAGGAGCAGACTTTACTTTTGCAACAGGCCGCATTTTTGCATGGGGTCCCCCTTACGACACTGGTATGAAGTTTAAAGAATCATCTTAGCATTTTAGATTGGCTTCAAATATTTTACATTTCTTTCCTTTCAGAAGCCAAAGTTATCCATAATTCGGGTCACATGGCAAACTTCTTATAACCCATGAGACGTGAGGGAAACTGTCCATACAAGTGCATACCTGGGAATGGAAAATGAGCAGAAACTGAAACGTTAATTGTTTTATCGAGACAGTGATCATCGTTCACTTTCAATTCCACTGGTTTTGAATTATATACGTATTTCCCCAAGGTCATCTAGGAGGAGAACTTGGGATTAAAGAACGCTTCAATCTTGGGTCGTCAACTGGTTCCATCTCCCGTTAACAGAGAATTATAAAGAAACTTTAGCTTTTTGAACAAGTACACTTGCAAAAGTATTGTATACCTTTGTTTTTTAAATTCAAATAAATATAGTTTTTCAATATGCTAGCATAGAGAGAGTGAGAGCTGCTAGATGTTGTTTGATAATTGTCATCATTCATTTGATCAATCGGATGGTAGTGATCAATACACCCATTTCAGGTCGTATTTAATGTATTTATATATATATATATATATTAAATTACATTGATCCTTGTGTCAATGTTAACATACATTTAATCTGTATCCTTTGTACAATTGCATAAAATCGTCTAATAAAGTCTAGCATTAGAGAGTATCTAGCAACTCCCAGTTTTCTTGCTAACATATAACATGGTTCCTAAATAAATAAATAAATATTTGTGACATTTATGATATGGTTTCATATGCCCTCAGTTAGTTAAGAACTTTATTTGTATAAGAAGAGCATTAACTTCATTTACACAGGTGAGGGATTGGTGTGAGATTTTCTGGAAGAGCTTAACTTTAGAGGAAGACCAGAAAACCGAGAAGATTTTTGAGGCAAAATAGCAGCGGAACAATGGATTAGCTAAGGTAAAAACTTTGATCAACAACTCAAATATTATTTGAATAGCAACAAATATTTCGAAAATCTTTTATAGTGAAAGGTTGCTTTAAGAAAACTACTTTTAAGTTAAATGTGCTTCAACTTCGCCTTACAGATGAAACTACATAAAGGATCATAACTTTTGAAGTTTAAGAAGCAGCCTCATGTTCCGCTCGGTCTCTCCTTAGGTCCTTCTTACGAGTTTGGCTCGTTATGGACCAAGCATGATGATGAGAATGAACCCATGGCTCGCCTTGTTTGGAGGTATCTTTTACTTTTTCTGTTGGCTAGGGATGGCAATGGGGCGAATACGGGTTCGGGTTCTCCATTTTCAGAGGAATATGAGACATGTACGGATAAAAAGGGTCATATACATATATGTGTATATATATGTATGAATGTATAAATATACACACATCTAATATGAGTATTAGAGTATGTACATATACAAATAGAGATACATATATTCTGTCATATTTTGTAATATATGTATATATATATGTATATATATATATATATATATATATATATGTGTGTGTGTGTGTGTGTGCACGTACGCATGCTGGCACGCGTGGTTGCTTGTGTGTGAATATGCAAGCATATCCATGTAAGTGTATGATTGTTGTTGTCTTTATATGAAATAGTAAATTGAAGTCCTTAACTTGAATTAGCTTTTGAGACACACATACACTATATATATAGAGGCTGTATGTAGGACACGTAGTAGTATTGACGGTGTCACCCGCGCTTTTCGCCGTCAATTGCATTTACACGTACCCACCCGCCATTTTCTCCCACCTTCTTCCTTCCTTTCATTCAACAAATTTTTCAACTCATTAACAAATTAAAATCACCCGAGAAGAAGGAAGCCATTCGTCGTCGTCGCCTTCCTTCTGGTTTCTTTCAACTCATTAACAAATTTCACTCTTCCCACCGCCTCCCTCTCAAAAAGCCCTAATTCCTCTCTCTGAGTGACTCACGGAAGGGACGGCCGGGATGTCGTGGTTGAGATCGGCCGTCAACAAGGCCGTGGAAGTCGGCGGTAAGAATCCGCTGACTCGTACCGTGAGGAACGTAGCCGATTCCGTCGTCCAGCAGGCTGGCCAAGCCGTCGTTGAGGGCGCGAAGATCTTGCAAGACCGGATTGTAATTTCTTCTCCCCCCTCGATTTCCTCCTGATTTATCGATTTGGCTTCGTACTTGTTTGATCTAGTCTCGCTTTGGTGTTTAAGTTGGCTGTGTGTTGCGGCAAACGAAGATTTTACCTAGTTATGGCTGGTTGTTCGTTTTGAATTCTTGTTGTTTGCGTGCTTCTGCTTTCTGTCCTTTGGCATTTTATATTCGTTTCCTTTCTGGTCGGAACTCTCTAATAGATAGAAATGTCTCCTCAGTGAACCGGCCTGTAATAGTGTTCATTTGTTTCAGTGCTGAAGTTACAATGTGGAAGAAACGAAGAGTTTTCATAACCTGACTTTGTCCATTATACATGTGATATCAGTCTTCATTATTTTTTATGTGCTCACCTGAATTCGTGTCTCCATTTTATTTTTGGTAAAATTCTTTCCTTGTTCGGGTCCTTTGCTGGAAGCATTAGTTCAGGGAAAAAAAGAAGAAGTAATTTTAGAAACGTGGGACGTTAACCTGAATAAATTCAGATCATGATGACAAAAAATGTGTTCTCATGTGACGGCATAAACAAATATAACATTTTGAATTTTCTTTTAGTTCTTAATATTGATATTTATGGATATAGCTGTCGTTTGAAAAAGCGAAACTGTATTGATCAAACAGGTGAAGTTGTTGCCTCACAAAGAGCGTTTAGTCCATTGAAACTATGGGTAACCATTTTCTAGCTATTCCTATATTCAAAATTTTGCTAAGATAATATTTACTCTATGTTTTGCTGGAGCTGCTGCTCAGCTGTTGTCTTTGGGCCAAGCGGTTTGGTTGCCTGAATTGATATCATAGGCTAGGAACCATGTTGTGGCTCATGTTTAAGAAGCCCCTTCGCGGTATGGTTTAAGCTTTGGTTTTATTAGCAGATTTTGTTGAAGTTACATATGTCCTTGGAAAAAGTTGGGGCTAAACCAAAAGAGATTTGGAATTTGTTTGCCGTCACTTTCTGTATGAGCTTGTTTAATTTGGATGAACAAACATATTATAATCCGTACCATGTATTGATGTTTGTTTTACAACCAGAGATGCACATGGAACTGCCACAGCTTGTGTTTCAGGGACTAAAAACTGTTGGAAGAAAACCTTAAAACATGATCTTGCGATTTTAGGGTTAACTGCAGTATAACACAAAAGTGACCACAGATAAGACTGTACCATAGGAAATCATGCTGTCAACCCCACTTACTGTGAGGACAGTTTTTGGTTGAGCTGAGTGGTTTTGTTTCACTTGTGTTTCTTTGTCTACCTAGTGCTTCATGTTTTTTGGCTTGTTTAAGTTATGATGCTTCTATTGCATGTGTTACATGTCCACTGACATTTAGAAATTGCAGGTTATGCAGAATTTAACATTTTTTAAGCATAAAGTGAAAAGACTAGAAGAGGTTTCCATTTCTTGTAGAGGAGCAGAAAGGGTGCATCTACTGCAGAGATGGTTGGTTTCACTAAAAGAAATTGAAGGCATCTCTGAAAGGTCTGGTGATAGCGGAGAAAAAGGTACAGGGTCACCCCATTCTCCAAAAGATGCAGACGCCTCTCCAAGAAAGGCTTCGTTGGTAAGTGGTAATGTCATCTCCCTTATAACTGTTTTACTTTTCCATCCTCAAGCTGTTTATTGGTACTAGTTAAAGGCTCTTTGTGTTTTAGTGGTGCGTGCATCTAGTGCTTCAACAATTTTTGCTGGTTTCATGCACAGCGTGTGAAATGAGCTGGTTGTGGTTGGCATTTCCTGGTGTTAGAGTGAAAACCTTTTGGTTGTTTGTAGTTCACTTTTGCCCATACGAGAACACATTACTTACATATAAGCAAGGACCAGGGTCCTGCAGTGTAACATCTTCTGCTCCTTCTATTTATGCATCGATAGATCTTGTTAGCTACTTCTAAATGTATCCTAGGTACTTCTTGCTTCACATTAACATATATTTCTGTTCATTTCTTCTTTCTGTTTCTCTGTTCTTCTTCCCCTTTGGTTATCTCCATCTTGCTTGCTGCAGTTTTCCATTTTGGTCCTTAAGACTTAAGAGACTCACCATGTCATTCTCTTTTCATTTAAATAAAGTAATCCTGGAAGGTGATGTTTTATAAGATTCTTGCCGTTCTTCTGTTTCTAGGCACTATTTTATGATTCTGAAGTTGGTGGGGAGCCCATGAACTTTCAAGAAGTTTTTCTTCACAGCCAAGCTCTTGAAGGCATAACATTGAACATGGTACATCCACTTTCACAGGCCGTTTGTTTTCTGTTCTTTAAAATGGTAGCTACCTCAATGAATAAATAGAGTCATGCTTAAGGAACACCGAGACCGAAGATTTTGAATTTTGTTTTTCCAGCATTTGTACTAATTCAGTTGTCCTTTTCTACTAGCTGATCCTGTAAGTTAACCGCAGGTTGAATATTTTGTCTGAATCAGATTCTTGAAGCCCCGATTGATGAAGAGATTACTCTGCTGCTGGACATATTTGCGTAAGTGAATCTTCCTGTTCACCATGTGGTACTGCAAACTGTTGTCCACTCTTCAAATGTCCCATTTCTACTTGTTTATCAAAAGTTCAAGCGAAGATATTTACAAGATAATTCCTGGTACTTGGTTAAATGTTTTACTACATAGGTAATGAAGTATTAATTATTAATTACAGAAAGTATCTTTCTGCATTGGATTTCAATTATTTGTTTAACAGGATGGGGAATATAAATAGTGGAAATTGTATTCTTTGTGGTGCTGTTGAACTGGGGGAAAAACGGCTGCAAAATTCTTTTCACTAACTTGTTACTTATCACATCCAAATTATTGAGAATTGAATGTATGGATCATAAGTCCTACCTAATTTTTTGTATGCCAGTTTCCGACTTTCTTTTGTAATATCAGCATGATAAGTGATATATTTGAGTCATTCAAAGCGGCAATGGCCAGCAGTGTTCTAAACAATTTCATGCTTTTCTGTCAAATTAGAGCTACTTAATTATTTACGAAAGCTCTCTCCATGTGTTTTCTTTTCCTCCTGACTCTTTTCTCTTATCATTTGATTTTTATATGATACAAGCATTTTAGAAACAAATGAATGAAGATGTTGAGATGGATGAGTGGTCATACAAGAAAAGACCGTATACATAATGAGGTTATTAGAAACAAATTAGGAGTGGCACCAATAGAGGATAAAATGAGAGAACATCGTTTAAGATGGTTTGGACATATAGAAAGAAGATCAAAAGAAGAACATGTAAGAATGTTAGAAAAACTAAATTTGGAAAGTATTAAAAGAGGTAGAGGACAACCACAAAAGTGTTGGAAAGAAACAATAAAGAATGATCTAGCTTATTGGGAGTTAACTGCTAACATGGTACACGATAGGGATCTGTGGAAACAAAGAATCCAGGTAGCCGACCCCGTCTAGTATGGGAAAGGCTTAGTTGTTGTTGTACAAGCATTTTTGTACTCTAAAAGCAACTAGCAAATGTGCAGTTTCTGTGACTCCATTTAATTCTACTTAGAAACAGACAGATGGCTGTCTGTTTGCAAATTAGCGATATGAGCATTTGTTCTTTTTAATTGAATTGGATGCTAAATTATATAATTTTCTTGTTATAACTTCTTCCCATTTTTGGGAAAATTTTTTCCTAAAAGTTGATGATAAGCACAAAATATCTTATGAATTCATCAATATTAGGAGATCTTGGTATTTCTTCATATTTGTTGCACAAAAATGCTACTAGTATTATAAACCTGGATCACATGCAGCTTGGCGATCAATTTCTTTTTCTTCTTGACTTTTAAGTGGAAATTTAGGTATTGTAGCAGTATTTGCTTGACATCGATTTCAAATGATCACGTGCTTTCAACTTCTCATCGAGCTCTATGGAAACAAAGAATCCATGTAACCGACCCCATCTAGTATGGGAAAAGGCTTAGATGTTGTTGTTGTATGTGCTTTCAACTTCTCAAGAGAAATGATAAGACATTTTTTGGAGATACGATGTCCAAATTTCTTTTAGAAACATTTCTATACATGGGAAGGATTACTTCTCTTGATTTTTTTTCTGATATCTGATATAAAAATAGTCTGATCCACTTGATTTTTGGCTTCTTTTGGTTTTGATATGAATGGGCATAGTGATGGATATACAATGTACAGTTTTGTTCTGCTTTGCATAACATTTAAATGTTATTTTACGATCTAGAATTTGATCTATTGTACAAATCTTTTACTGAAAAAGGTAAAAACAAATGCTTGTACTTTGTCTTGATACTTATGAAATTTATTGTGTCGTATGGTGGTTCCAGTCTGACTCTTACAGGTGGAAAAGAAGTCCATAACGCAATTGTGAGTAGCATACAGGACTTGGCAAAAGCATTTTCAACCTATGAGGAAGAAGTGCTGGTAAATTCCCTGCTTATCAGTCTAAGTTTCTTGTGTTAGCTAACTAGATGGCCATGAGCACTTCATCAAAATTCATATAAAACATTATGAGGTTATAGTTTCAGAATTTGTCTTTTTGGAATATGGATTGATATTTTATCACTTCTACTTCTTGATCAATATAGTGAAATATAATTCTATCTTGATGATTGTATGCATGACATATTGGTGAGTCAAACCATGATGATTCATGGTGACAGAACTTGCAGTTGCTATGAAATGATTCTTTTTCTTAGTTAAAGGTAAGGTTCATTTCTAAGACCCAAAGTGGTGCAGAATAACCGTTTGTGCACTGTATGATCGATACAAATTCCAATTGCAGTCCTAAAATAACGATCTGTGCGCCGAAGAGTAAGTACTACAAACTTGCCAGCAGCTTGGTGAAGGATCTCTCTACCCCATCAAAAACCTTTTATTCTTTTCTTTTCAAACAAGGCGAAAAATTGTAAGATGCCAAAATAGCTCTACAATACCTTTGAAATTGTTAAACGATTTTATTCATAGAAGAAGAATGCAAGGATGCTGCTTGATTTATATGACATGCATTTGGGGTTGAATGTTTGGTGTACTTGGTAGTTGGTACAAACAAGAGGCTAGTAAGGCGCTAGGCATGAATTTTCATATAAAGATGCATATCTTCTGCATATTATGAACATCCTGCAGAGTGTTTGAATGGATGTGGACCAAGTTTTAGTGGGCATTTGTTCAAGAAAAGGGACAACCAGGAGCGTTGTAAGAATTTAGTTTATTTGTTGACTTTGCTGAATTATTTCTTGTGATTTTATTCTCCTACTGTAGTCGCCATGTTTCTTAAAAATTATCATTTTTTCATGTCTTCATTTTAGAAATTGGACACAATGGCTGTTCTTATGTAGTTTCATATGTCGCTCTTCTTGCTCTTTCAGCAGTCTGTGTGTAGATGTGATAAGCCCCTGCGCGCGCACACACACACTCTGACTCTTGTTAAGCTTTAGTCTAAGAAAGTGGCTTCCATATGGATCATTCAGGTAAAGCGGGAAGAGTTGCTCCAGTTTGCACAAGGTGCTATCACAGGGCTGAAGCTAAATGCTGACATTGCAAGGTTTTCCTATTTTCTGGCTTCAATGTTTGAGCTATTGTTCTTGCTGGTATAGAAAATTAGAAATCCCTTTCATTTGTTTTTTAAACTGAAAGTAACCATCCCATGCAATTCATGTTTTGTGGTGCTTTACCATTCAACTTTGCAGTAAATGGTCAGTTTGTAACAGTAACTATCCTCGAAGACTGGTGTTAATGTTGGTCTGTCCTTTTTAGCTGATTCTTGAGAAAAGTCCTTTAATATTCTAAGTAGCAAACCATTCCCTGCTTGTATATCCTGCAAAGTATATCTAGAAATTCTGCCTTCAAAACATAAATTTTGGTGATGTGGTTGTAGAGATGGACTCTGTTCATGATACAGATTTCCTTTCTGTTCATTCAACACTTTAAAAGTCCATATTACTATTTTCATTCTGATACTGTATGATTTAGTACATGTGCAAATTAGACCCTCATTGCATGGGTTTGATGTTGGAAGTTAGCTGTCTCTGATCAAACTTTTGTTGCTTCTCTCTAACACTTTCCTCCTAAACAGGATAGATTCAGAAGCTTTGATTCTAGAGGAGAAACTATATCAGAATAATGTAACCGAATCATCCTCAGGAGAAGGCCCTCCAGATGCAATTGAAAATAAAGGCATGATGTCTACTAAGGTGTATTCTCAACATCTCAATTATTGCAATGTTTTGTGTCCTCTCGGGTAACTGGTTAACCTTTCAAGTTCAGTGATGTTTTGTTGGTTTATTTACTTTGCAATTTTTTTTATAAAATGATTTCATCTCGTTAAGGCACTATTTTGTTGAAGAGTATCAATCATATCAATACCTTCTCACTTTGTTATGGATGCAAGATCTTAAATAATGTAATTTTGTTTCAGTTCTGTGCCAAATGATTAGGGTCGATGGAAGTTTGCTTCAAATTGAGATCTTTAGCTATAAATTCCTGCCATAGTTTATATGTTTTTCTTGAGATTGTAGGCTCTGAAAGATGTGCTAGCTGAAGTGCGGACATGTTCAACTTTGGAATCTCTTTTACTGAAGAAACACCTCATAACCATTGGAGATACACCTGAGATACACTTTCAGAAGGTATAGGTATCCTGAGATACACTTTCAGAAGTTATAGATATTGTCTTTCCATATGCATAATTATTAGTTTTTGTGCAATAATATATGCAACAGTAGTAGTGGGAAGGAATAAGACATGATCTTGCTTTCTTGAAAGTACATCCAATATGAGAGAAGGTCGACATGAATGGAGACTAGGATTCCTTATGTAGCCAGTCCCACTTGCCGTGGGAGAAGGGTTGGTTTTGGTTCTGTTTGGCAACAGGCTTAGTTGGTTATAGCCTTCAATGTAGAGTTTCAATGCTGCCTGTCTGACAGCGAATCCTGTGTTGGTCTGGTATTTGCAGTTCATTATCAGTTGTTCTTACTGTTTGCACCAATAATAAGTAATTGGCAAGTGGGATATGAATTTCATCATGTGACAGTGTTGGTCTACAATGTTGTAGCATATGCAAGTGGAAAATTGTGCCTTTGTTCCTTCAATTTAATCCATTTGTATGCGTTGTACAGGTTGATAAATTGAAGATCTTAGCAGAGTCTCTTGCAAACTCTACAACCAAGGCAGAAAAACGCATTGTTGATAACAGGTATCATTTGGAAATTACACGTTAATTGAGTTTTTTTTTTCCTGACAAGAAAGCAATGTTGATTTTATTGTCTAATGTTTCTTCTATCCAATTCAAATACTTTTTGTTTAATATCCTTTGTCTCTTTCTTTTGATATTTGATAATAACGTTACATTGTACTGGTACAATAGTTCATTTTTCTGAAGCACAATGAAGCGCACATAAACTCATCTTTGTACTTCATTTCTGTCAGGTCCACATCATTTTAGACTGTTTTGTGGTCAACAAGATGTCACACGATCCTTGATTGTATTCCTTCTTTTAGTATCAGCATTTGCTGTTTCCCCCTCTTTTTTCTAGACAATCTGGAATATCCTACAAACTTCTAGCTTGAACTTCATTAACAGTAGTTCTTCCCAACTCCTCTCGTCATTAGACGAACTCGTTTCCTTTTTCTGTTACTAATATCCCGATTAGTGGCTTGGTGGGGGACTTGTGATGCTTCTTACATGGGATTCTTTAAAGATTAGTTGGATCACTTGAGTAGTTCTTTCATGTTAGTAGCAGTCAAGTACAATTTGGTTTTTCCCTCTTACTATTATGGAGTGGAAGGGTATGTTCCTTCACTTTGATCCTGGAAAAGCACCCTTCTTCTAATAACAGATTAGTAATTCATTCTGTAGAGTGTAAACCACTACTTTTCACTGAAGAAGGATATCACCATTTAGTCCTGATTGTAAGTGTGGCATGGAATCTGGCCTATTTGCTTATATAGTTGCGGGGACCCTGGCCGCTTAAGCTCCACTAAGCGCAATTGACATAGTGCACTGCTTAAACAGTACAAGTTTGCATAAAGCTACCCAAGAAACGTGCCAGGTCCTTAATAAACAATAGATTTTGTACTTCATTTAGATTTTTCAAACACTAATAAGCAGTGGGCACTGTAAGCAAAAAAAGAAGATGAATCATTGTGCACCATGGCTTGTAGACACGGATGGATTTGCTGGCATAGAAGTGGTCATGGGTTTCCAACTCTTCTTTTGTGAAATTTGGTGATATGTGTTCATTTTGTGGGCCTATAGGGATTTGCTTTTCTGCCTTACAAGCATTTATGGATTATTTTTGGTGCTCCACTTTCGTTTCTATCTAAATCTCCCATTTTGTTGTTGCTGAATCAACTTTCTGTTGTTTCGTTGTTATGTATTCATCATATCAGGCATCAAAAAGAGGAGGCACTTAACTTTCGTGTGGCAAAGGCCAATGAAATTGGTGAAATTGAAAAGGTATCAGCTGGTGGAGCTGTCTTTCTTGACCTTTCAACCAATGGGTGCAACCAGAGTGGGTTCTCCTAATTTTTTATCATAAATGTTTCAAGTTTTTGTCAAAGGCTTTATGTTACTTCATATTATGAAGTAAACAACTATCTGATACACACAAACAGATACGCACACATGCACATGTGAATGCACACACATGTTTGTGTTTGTATTTGATGTTATTGTTAAAATGTAATAGGACGGGCCACTAGGGCCCATGTTTGTGTGCTGGATAGCCAGGGCCATCAAGGCCCTGGCCACCCCCAGCTAGCTGTTGGGGGTCTTCGTGATCCCCAACGGCTGGCTGATTCCCTGCTCCCCAACAACTGGCTGATTCCTGCTTCCCTCTTCACCATAAATATGTATATTTGCTCTATAAATAGAGCCTCTTACCTCTTAATAAAAGATGTTTTTGCAGCACTTTGACACTTGTTTTGACCCTTTAATTGTTTGTTATTCGACTTGTATTAAGCATTGAAACACCTAGCTTTTGGTGGATTTGTTTCTTGGCTACTCTCGGTTTGTTCAATTGACGATTGGTTGGGATTCCTCAAGTGACTTAAGGATCGTTTTGTTACATGGTATCAAAGCTTTAGAATGATAGATCGTTGGTCGCTGCTAGAAGTTGAGTGATAGTCGCCATGGAGGATGTTGACGATGATTCAGAGTGGCATTAGAGGTTGCATTTGGTGTTAATGGGTGATATGTTGCAAGGATGAAGGATGACCCCTTGGCTCATGTCTTCGTCTATGATGAAATTCAAGAGTTTTGTTTTTTTTGAAGTTGTGGTGTTCTTATGTGATGGGAGGATAAAGGGGATCCCGATGGCTAAGGATGGTGGGTCTATGCTGGTTTCTGGTGTTTTGCAAATGGGTTGCGAGCGGTAGTGTTGGTGATCAGTACATGCACACGGAGAGAGAGAGAGAGACATATAGGAAAAAGGGAGGCCGGTTGGGCGATGACGGCCGATGAGAGTTGTGGTCACCATCTCGTGTTGTATCGGACGAGATGGTCTTCCTCGAGAAACAGTTGTCGTGCAACTTCCCTTACGTTGATGGAGCAGACTACATGGTTGGGCTATCCCAGCGCATGGTTCACTCGATCCTCGAAGACAACGACCAGGGTTCGATCGCATCCAAGGTGGGTGCAATGTTTGGGTCACCGCAGTCGACGCTGTGCTCGACGGAGAGTTGGTCTGTGCAAAGCCTAGACTCGAACGATTTGAGCAAAAGAAACTCAAATGGGTTGTCTCAGGTGCCTTCTCCACTGCCAATGCCAGTAAATCAGGAGGACTCTTGGGTGTTGCTGTATGCAGCTGTGGGTCAAGCGACCATGATGAAGATGAACGGAGAGTGATTGATGCAGGAGAGAGAGAGAGAACGAGAGGGCAACAATGTTTATGTAAGAGATGGGTGATTATACTTATAATGCAGTCGGGCCTTGGACCCAGTCTTAGATCCAAACCTGTTCCGTATTAAATATGAGATTCTTATTGGACCTCGATCTAGACTTAGTCATTTGATCTGATTTGATCTTGCTTGGTATTTAGATTCGAGTCCATCTAGGTGTTATTTAATGACCTTGGTATTTGATTGTTTTGGATGGTTCAAGTTTAGCCTTAAAGTTTGGGTTTGAGCTTTATCCTTAAAGCTTGATTCGAGTCCATCCAGGTGTTCTTTTTGTAAGATTTACAGCACCTGTAAATCATAGAAACTACTTTTGAGGGGCTTGTGCATAGTTACATCGTTTCTGAAGTAAATAAAACTGCTGTATACATGTGGTACATTTTCCCTTCAGTGTGTGTGCATGCGTGCACGCAAGTGTGCATGCTTGTATGCATGCACAAGGCGTGCATTCTTCAGGGCATGTGTACTAAAGAATTATGCTTGATGGCCTTTTTCTTGCCACTGATTTGCTTATGCATATTATCTGCATCATAGGACATGGAGGCGGAAGTTGCACAACTTGAAAAGCAGAGGGATGAGCTTGAGACTGAATTAAAAAAGGTATGTCTACGTTTTCCATGCGGACTAGTTGAACATAATGAACAGGATTTTTCCTTCACATACTAGTTGGCACTTGATTTTCATTCTTATGGTCTAGACCTTATTTGTGAACTTCTGTAAGCTTTCCTCATACCATTTTGTTGTGTAATTCCATTGTTGATGATTGATCACTGTTAGGCAAGATACATATGTAAATTACAGTACCTGGCAAATTATGATATCTTCTTTGCTTTCAATGTCCGTACAACATTGTCAACGACTGGTTTATTGAATTGAAGTTTTTTTTAAAATTTTCTTTTTGAGGACGAAAGCAATAATAACTTTCGTTGATTTGGGATGAAATATGGCCTTAAGTTTTCCCTTCTGCAACTTATTGTTTGAGAGCTGCTGGTAAATTGGTTACCATTTCGACATGATTCTTTTGCATATATAGGGGAGATATATAGGGGAGATGGTGGGAGCCATCATTCATTGCTTGCTGATAAATAGCATCTTGTGAGCGTTATGATATGGATATTCATAATGGTTGGTGATAAGAGTTTAAATGGTCGACCAAATACAATTTAGTTGAATTTGGTAAGGGAATTGCAGATAATTTGGGTTGGGTTGTGGTTTCAAATTCAGAAGCCGATTGACAATGGGTTCGGATCGTTTTCAATATTTCAATATATGCTTGAGTCACAAAATTCATCCGGATCCCCTATTTGGGGAGACTAGATATCTGAATGAACATAGCTCCAATACTACATGATCTAGGCCTAGATAACTTAGGCTCATCTGATTTTCAGGGTCCCATTGGGAAGAGGTATTATATTGTATTACACACGAATATCTCTCATATACTTTTTTATAGGAGCAGTAGGTGACACAACACTCTCTTCCGGTTTATATGACACTAAGTAGGTTCCATATAGGAATTAGTGCCATATCAATGGGGTAGATCTCATGTAAGGAAGAAGGGTCTCTTTAAGGCAGCTGTCTATATAGTGGAAAGCTGCAACATTCATACCCTAAAAAGGCATAAAGGGAATGGATTTTAACGATATAGTGATGATGAGCCACAAAGGTAACGGATGGGAACAAGAAGAAAGTGAATCTCTTCAAGTGACTTTTGTTTGTTCAAATTCAAGTATTATGTCAAGACGTCAGAAAATTTTCGTAGGATTTGGAATTGTATTTTCTATGTGGCTTCCGTTTTCTATCAGGAGAGACAATCTGAATCCAAAACACAAACTGAATCTGATTATGCAGGGTCCAGTTAGCTCTGATTTGGGAACGCTAGGATCTGCTTTGAGTCTTTAACATCCCCAGCTGGTGATCGCAAACCAGAGAAAATTAGTAATAACTTATGGCAGATGGGCTTTCTGGTGGACCCGTTCAATTTGTTTAATTTTCTGTCTCCTTACTTATTGGTAGAATCATACATGATGCCTTTGTGTAGACGGTTTTAGTTATTGGACGGCTGCACGCATCATTAGGAGTTGTGTGCACCAATAATTATGAACTGATTTCTTATGCGTATGGGAACAATGTCCAAAGGTATTCACTCTTAGCTCCGTTTTCTACAGACTTGCACATGTATACTCAGATAGACACACATGCACACACACCTGTGTATGTAAATGCACATGGTCTTTCCTGCATTGTTTGCTTGTGTTACCTTTCATAAATCCGATTTCCACAGGCACCATGGACTAATGGAACTCGCTTGCGGTCATTCTATTAGCAAATAAACGCCCTCTTGCTAGCTTTATATAGAGGATCTATTTGATCTAACTCAACCAGGGTGGTGGTTTTCATTCTCACTCTCATCCTTGTTTTATCAGTTTTGGATGCTGGAGACAGATCACACTTGCTTCTTTTGGTTCATGTCACATTTTACGTCTTTGATACTGGTTATATGAAAGTAGTAACTTAGCGAGCTGTCATTTTGTCAACTGAGTGTAGGTAATGTTAAAATGTAATAGGACGGGCCACTAGGGCCCATATTTGTGTGATGGATAGCCAGGGCCATCAGGGCCCTGGCCATCCCCAGCTAGCCGTTGGAGTGAGACCCCCAACGGCTGGCTGCATCCCCTTCTCCTCTACTTGGTGTAAAATAAACCTGTACATTTGCTCTATAAATAGAGCCTCTTACCTCTTAATAAAATATGTTGTTTTGCAGCACTTTGACACTTGTTTTGATCCTTGATTGCTTGTTATTCGACTTGTATTAAGCAGTGAAACACTTAGCTTTTGGTGGATTTCTTTCTTGGCTACTATCAGTTTATTCAATTGATGATTGGTTGGGATTCCTCAAGTGACTTGAATCATTTTCTTATATGGTACGAGAGCCTACTCGCAAGAATATTATCGGACACGGTTGCATTGGGAAATGTGCTTGACTGGAAGCATGTTTTGTCTTCTTACCTATTCAAGGTTGAGGTAATCCCCGAAAACTTGTTCTTTTTTAAGAAATGTAAGGAAAAAATAAAGATGGGCTTGATGAAGATGATATCATAAAAGCTTAAGAAAAATATAAACAATATTTAAAAACAGAAGAAAAAATGAATGCAAAGATCACTTGAATTATTTGCCAATATGTAACCAAAACATAGATGATAAGCCTAGAAATATAATCAATATCTTTGAAAATGTTTTTGAAACTTGGAAATATTTGAAGAAAATTCATTTTCAAGATGATTTTGTTTTTCAAATTTATTTAATGAAAATGATGATAATGCTCAAGCAAGGCAACTTAAGCATTAGAGAATACAACAATGAATTTTTTGAATTGTGGAATCAATTTCGAAACTTTAACAAAATTGGAAAACTTCAAAAAATGGATGAGTTTTAAGAATATTTGGACAATCAATATTTTTTCTTATTCATGCAAGATCTTAGAGATGATTTTGAAAATATAATATCTATCTTAATCCATAAAAAATAAGGCCAAAGGGGATGGGTTTGTCGCAGATCTAGTTATGAAAGAAATTAGATTAAAAACTTTAAATGCTTTGAAAGAGGTCGTTCTTGCCGCATCAAGATCGGGGATGAATCTAAAGACATACAAACCTCCTCACATCAAGAACATTGAAGGACACAAAAATATTGAAGGACAAATAAAAAGCCCACGATTTTATGGCTAAACAAAAACACCATTTGCCACTATTGCAAGGAAAGTGGACATATAAAAACCACTTGTCCTATATTGATAAAAAATTTTGGGAATGTGGCCACCATAGAGAATAAAGAGAGAGGAGTTCTACCTTCCAACATCCAAGGCATATATAGAAGAGATGTTCAAAGAAAAGGCTAGCATCTCCGATAATGTATTATCGACAAATTCTCAAAGTATGTCTTGATTTTTAGATTCAGGTGCATCCTTTCACATGACACATAAAAGAAATCTTTTGAAAAACTGTTGCCAAATATTTAAAATAAACATGTTTTTACGGACGATGGTACAATACTTCAAGTAGATTAAATTTGAAGCTTTGAAAATAAAGATTTTAAGGTACCCAATATAAGTTTTGTGCCAAAACTTAATCTAAATCTTCTTTCCGTTGCTCAAATTTGTGATAATGGTTGTATAATATATAGTCACTTTCTCATCCAAAAATTGTGTGGTGCAGAATCACTTATCGAAGAAGGTGATTAAACAATGCCATAGAGAAAGTGGATTATACAAAGTGGACAATTTGGTTGTGCCAAATTTTGACAAATATGGTATAGTTCATGATACTACTCTTTGACACAAGATTAGGACATTTAGACATGAACAAGTTGTGTAATCATTTTTTGTTGAAAAATGATAAAGTTAAAGACTTTGTTTGCGAAGAATGTATTCTTCACTTTGCTAGAAGACCTAGAGAACAAAAAACACTAGACTATCTCCAAGAATTTCAAGGCCTCCACAGAGATTTGTGTGCTATGAAACCTTTGAACCTCAAAGAAAAATCTTATTGTCACCATTTTACAGGTAAAAGAACGTAATTTCTATAATCAAGCCAAAGGTACATGAGAATGAGAAAATGTTATACAAGAAGAATTAAAAGCCTTAGATAAAGCTCAAACTTGGGATATTGTATTTAAACCTAAAGATAAAAAACTAATTGTATGTAAACGGGGTATATAAAGTAAAAACACATTGTGATGGCGTTATAGAAAGATATAAAGCTAGATTAGTAGCTAAAGGATATACTCAAGAATATGAAATAGACTATTAAGAAACATTTGCTCCGGTTGCTAGAATTACAACCATAAGAATTTTAATAACTCTTAGTGCTATTAAAAATTTGAAAGTTTTTCAACTATATGTTAAGAATGTTTTCCTGAATGGTAAACTAAACGAAGAAGTATATATGACTCTTTCGGGACTTATGTCCCGAAAGATCATGTTCTTAAACTAAATAAGTCTTTGTATGGTCTTAAGCAAGCCTTAGGGGCTTGGTTTGACATATTTGAAGATTTCATGTATACACATAATTTTTTGTTCTGTTATACTGACACTACATTATTTGTGAGAAAATCAGATGTAAGTATTTTTGGAACAAAATTAAGAGCAACGAACGGAGAGAAACGTGACGATCCGATGCCTTATAGGCAGTTGATAGGAACACTAACTTATCTCACTATCACCCGTCCATATATCTCACGTTGTTCACACTGCAAGTCAGTTTTAACAAGCTCCTATTACCGCTCATATGAGTGTGGTCACGAGTATTATCAGATATATTAAGCACTCTATGGATAAGGGGGCATGCGTAACTTCTTTTTCCTCTCTTGACTTAACCATATATACTGATATTGATTGGGGTGAAGATGTCAGCAATCTACATTCCACTACTGATTTTTGTATTTTCTTAGGTGAGTCATTGATCTCTTAGAGATGCATGAGACAACTGAAGGTATCCCTATCTTTCACAGAAGCATAGTAATGTGCAATAATAAGTGTTGTTGTTGAGACTTCATGGATCATAGAAGTGCAGAGAGACATGGGAGTTACCTTAGAACAACCCTCCGTGATGTTTTGTGACAACAAGAGTGCGATGTACATAGCATCTAATAACACTTTTCATTAAAAAATGAAGCATATTGAGATGGATCCTCACTTTATTTAATGTTTAAAGAAGAAACTTTATGTTATGTACCATCTAAAATGCAACTAGTTGACTTCTTCACCAAGTCATTATCGGCTCCTAGATTTAGTTTTCTGTTAGACAAACTTTCGGTATACATACCGTAAGTTTGAGGGGTGTGTTAAAATGTAATAGGACGGGCCACTAGGGCCCGTGTTTGTGTGATGGGCCTGGCTACCCCCGACCAGCTGTTAGTGGTGTACTTGTTGTGTGATGGGCCTGGCTACCCCCGACCAGCTGTTAGTGGTGTACTTGTTGTAAAATAAACCTGTACATTTGCTCTATAAATAGAGCCTCTTACCTCTTAATAAAATATGTTGTTTTGTAGAACTTTGACACTTGTTTTGACCCTTTGATTGCTTGTTATTCGACTTGTATTAAGCATTGAAACACTTACCTTTTGGTGGATTTGTTTCTTAGCTACTCTCGGTTTGTTCAATTAACGATTGGTTGGGATTCCTCAAGTGACTTGAAGGATCGTTTTCTTAGAGGTAAATCATTTTCTTATAGGTAAATGGCTTGTTGATAGCTGCTCTTGCACGTCTTCGCAATACAAGGGAGGAGAAAGAACAATTTGATGAAGCCAACAATCAAATTGTTGCACACTTGAAAACAAAGGTTTCTTAGTTCTCTTTTGATATCAATTGATCAATTTTTTTAAAGAATTGATGCTTTGCTTAGCCAGAAAAAAGTTAATTTATCTTGATAATCTGCTTTTGACTTTTTAGGAAGATGAACTTTGTAGGTCTGTGGCTGCATGCAAGACAGAAGCAAGTGTTGTTCGGACATGGATCAATTTCTTGGAAGATACCTGGCTTATCCAGTCATCATATATTGAGGGAAAAGAGAAATCAACCAAGTATGAGGGCCATCAGCTGTGCACTTCATAAGACTGTCAATATTCTGCAAAGCTTGATTGGCCTTGCCTGATACCTTTTGTGGAGTTTCCAGTAAGAATATATCATGTCTTTTAACTTTGTTCTTTGTGTGGTTGAAGTGATGAATTGGAGAAATCTATGAAGCACTTCGCAGAGTTGGTCATTACGTGCCTATCTGAATTGAAGGTGCTGCCAATAAATCCTCTGTGTGTGTGTGTATTGATCTTGTATTAAATAATTGATTTTTGAACTAATACTTGTTTCTGGTTTATGCCCTTGTTCTACAGGAAGAGCTGAGTCGGGCAATCATTGGCATACGGAGATATAGTGATGACTTGAATAGCCTCAGTGAGAGGTGAACTGATCTTTGTTACATGCTTGTGAAATTTATGGGTTAGCTTAAAGGCTAAACTTTATAAATCGACATGAACTGAATTTGCAAAGTCCATCCGTTTATTCCCCCATAACCAACTGAATTTGCCTTGCAAGAATGCACTACAAAAAATATTACATCTATTCTTCTACATACTATTGAGGTAGTTCAGTAGGTGAGAAGTTGCACTTATTAATATCATATCTCTTTTGGGATAGCTAAGGCTAGATATAAGAAAACTAAGGATCTTACTTTTGTTAGATGCATCAAAGATGAGGATGAAAATATTCTAATGACAAATGATGATATAAAAAATAGATGGAAAATTTATTTTTATAAGTTTTTTAATGAAAATACATATGGTAGTATTAGCTGAGGAGAGTTATCCAAATAAAAAAGTATATAAACCAGTGTTGTCTGACACGTATCGTATCGTTTATCGCTGGGCTCCACGATACGGGCGTATCGTATCGTATCGTACTTTAATATTAAAATAATACAAAAATTAATTAAAAATTAATAAAAATTAGTAAAGATCGAAAAAAAATCAGGAAAAATCTGGTAATTGCTTTAAATTCATATATTGTAAGTTTAGTACAGATTGAGCATTCAACATTGAACAATTGCATCTCAATTTACATATTTTGAATTCAAAAAATGAAATACACATTACAGACACAGTTATATTTTACAAATTGTAATCAGGATCATCAACTAAATAATCTTCATCTTCTCCTTGTTGCAGATCCTCATCATCATCATCAGCGACACCTTCTTCTTGAAAATCAAATTCTTCATCTCCTTGATATTGTTGTTGCGCTCCTTCCAAATTAATCCAAGCAACATCTTCTTTAGTTAGGAGGGCATTTTCTTCAGTGTCTTCCATAACCCAATATATCAAAATTATCCAAACGTATTGGATCGAACTGACTTTCTTCTCTATTTACTTTTTTTAATTGCCTACGACAAACAAAGATAAACAATTAGTAAATAATATTAACAATTGAAGACTGAAGTTAAACTATATTGAATTAAAAATTTGAAAGTAATACAACATTACCTTTCACGAAGGCACATGTTACAACGAATATAAATTAAATCATTTAGTCTTTTGTGTTCCAATCTGTTGCGCTTCTTTGTATGGATGTGTTCAAAAACACTCCAATTTCTTTCACAACCTGTTGCACTACAGGTTTGGCTTAAGACTCTCACTACAAAATCTTTAAGGTAGACAATCAGTTCCAAACATGTTCCACCAAACATCTGTAGAAAAAGACAAACATTATAGACATAATCCACAGTAATGTAAGATGAAACTTAAATATGAAAATAAACAATTTACCTGGACGCATCGTACTGCGGTTGCGAATTGCAACAAGCAAACCCATCAAGTGAAGAGCATTATCATATATCTCCATCTCTCGATGTATCGCATCTGCTATGCTCTCATCAGGGACTAATCTGTCGATGCATTCAATGATTCCTCAATTAACCTCACCGTCCCTTTTGAAGGTTGCTGAGTACCTCAATGATGGGTTTAGATAGTAGGTTGCTGCATGAATAGGTTGTTGCAATTGTTTATTCCATCTACTATCAATTATTTTTCACACGGGCACATAATCTTTTTTTTTTCATTAAAGTTATTTCTGATTGCTTCTTTTGCCCTGTCCATGGCTTCATAAAGGTAGCCCATAGATGGTTTCTCCTCGCTGTCAGCCAATCTCAAAACTTTCACTAAAGGACAAGTAATTTTCAATAATCTCATACATGCATTCCAAAATGAACTTCTAAAAACCGTTTCTCCAATCTCATTTAACTTTCTGTTCCTTCTGTTTTGAGACAACTCTGCAAATTGTTGCCACTCATCTGAGGAGAACATTCTCTTTAAAGCTTGCTTCTGTCTCACAATACTCTGTACAGATAAGAAGTTTGTTGCGAACCGAGTTGCAGCTGTGCGAAGAAGCTCTGCACCTCTCCTCATCATACACAAAACAAATGCATGGTTGTAAATGAATTTTGTAATATCTTGGCAACACTCAGTTGCTGCCTTTATTTCATCCATCTCACCAATGTCCTCGAGGATGAGATCTAAACAATGGGCTGCACATGGTGTCCAGTAGAAAGTCCCATAAATATCAGCTAACTCCTTTCCAGCTGCTTTGTAGTTAGCTGCATTATCTGTAATCAATTGGACTACATTTTCTAGCCCAACCTCCTGTATAACCTTATCAAATTCCTCTCGTAGGATCTCTGCAGTGTGCCTCTCCTCTGACATATCTATAGATCTCAAAAACATGAGTCCTTTAGGACAATATACAAGAAAGTTTAGCAATGTCCTTCCTCGCCTATCGGTCCATCCATCTGTCATGATAGTGCATCCTGTTTCCTTCCACGATTGTCTCAAAGTCGAACAATATTGCTGCACTTCAATCACGGTCTGATCTAATATCTTCCCTCTCAACTTCTTATAAGAGGGCATCCTGTATCCTGGACCAATGTTAGCAATTGCATCTGCCATTGCTTGAAAATGAAAACTTTTTGCTGCATTAAATGGAATGCATGCATCATAAAACCATCTTCCCACTGTAAGGTCTGCCTGATCATGCAGTTGTTCCGAAGCCATAGCAGCACGAATTCCTGGCTGAGCACCAGGTGTAGTGGAATGAGGAAATAACGAATGTATGCTAGAAGAAGAAGCTCTTCCTCTACTCCTTCATGAACTTCCTCTTCTGCTACCTCCAAAGTCTTCAGCTGCAACCCTCTTTCCCCTGCTAGGTGCTCGCGAACTGCTACTACCAATATCTGTTCTAGCATCTGAAGGCAAACTATCAGTGAATCCAACTCCAGTGGCAGTAGCATCATCAGCTTCTTCACACATCTGGAAATCATCCTTTTGTTGTCTCCTTTCCTGTATGCTCTCAATCATCTGCAAGCATTGCCATTTAATACCTTTTGGCACACTTCTAACTCTGCCTATGCATGGAGCAACTTCTTTCCTGGTTCTTGCTAGGTGGTGTTTCAACCTTGAAATTCCACCACTAACCACCTTTTCACAAAATAAGCATATGATTTTTAACCTTAAACCCTCAACTGGTATACCCCACTGCCATGCCGAATCATCAGACTTTGAATGAGAGTCTCTACCACCCCTTCCTGCCATCTCAATGAAGTACTTTAATTCAAACAAAAACCTGAAAATAAAAGCACTTCGTAAATCCCCCAATCTTCAAATAACACTCAAATCGAGTGTCTCCCACTTCATGAATGCAATAAAAATCCTATACACACACTTAATAACTTCATATTTTGTCATTAAAAAAAAAACCCCGAAATAACACAAAAAAACAATAAATATAAAGGAAAAAAATGGAAAAAACATTAAAAATATACCAAAATCCGAGTTTGGAGGCTTGCACGAACACCGTAGGGCACGATTTTGGAGCTTTGAACACTAAGGAGGCAAAAACCGGCTCTTAGGGAGCTTGAGAAACCCAAGAGGAGAGAGGAAACCTGCGAAAAATCACAGGTTTCAATCGGCCTGGTAAGGGTCCCAGGGCGTATCGCCCGTATCGTACGATACGGTGCGATACGCCCGCACCTGCGATACGGGCCCCCGTATCGTATCGTGGTGGCCCACGATGCGATACGGACAACACTGATATAAACAACAATTTCTATCGGCGTATTCAAAACAAGGAAGTCAAAGAGGCTCTTAATATTCTTATAGAAGTATGGAAAATTCTAGGAAAGATGGGGCTCACTTGGCTATTTAATAAAATGTAGAGAACCTAAAAGATGCCCAAGGAATGGAGAGCGAGTGCACTTATACCCATATATAAGAATAAGAGAGATATTCAGAATTGTGTGAATTATTGAAGTATGAAGTTAATGAGTCATACTATGAAATTATGAGAAAGAATTATCAAACATAGGTTAATACAAGTATCGAGTACAACACAAAACCAATTTGGATTCATGCCCGGTAGATCTACTATTGAAGCGATTCATCTATTGAGACGTCTTATGTAACATTTTAGACCAAAAAAGAAGAACCTTCACATGATATTTATTGATCTAGAAAAATATTATGATAGGGTACCAAGAGATGTTCTTTAGATAACCTTGGAAAATAGAGGTATCCCACTGACATACATAAATCTTATAAGAAACATGTACAATGGTGCAAAAACATGCGTGAGGACTCATAAAGGAATGATAGACTCCTTTGAAGTTGAGATTGGGATACGTCAGGGATCAACTTTAAGTCCATATTTATTTATATTGGTCATTGATGAGTTAACAATACATATTCAAGATGAAGTACCTTGGTATATGTTATTTAAAGATGACATTGTGTTAGTGGATGAGTCTAAGGAAAAAGTTAATAGAAAATTAGAACTGTGGAGAGAAACATTAGAAAGTAAAGGCTTCCGACTTAGTAGAACAAAGATAGAATATATGGAATATAAGTTTAATTATTTGGGTACTTTAGAGGACATAGAAATTAAGATTGGCATACATTGCATCTCTCACAAGGAAAGTTTTAAATACCTATGGTTAATTTTTCAAAGTGATGAAAAAGTTAATGGAGATGTTAAACATAAAATTAGTGTCGGTTGGTTAAAATAGAAAGGGGTATAAGGTATTCTATGTGATAAGAAGATGTTGAAGAATATGCTTATTTAATATTTTTAGTAATTCTGTAGATTTTATGTATTAATGTAATTGTCTTTTATTATTAAGGGTATTTTGATCTTTTTTATATTGACCAGTCCACCATATTAGGACTGGTCCAACTTGTATTTTGTAAGGGCTTTGAGTTTAATAAAGAGAGAAAGAGGGGGGGCTCCATCGGAGGGCATGCTCTCTTCTCCAATCTCCACATTTTCCTTCACTTTGGCTCATTGCATTTCTCAGCCTTTCTCAACATGGTATCATAACCTTCGATCATCACAAGAGAAAGAGCGAGAGTGCATGAAGAGATCGTTGTCTCTTCCGTGTCTTGTAATGGAGTTGGAGCGGCAAAGCATGGAGACCGTGAGGTACATTCTCGATATTAATTTTATGGGGACATTTAATCTAATAAAGGTGGCGCTACCAATAATGAAGAGGAGGATCGACGGCCGTCCAGCGTTAATCATGCTCATGTCTTCTCAATTTGATCAGATATAGAGACACCATGCTTCCTCGAAGAACAAAAGGTCAGTTGCGCCTAGTGGCTTTGTTTGACCCGTGGACGTGGTATGGAACGATTGAAAGGTGGCATGCAAAACAAAAGAATGTAGGTCATAAGGTTGGTGCTTCCTTCTTGACATATACGAAGGTGTTATAAAATATAATTTTATGTTTATTTTATATTTTTTTTAGCTCATGTAAGGTAGTCCTAGGCCACATACGCCTAGCCATTAGGGCCAAGCCCCAAGCCGTTGGGAGCCCAACGGTTATTAGGCCCCCAACGGCTATAATACCTAGTTGTTGGGGTGATATTCACCGATCTGCTTTTACATTGAAGTATTGACTTCATTACATGGTATTAGAGCATTGTTTTGAAGAAATCGAGCATATTGATAAGCGTGCCAACTTGGGAAAGTTTACACTCTTGACATTTTATATTTCAAAGTCAAGGTAACTTCAAAAATTTTGTTTATTTTGGAAATTAAAGGAAAAAAAATAAAGTTTTCCAGTAAGACAAGTTTTTTTTTAATATTCTTGATGGCAATCATGTTGTCTTCGGTGCATCATGAAATTTCTAAAAAACCTTGCATCTTAATTAATTTTGGTTGTTGTTGATAGTTGCTATCATTTATTTTAGCAACACCATCATTTTCAAAATAAGCATGCATGATTACTTAAAGTATGTTCTTGGTGATATGCAATTTTAGTTATGTTTCAAGCTGTTCTTTTTGCTTAATTATTAACACTTAGTATCTCCGATTTGTTGTAGTCTTAAAATGTTTAAGTAAGACATGCTTTTTCTATTAGACATTTTGAATTTTTAAGGTGTGTTTTAAGACTTTATCTTAAAGCTTGAAAACTTAAAGTTTTGTATAAAAGTACATCATACTTTTCTTGGGAAACCTTCATGTTAGACATCCTAGCCTTTGATGTGGTTTGATGTTTATACATCGTATTGAGTTTCTAAACCAATTTGCTCTCTTAGAAGGATGATCTTCTATAAATCATGAAATTCTTTTCAATAAGAAGAGTTTCGAAGATTATTTTCACTATTTAACAATATAAATGTTTTCTTTGTTGCAAGACCTATATTGGTGTTTCTATTTATGTTATAAAATTTCATAGACAAAATTCTAAAATCCATTTATCTCTTCTAAAATTCCTTTTTGGATTAGTATTATATGATTTGCCATAAATTAGAGTATATGACTAGTTCATATTATTTTGTGATAATCTGCACTAATTAATGGCTTATTGCTTTCTTAATGTATCTGACTAGTATAAAATTATGATGTTTAAATCGTTCTACAAAATATTATCAGGTGTATAGTCGTTAAGTCATATAGAGCTTTTTTGTATGAATAAAATATCTTTTTGTTGAAGAAAAAATTGTGATATATATAAATTGTGTGAAACTTCATGTTTATTAATGTGCTCGGGACTCTATTTTGAGCTCATCATGCATTATTTTGAGTTATATACTCACTAGTATTAGCACTATTAATTTTTTATTCCAAGCATAGATTTTGTTTGCATAGTATGTGTATTGCTCAGATAATAAACATATACGACCATTCGATCCAAGTTGGTTTCACTTGTTATTCATATTCAAGTTCATTGAGGTGTGTTCTTTCCAACTTATATACAACTTTAATTGTATTAATTATTTATTGTCATAGTATAAAGAAAAATGTGTTTTGAAAATAAGTTGCAACATTTGAATGATCTATCAACCGGTTCATTGATAAGAAAAATGTATTGAAATTTTTGGAAGCTTTCCAAACTTGTTTATCAGATCAAAAGTGTGTTTCAAACAATAAGTTGCATCTCTTAGCATAATTAAGATTCATGTTGTTGGTCGTTTGTTGAAAACCTTTGTGATTAAGGTGCTTCACGTTGTCCTTTCGACGGAACTTAATCATTGTTTGAAGATGCACTTATTATTGTTTGATAATTTATGATCTTTAAAGTTACATTTTCATGTGATTAATGCCTTCATATTGTTAGCATTTTTGTTGAAGACCTTTGTGATTAAGGTTCTTTATGTTGTTGGCTATTGGTTCGAGGTTAGTCAACGTTGAAAATGCAATCATTACTATCTTGACAAATGTGTTTTAAAGTATTGCAATAATTCATGTTTTATGTGAAAAAGATTCTTTAAGAATTAATATTTTCAAACTTGTTTTTGATCTAGAAAGATTGTCTTATTCTTGGAATCATGGAATCATATTTGAAATTATGAATTATCATCCTAGGGTCTTGTTTGATTTGGTTGGGGTTCAAGTTTCGTCATAAAGCTTTGGGTTTGAGTTTCATCCTTAAAACACGGGTTAATGCGTAGCCTTAAAGCTTGTGTGGTATACCAAGGCCTTTAGTAATATTATAGTGATTCATGAAATTATTTGTTATAGACAATCTTACTTAGACGATCAATAGGTTGTTATTTATTTGAAAAAAAGCTTTGCTTCATTAAAGATTTGTTTTGCATTAAAAGTATGGAATTGCTATAATGTAAAATTAATGTTTGGCTTTTATGTTGATGTTTTCAGAAAAGATGTAAAGCATGACTATTGATTGAAGAAAAAATGTAAAGAAAGAAGCAAAATGATGTCTTCATGACTATAAATGATATTACAAACTCATGAAGATGTTACTTTTCGTGATTGATCATAAACTTTGTCCACTCTATTGCTTCAACTTTTGGTTAGCAAACTTTAGATCATGGGACTGTTAGTTTGAGGTGTGTTAGAAAATGTAATTTTATTTTTATTTAAATCATGTAAGGGTAGGTCTGGCCCATTGGGCCACTAGCGCTTGACTGCTAGACCATAGGGCCAAGCCCCAACGATTACCGGGCCTCGAACCTATAAATACACCTCTCATGTACATGTATTTTTTATACCTTTATAGTTAAATAATATCAATTTCCTCTTTATTATGCCTTTGTTGCATATGCTTTATAGTCATTTTTAAGGATTTGTGATTAACATTTTGAGGTGATATTCAACGATCTTTCATAGCTACATTGAAGCATTGACTTCATTACAAAAGGATGGTACGACACTACCAGGATCATTAGGGGCAGGATCCTCTAAAGCTTTGCATTTGATGTACCATTTAGTTGCTGACTGGTTGCTAGGAGAGGAAAGTGTTGTGGCATGATCACACTCTGGAGGGGGAAGCTGCAAGTCAAATGTTTCATCAAATGCCAAAGAGGATGTTAACTCTGCATGTCAACTGTTTGATGAAATGCACATGAGAGTTGTAGTGTCTAGGAATATAATGATTGACAGTTTTATACAAAGAGGACGATTCAATGAAGCGGTTGGCCTCTTTCATAAGATGTTGTGAGGTAACGATATTGGGTATGATTAGTGCTTGTGCACAAGTAGGAGAATTGGATGTGGGTTGAGCGAGTCGGTTAGAGAAGCGATTGTACTTTCAATGTGATGAAGGCAAAGTTGTGTGGAGCGACAGGCATTGGATTCAAATGGTTAGCAGGGAGACAAACAATTCTTCTTCTCAAATTCATCAAACTAGCCCTCTTGCACTTATGTCTGCAATTGCAAAGTTTGGATTCACTATTGTTTCATAAATAAGGGAAAGACATTTTTCATTGGTAAGGAGGGTTGTGGAAAGATAACAACCATATAGGCCGGTGAAAGATTATTGCAGCCATAAAGATTGTTGGAGATTGCAGTCGGGAGGATTACTGAAGTAATTTTGCAGCTATTGGAATTTGCAGTCATGAAAGTTGTTGAAGTGAACAACCATGTAGGTTGAGTGAAAGAGTTTTTTTTTTAGCCATGAAGGCTGCTAAAAAAGTATTGCAGCTAGGAAGGTCACTGAAAAGTGAACAATCATGAAGATTGCTGAAGAATGTTACAATGAAGAAGGTTGCTAAAAAAGTGTTGCAAGTAGGAAGGTTGTTGAAAAGTAAACAGTCAAGAAGGTTGGAAAAAATATGGTGTGCAGTCCGAAAGGTTGAAGAAGAAAGTGAAAGAGGTCGTCCAATTCTATCTTCTAATGATTAAAAAGAAGAAAGTGAGAGAGGCAGTCCAATTCTATCTTCTAACGATTAAAAAAAAGAAAGTGAGAGACGGGTGGCTGCATCAAGAACAATAAGTTACCAAAGTCCATCTTCTATCAAGTTTACTATAATAGTGTTGCCAGAAGAGGATAGTAGTGTTGCTACCCAGTTACAATATAAAGAAAAGAAACCAGTACCCTTAGAGATACTGTGGCCGCATGTGTGGTGGAGCAGGACTGTTTGCTGGAAGAGACTCGTTTTTGTTGACTGTCAGAGTTGGAGTATGCCCTTAAGATGATTAAGCATTTTATGTGTTCTTGCTTTTACCTAGTTTGTTTTGAAAGTTTGGAGTTTGAAGTATCTTACTCCCAACTTGAGGGAGGTGTTAAAGAATATGCTTATTTTGTGTTTTTAGTAATTATGTGGATTTTAGGTATTATTGTAATTGTCCTTTATTACTAAGGGCACTTTGATCTTTTTTATATTGACCAATCCACTATATAAGGACTGGTGCAACTTGTATTTTGTAAGGGAGAGAGAAAAAGGGGGACAGCCTCCTTTGGAGAGCCTGTCCCCTCCTCCAATCTCCTTATTTTCCATTTACCTTTTTCTTTCTTTTTTTCATGCTTGATGGCTTGCTGTGTTTCTCAACTGAAGATACCATTAAAGTTGAAAGATAAATATTATAAAGAAGCAATTAGACCTGCTAAGTTTTATGGTAGTGAGTGTTGTGCAATTAATCATCAACATGTGCAAAAGATGGATGTAGTAGAAATGAAGATGTTGAGATGTATGAAGGTCACACAAGGAAAGACTGTATACACAATGAGATTATTAGAAACAAATTGGGAGTAGCACCAATAGAGAATAAAATGAGAGAATCGTTTAAGATGATTTGGATATATAGAAAGACAACCCAAGGATGTTCCCGTAAGAAGATATGAAAAACTAGATTGTGAAAACGTTAAAAGAGGAAGAGGACGATCACAAAAGTGTTGGAAAGAAACAATAAAGAAAGATCTAGTTTATATTGAGTTAACTACTAGCATGACATATGATAGAGCTATGCTGAAACAAAGAATCCATGTACCCGACCCCATATAGTATGGGAAAAGGCTTAGTTGTTGTATCTCTTTTGGGCCTGAGGCCCTGAATTACCAAAAAAGAAAAAGAAATGGTATTGGCATGAGCCAATTATTGCGAAATTATGGTCACCAGTGCTGTCATAACTGTTTCTCTATCATGGTGAAGATGGTACTGCCGTACTGGCTTTGTTAGCCAGAGCACTCAATGCATGAATGGACTCAATTCTTTGTAGCTATCTGTTCGTGTGCTATTCCAGAGCTGCAACTGCAAAAGATGTTTTCATTTTTGACTTCTTCACTGTTTTTTCTTCTTGCAGGCTGGCAAGAACTTCAGGTAGTGATGATGAGATTGTAGAGATGTCAAGGCAGAGGAAATGTCTTGAAGCTGAATATATGGATTTGGATGCAAAGGTGACATCTCAATGTTTTATTAGTTCTTAGACTAGTGGTCGATTTTTCTCTTCTAGATTTTAACTGAAAATCTCATGAAGTAGTTTACACGTATTCGATGTTGAAAGAGCATTTATTTCTGATTTGCTTGTCTTGATTGACATGTATGTAATGTTCATGCTGATGCAACTGGTGGGTCCATCCAAATGAATTCTTGAACACTTCCTAGAGATTCGACATGTTACTGTTGATACCCAGTGAACCTAGTAATTTTATGGTCTTGCTGATGTCCGTTCTTGAAAACTTCAAAAATGAAATGCTATGATGCCCTTTGCTTGTTTCTTACTAGCACCCAAGGCCGTGACCGAATTATGACTTTAAAGTTCATTATGATATTCCCTGCTCAAAAATTTCATCTTTGTACTTTACTGTACTAATGACCCATTCTTTACGTCAAAATTTCACAAGGCATCTTGCAACATTTCTTTCTGATGGCTTGCATGCCATTTCAGATCATGACGACGTTCAGTGTAGTGGACAACATGAGAGAGCACTTCTATTCTCAGCACGGATCTCCTCTCAGGTAATCATCTTTGTCACATGCGCACACTGAAATTCCTGGTCTAAGATGAACTCCTTCCTCCATTCATATGAAACATAGATATTTTGGCACCTATTCAATTACGTGTCTGCATCAGGCAAGAAAGTGCTGAAGTTAGGGAAGCCTTTGATGCTGTTGAACGAATAAGACAGGAGTTTGAATCCATCCAGAGGCTGCAACTAGAATCGGATCAAGTCTCCCCAAAGAAGTCTGCGGTATCATCTGATGCTGGATCAGAGACTGGATCCCATCCCAAGCAACAGCAGGCCGAAGTTTCACCTGCTCAAAAAGATGGCCCAGTATCTACCTCCTTGATGTTGGACCATGATCAAACCGTAGATCATGAAGCAGAACTAGCGAAACTGGAGTCTGAATTTGGGAAGGTTGGTACAGACTACTCAATTGAAGAAATAGGGGATTGGGAGTTTGATGAACTTGAGCAGGACTGACAGCTGGGTGAGGCTTCAGCGGGTCAGTAGACATGTTTTCATCCATTCAGACAGGAATTCTCTCTTAGTTGTATTACCAAGGCATAGCTATGCGGTCGTGAAAATTCAATTCTTGAATTTATGTTGATATGTTTGTTGGAGTAGGCCTTCTATGATTAGTGGCTTTTACCTTCAGGAAAGAAAAACTTATCTGCGTTCTATTCATTTGTTTGCTGCTTCTCTAATGATACTAAAAATGATCCAGTCATAAATTTTACCTTCATGAGGATGTAAACCATGCAATTTGTGTATCAGCTTTTACCATTATCTGCCTACGTTTATGTATTTATCTTATTTTGCTGTAGAATTGTTTGAGTAGTGGGGTACTGGCCACTGTGATGGCTTCAAGGATCCGCATTCAGGGGATCAAGCTCTGTCATCTTGTTCTTTAGGCTGGCATACTTAAAACCCGTCTGCGGATCTCCTGAGCTATTTCTACTTTTACAAGTGAAGTTCCTTTAGCTACACTAATGGGTGTTATTTGGAATCGGGTTATGTAACATATTCAACAGTGACTAATGTGGTTGCTTTCTGTGAGGGACGCAAGGACTAAGTGAGGGAACTCAGCAGTCTCTGGGGCAGTTTGGGTTCGATTCCTATGGCAATCATGGCCAAAGCATAAACGAAGTCTGACGGAGGTCCTGAGGCAGGGGTCGTAGCCTCCGAGCTTTATTTACATGAGGTGGTCTAAATGCAAACCTTCAGCAGGTGCCGCCGAAGCCCAGCACGGTCTCTTGCTTTTTTACCCACAAAAATGTGACATGCTTTTTTTGTTTACGTAAACCAGATCATGGATGGTGATTAAGATCTAATACAGTCTATATGTATTTCAATCAACGTGAAAATCAGGTGACCAACAAATTACTACCAGCCTTCTATGTGGAGGATTTCACATATTGAACCTTTGACATCTATTAATAGCTGGGATTTCTAAATGGCATGAGCTGCCCATTTAGCTCATCTTGAATCAAGGCAGGGTTGCCTTGGCTCGTTGACTTGCCTCGACTGAGCTCATACATAGGCTGTTAACATATACGTGTATATATGTTAGATGTGTGTGAGAGGGGGCGGGGGGGCGGATGCTGGGGAAATGTCAACACATACTAACTTGAAAACCAGCAAGGGTGCGACTCATCTCATTTCAGCTTGTTTTACAGCCTTAATCCTGGCCATCCTGTCCAGTAGTTACTTCAGTACAGACGTGCAACTAAATACGCATGAAGCTTGTGTAGGACCATTAAGACACGGACCCATGCCAATCGATTCTAGGCTCTAATCAAGTGCAATCATCAAATTGATGGGTCTGTTTTATTTAGCTACTAAAATTGCAAGCTGACTTCAAACCTACTAGAATTCCAAGCGAATGCTGTGCTGATGATTTCTTTAAGGTTTGGTTTCTGGATTCCAGTTACCAGTTGGATTCCCTATACGTTAGGTCTCGATGGCATTCAATTCTTATTTTGAGGCACCATTTGAATGGATCACTTTGCTCGAATTTAATTCCATGAATAAATGAAGAAAAAATAAAAGTATGGAAGTGTTTCTTAATGTAATTCAAGGGACTTGACTCGAACACATGAAAAATAATTCTGGTGAAACTTGATGATCATGGTCTTCTTCCATGCATGGGAAGGATTTCATATACAGCACAACCACCTAAGCTTTGATGTTAGAATATTTTCTCTAGGGAATTAAAATTTAACTTTTATATAGCAGAAACACACTCCGATCAAGGCAAGCAAAAAAAATAGGTCTGTTAAATGAACCAAACAACCCTTTCCATTGCCGGGCTTGTGTTTTTGCACGAATGAACGGCAAGATAATTACTTTACCTGAACAACATTTGCTTTCATGAGCCCAGAAACAGCTTGCCATCCTTATGTGAGCGAAGCTAACCAAGTTGAGAAAGTTCCCTTAAATATCCTAAATAAAATGCCATTCATTTATTAAAAAAGTTAAATAAAAGGCGACCTTCGGAACTTAAATACCCCAATACAATTACCTAAAGTGGCAGAGTCCAGGTAAACATTTTATAAATGTCATTTAACAAGCTTTCACGAGCCAAAGCAAGCTGCTAACCATGTTGGTATGAGCCATGTTGAACTCATATGGTTTAAGGAGCAGCTTGGTTCATTTAAAACAGCTCTACAAAATCGGCTCATAAAAGAGAAAGACAAACAAAAGGAGCACAGTGGAGAACCTTCCGCAGGCTAGTGGAGGAAACAATTTAAAAAGATGCAGGGGAAATTGCTTTCATTTGCTTTTAGGAAAGCAGTTTTTTTTCTTAAAAAAAACGCATTCTCCATACCCAAGTCCAAACGCTTGTAAAGAGCGCCGAGGAAGTATTGTTAATAACAGCCATTCCTCGATCTCCATCACTTCTTATTTTAGTAGTCAAATTTAATGATGGTTTCAAAATTTAGCCATTTCTATCCCTGCTCATTTCGAACTTGGAGCAGTCTTCGCGTCTTGCATAAATGATGGGATTTCCTTTGTGGTTTCTATGTTAGCACCCCTCTCTCTCTCACACACAGATGCATACGTAAACATGTTTGTGTATTCCTGTGTAGGTAATATTAATTTGTACATGAGAGAAAATAACATCAAGGATATGCCCAGCATGCCTTAAACCGTCAAATCTACCATTTTACATGTTATTGCCTACTGTTTGGAGAGAGAGGGTTTTATAAGGAGAAAGCTCAAACAGTCATTCCTGAAGTCTTATGACATTTGACGCATTTAAAAGTAGTTTGAGTATACAAATTTTTAAATATTAAGGATCAATTTTTAATATGATGAAAAAAATTGATGGAGATATAAAGTTTTGAAATGTTGTTAAGCTCTTCCAATAATAAAATGCTCCATAGGAGTAACCGAGAACTAAGACCGAGGTTAAGAAAAATAGAGATAAAAGTTTTGTCACATAAAAACTAAGGGAGAGTACATTTTAAAATGGATTTTACAAAATCCCAAATCATCAAGAAATTGGGTATAGAGGCTATCCCACTTAGGGCAGCTAACCTTCATGGGATTTTGTTTTCATTTGATCCATTGAGTCTCCTTTGGTTAGGAATCCTCTCTCAGAGTTAGAATAACCAAAGTTTAAGAAATGAGTCCCCAAGCAAAAAAGGAAAAGTTCATGTTTATGCTGTAGAGGGTCGAGAGTCAGGTATCTCTCATTTGGTTATTAGTACCTTATCAGTTTGTGGTTTGTTTGCGCGTGTTTTATTTGACTCTAGTGCAACACATTGCTTTGTTTCACCTACTTTTGTAAGTTGTACGGGTTTACACCCGAAACAATTAGATTGATTCTCTGTATGTTTCCCTAATGGTGATATTATTGTATCGCATCGGATTTTGCAAGATTGTTTTGTATTGGTTGGTGGTCATGACTTGATAGCCGACTTAGTTTTGTTGGGGATCTCGAACTACGATGTAGTTTGGGGTATGGATTGGTTATCAAGGAACTGTACTGTGATTGATTGCAAGAAGCGAGAGATCACTTTCTCTATTTCTCGAGAGACTACGTTAATGAATTTCTTGAGGTATTTCACGAAGATATACCTAGACTACCTAAAAAGAGAAATTGAATTCTCTATTGATTTAGTACACTGGGTTGGACCTATATCTATGGCGCCTACGAGGATGTCACCTAGTAAAGTTGGCGAGCTTAAGAAACAACTAGAGGATTTATTGGAAAAATAATTTGTGAGACCAAGTGTATCACCATGGGGAGCTCTAGTATTATTGGTAAAGAAGAAGGATAGGACTTCTTCGTCTATGTGTAGACTACAGACAATTGAATAAGATTACGATCAAGAACAAGTATCCACTTCCAAAAGATTGATGATCGATGGATCAATTGTGAGGAGCCGCAATATTTTTGAAGATTGACTTACGTTTCGATTATCACCGGAGATACGTGTGAAAGTGGAGGATATTCCTAAAACTGCGTTTCGGACACGGTATGGGCATTATGAATATCAAGTGATGCCATTTGGTGTGACTAATGCACTGCGATATTCATGGACTTCATGAATCGAATTTTTCATTCATACTTGGATAAGTTTATTGTTGTCTTTATTGATGGCATTTTGATTTATTCTCGAAGTCGGGAGGAATCATGCTTGAACATCTCAAGATGGTTCTCAGATTCTTGAAGGAGAATAAGTTATATGCAAAAGTTGTCCAAATGTGAATTTTGGTTAAGTGAAGTTCAAGTTTTTTTGGGACATGTTATATCTCAAAGGAAGGAATGAGGTTGACCCAAAAGGTGGAGCAATGTTATAAATGGGAAAGACCAAAGATCGTATCGAGGTTCATTAGTTTCATCGGATTGGTTGGATACTATCGAGATTTATGAAGGGTTTTCAAAGATTGCACTGGGACCTCTTACCTAGGTTGACAGCAAGAAAGAATCAACCGTTTGTATGGACTCGATGGGAGCATGCGAGTGAAAGTTTTCAAGAGTTCAAAGAAAAGATGACCTACTACTTCACCGATTTTGATTCCGATCCGATGAGAACTTTGAGGTGTATTGTGATGCTTCGTACCAAGGGTTAGGTTGTGTACTTATGCAGAATAGAAGAGTTAGTGGCCTATGCGTCAGCAATTGAAAGTTCATGAGAAGAACTATCCGACGCATGACTTGGAGTTAGCAACAGTAGTGTTTGCATTAAAGATTTGGAGACATTTTCTTATGGAGTCCAACGTTCAACGTGTTTCTTTGATCACAAGAGTTTGAAGTACGGTTTGATCGAAAGAGTTGAACATGAGACAAAGAGCATGGCTAGAGTTCCCGAAGGATTATGACTTTGAGCTTACAGTATCATCCGGGAAAGGCAAATGTATGGGCGATGCTTAAGTAGGAAACGCTAATGCTTTGTTTGATGATTCCAAGAGAATGATAGGTCTTGTTTGAAGAAGAATTTGGAAGAATGGATAACGTCTATCTGTGAAAGTTAGAGACACCGGGAAGTGTGTTTGAACATGATCACATTTTAGTCTAATGGATAGAGTAAGAAGGACATAGTAAATGACTTAAGATTCAAATTTTAGAAGAAGCAAAGGAAGATGAAGTCTTATGAGATGGAAAGAAACTCAACTGAAGGTGTTGATGGAATGATTGAAGATTCAAAGGAGAGAACTTTGTGCCAAAAGAGATCGAGAACTTAGGAGATCCAGATTTTGGATGAAGCTCACGGGAGTAAGTTGAGTATATCCATCCAAGAGCCACTAAGATGTATCAAGATTTGAAAGAAATTATTTTGGTGGTTGGAATGAAGAAATGACATAGGGATGTTGTGAGTAGGTATCATCCTTGTTTAGTTTGTCGAAAAGGCAAATTAAACATCAAAGACCATCGGGACCTTTGATTGCAACCTTGCCTATTCCCGAATGGAAATGGGATGACATAGCAATGGATTTCACGGGTCTACCAAGACTCCATGAATGAATATGATTCATTGTGATTGATTTACAAAGTCGACAGCACTTTTTCTTAATTAATATTAAGTACTCAATGGATAAAGTTAGCTCAAGTGTATATCAATGAGATTGTTAGACTTGCACATAGTGTCCCATCCAATATTATTTCTGGATAGAGATCCAGATTTACATCGAAGTTTTGGAAAAGTTTGCAAGAAGCATTTGGGAACAAAGCTAAACGCTTAAGTTCATTCGCTTACCATCCACAAAACGATGGTCAATCGAAAGAGTCTATCATCTGGAGGATATGCTTAGAGCTTGTGTTCTAGAGCAATACCAGTGGGTTGTTGGGATAGATCTTACCATTGATAGAGTTTACTTATACAACAATAGTTTTCATTCGAGCATGGGATGGCACCCTATGAGCTTTATATGGAGAAGATGTTTGTCTTGTGTTGGTACCATGATGGTTGAAAGTCTTCCTGCGTAGGACCAAATTTTCAAGCAGTAGACATAACCGAGAAAGTGAAGATGATTCAAGACAAGATGAGGACAACTCGCAGCACAATAGGCAAAAGAGTTATATTGATAAACGAAGAACCAGAACTCTTGAGTTTGATGAAGATGAGCCATGTATTCTGAAAGTGACACCTATGACTGAGGGTTGGACGAGTTCAAGTCGAGAAACTCACTCCGAAGTTTTCTTGGACCAGTACCAAATCCTCGTTAGAAAGTAGGTCCGTAGCTTATCCAATTGCACTACCACCATTCTAATATTCATAATGTATTTCAGGAGTAGAATGTAACGTCAAGCGTTACTGCACAGCCTATGCAGTAACGCCCTGCATAGGCTGTGCAGTAACGGCCATATGTAAGATATGAAGGGCTTTTAAAAAGAGTCCTTCATAGTGTCTTCTGTAGGGAGTTGGGACAGTCTCGAACCAGTCAGAAAACGCGAGGAGTCGGTCGGAATCCGGTAAGTTCACTTATTTTTCAGATTTTTGATGAAAAACTTATTGAAAATCATCGTTTTGGGATTGGATTGAAGGTTTGAGGTATAACTACGTGTTTTGGTAGGATACGTAAGTCGATTTGGTCGGAAAACGGTTACGATTTGCCAGAAACCGATGAAATCGATGCTAGGAAAAAAAAATGGCCCTTTTGGGCATGTCCCTCATTTTCGTGTTGTGCCGTGTCTGAAATGTCATGAATCGACACTGATTCATGTCGTGTCCTCGTGTAGCGTGTTAAGAAACAGGTTCTGTGTCAGAAACGGGTCAAGTTTGGGTTGTGTCTTGAAATGGGTTTCTAAGTTAAAAATAAGACTCATGTTAGTAGTTACAGGTTCTGTATTGATACAGTGACACAAGCTACCTATTGTGTCACTCATTTGGATCAGATATAGATCTGGGTATCAATTTGGATATCAGATAGCTTAAACGGATCCATATTGGGGTTTGGGATTAAATTCGGATACAGTTTGTTTCGTTAGATTCATAGTTAAATAAATTTTAATATTTTAATTATTTGTAATTGTTTAGAGATTAAAATTAGAGGATTTGGTGGTGATAAGAGTGCCCTAGCAGCTTGAGAACTGGATCTTAGTGCATCTTCAGGTAGGGGGTTATGCATTCTTTTACAGAACCATACTCGAAGTGATTTTATTGTTTTAGATAGATTCAAATGTACATGATTGATAAATGTTTTATTGATGTTTGTGAAATGTTATTCGCAATTATGGATTATTTGATATGTTTTCAAATAGAACATGTTTATGACATTGTTTGATAAAGAGCATGTTTTAATATGCATGTGTTGTATGAACATGGTATTTAAATGTTGTTTAAATGTTGTGTAGACATGAGTTTGATTTTGGATATTCATGGATCTGAATGTGATTTGTAAATGTGATGAACTGTAATTGGTTTTAGAAATGTAATGATGTATGAATATACGAGTCGTACTTGTGTGGTTTGTGTGGGGTCTCTAGAGACTTACAGGTCCCTCGGGCGATCCGGCTTGGGGCGAATACAGGGTGTGTTCCTGGGCACTCTGTTGTGAGAGTCGGCGTGGTTATCGTCATGGACGAGGTTACCGATATCACGTTAGGGAGGGCCGGATGACTCCCGTGGCCTTTGGGACAGACACAGTATGGGCTGTAATTATCGAAACTAATGATTTGTGGGTATGTGTGAGTGTGTGCGTATGAATTTGAGATCATGATTTGAAGGTAACTATGTTTTGCTATGAAATGATTGTGAAACTATGCATGCTTTTAGTATGTTTTCTGTTTAAAGATGTTTAACCTCCCTACTGAGCTATGTATAGGAGCTCACCCTATTGTTTTACAGCTCATCCTGAAGCTAGCACTTCGAAGGCACACAGAGCAGAGTAGGAGTTTGATAGAGCTGCATTTTTATTTTAGATGATATGATAGATGTTGAATGATTTAGAAAGTTTTTTATTCGGGGTTATTGTTAGGTGGGCCCCACACCATTTTGGATGTGTTGTTTAGAACTTCGATATGAATATTTATTTCAGTTAGATATTTATTGAGTTTGAATTAAATTGGTATTGTATTTTGTTATTGCTCAACATCACGCCCGCGTGAGAAGCAGCCACGTGGCATCGGCTCGGGCCGGGTCGTAGTCGCGACTCGAGCAGGTGTGACAGTTTTACTCTCGGTGTCGAAAACATAACACAACTTTCTTCCTTTATCTGGGCTTGGGACAGGCCATGCATGCAAGGGTGATCCCTTACATGAGGAAAGTTATTTGTGTAAGAAATAAATCAACCCAAATATGACCTAACTTTTTCCCTGTCATTTTTTACTGAAGGCTAGTAGACTTTTCGGGTCATGTCTGCATATATTACATTCCCAGCAACATCAATTTTGAGGTAGTCTTGTGTCATTTCATGTTCATGTCAAGATGAAGTCAACATGAAGGTAAATAATCCGAGGTTTTCTTCTATTACTTTGTATGGGCAACTACATGGACTTCTTGTGTTGTATCCGTGTCGTTTCTTATACTGCACCATATAAACAAGATCATGTGACAAATTTCAGTGTTGAATCTTACCCAAATAACTACTTTCAAAGAAAGAAAAAAGAACTATTCTCAGTGAATTTTATACGTAAATAATGCAACAGATTCAGACCCAGCTTTGAAAATGTTGGAACACTGAATCCAAATCGAATTATTTGTCATGTTACTTTCTTTCGGTTAGCAGACCTTACTGAATGGTTCATAGTAGATGTATTGTGTGGAAACTTAAGTTATGAAATGCACGCCTTCTTGTTCTCCTCGAGAAAATCTTTGTCATGCACTTCCATTTAGGAAAAAACGCGCAAATCTTTGACAATTGATGCATTTATAAAACATCAAAATAAAACATACTTTTATCCAATTCTTGATTCAGATAGCGTGCACTGTATCTTGTACTTGAATCCAAAATTGATTGTATGAGAAGAGTGGATTATTCAAAGAAAAACCTAACACATCAGTTATTGTTTTCCTGGTTTGAGTTGGAATCAAATGCTAATATGACACATGATAGAGCACAATGGTGTCTAATGATCCACAGTGGACTCCTTAGGGGTAAAATCCTCATCCTCATCTATCAACATCATTGCTGGTCGAGGATTCCTTTTCCTTCCCCTTCTCATGATCAAGCCGAATTAGTATTTTTTTATACAAAATTCTTTTGGTCAATGATAGAACAAGATCCATTTTGCATCATAATCTTTCGTTTAGCATATGTTATCAGACTGACTGTGTTTTGTGAGTGGACCAGGACACTATTCCTTCTCGGTGGCGAGCTCACGGTGCATGTCTTTCCTTTTTCCTTTGCAAAATTGACTGCAATCTCTTCCTTAGAATTTTAGTCTCTCTTTGTTATGTTTAGCAGCAGATGCTTACAACAATCTTGTCTTCAGCCGTAGGGGGGGAAAGGAACTCCACCAAGGTAAGAAATACTTTTATAACTTCGACATATTTGGCAAGTCTAAGAAAAAGCCTACAGAAAAATCTACCATTTTAGTTTAACTTATCACCATCAAAGAACTATGCAGAAAAAAGTGATTTCATGGACTGCAGATAGTTAAGAATCTTATGCAACTGTAATGATAGACTAGATGAAAACCAATCATCTATTCTGTACTTTGCTTAATTTAATCTAGTCACTAAGCAATCTTATATTAGACGAAAAGCTGCTTGATGATACGAAATGCTGCATCTAAAGTAGAAAAGACAAGTTTAAGATAATCACGTAGGATGAGAACATAGCCTTTATCATTTTGTACAAATACCGAAACCGAGCCTTTTCTCGTACTAAGTGGGATCGGCTATACGATGGATTCTTAGTCACCGTTGTGTTTGATTAGCATTTAAAGTTTTAAAATGTAAAATAAATAATCGCTTTGTGTAAGAGTTATCAGCCACATTTCATATATTAATCATGTGGACTTCCACTTTTGAGAACACTAATTATTTTATTAAAGCAAAGCAATATGTTGCGAGGACATATTGAATGATTAGTTATTCCAAAGAACCTTTGGTTCTCTATCTGTATAAAAGTAAAGGTTAAACAAATTAAACATGTCGATTAAAGCATTGACAAGATGAAGAACAAAGAAAAGAGTAAAGAATCCCACTAAATGTGTTTAGCACTGAAGTGCTGAACAAGACTGAGGTTCTTTCTTCTTATGGGGAGGCCGAAGCTAGATGCACAGCCAAGGTATCAAACTCATGACCTTCAACTTTTAAGTCGATCCCCTAGCCGGGTGAACACCGAGGAATGTGGGCTTTGATGATTTTGATTTGCGCTTTTCAGAAATAGCTCTGCCCTGAATACAGCTCGTAAACAAGCCGAATGGAACAAACATGAACTGTGGATGAATTCATTTGTTTACTTAAAATCTTGCTTATGTTTCGCCCATTTGCTCATTCAAGCACAACTGAACGTAAACTCAAGCAAGAGTTGGACCAGCAGAACACAAGCTGCTCGTTAAAGTACAACAAAAATGGAATTTTCACATATGATTTTCATTATAACTGAATTTTTATAATTTTCTTGTAAAATTGAATAATTAGTTGGGTTTCGATGGTTTTCTAGCACGTATGTGGATAAAGTTTTCTATGCTTCCTAAACACACTTAAATGAGCTTAGCAGAACTTGACACACATCTTTGTCTACTTGCCAAACGAGCTTATACTATAGCTGAGTGAATCTAACACTCATTGTCTATAAGCGGTTCCTCATTCAGCTCATTTAGAACATGAACCTAACATGACAAGCTCACCGCGATCCAAACCAACCAACTCACGAGCAGCAAGGTTGGCTTACTTTCCCTATCCTCGAGTAGACTGCAGTCAGTGTGGTTAGAATTGGTTTAAGCCGATTTTCCTTCTTTTTTTTGAAAAATCAGTTTGAACAGATAAAAAAAGTATGAAAACAAAAAAACTTGGAAAAAGGCATGTACAGTTCTGAAAGAAAACTGTTTTTCCACCAACTTGATTCAAATCAGCTGGTTCAAGAAGATTCAGAGCCGTTCTGACAACAATGGCTCCACCATATGCGTTTGTTTCCATTATGGGGCCAACGCCTTTCTCAGAATGCACAAGTTATCATCAAACGGTCATCGGATCACTCATTGGTACTCCCCACTTCTGTTTCCTGCTTGATTTAGTTTTGATAGCAGTGGCATAAGGAGCTATACCTCTCCTGGCAAGAGGGTTGACTCGAAAAACATTCAAGTTAAGGCCTCGAGATCGCTAGGGCAGTGCATATCTGGTGAGAGTGTGCACAAGGTGGTGCGACAAAGAGCAGGGTGTCATTGTTGGCCACCTTCCCACATGCCACAACCATATGTGCTATTGTGATCATAGGTTCGACTAATGTGACCAACTTTTGCAATGTTTCCCAAGAACCGAAGGATTCAGATACCATATTTTGCAAATGTTGCTGCAAGTTGAAAGAAGTTCAGCTCTGCTTTTTGAAGCAGTTGCGGATGTGTAAAAGTTTGAGATAGGTGCGAGCTTTCTAAATTTGGAGCCAAATTCTAAAATGGCATACAAAAGATCGAGTTCAGTGGCAACAAAGAATCCATGTAGTGACCCCATTTAGTTCGAGAGAAGACTTGGTTTAGTTGTCGATAGAAAGCAAATAATAGCTTAAAAGCCACCACTGCACAATCTCGTGGGATTCATGTCATGGTTATCGCTGTTTGTAAAATCAAAACACTTTCGGCAATCAGAGCGTTTGCTCATCTGGCAGAAGACTTCTCACAAGATGAAGTCGCAAATTAGATACCTCAGGCGCATACTTGGTTTTGGGCTCCCTGTTATAACCAAAAAAGCCCAGACATTTTCTGCAAAAATGTTGAAGGCAACATCTTGACCACAACTACGACATACAAATGTATCCTACATCGAAAAATACACATTATTTATGCAATGAGAAACCATTTTTTGTGATTACAGCAGGAGGCTGGAACTTGAAATTCACAAAGGAAGTTGGGCATCTTTTGGAGCTCTCATTTCCCAGTACCTCACCTTACTTCACGTATTTATATACAGCATCATTTCATTTATCTATAAAATATGCCTTCTATGCTTGTAACTCTAATTATATCAGTTACAAGAATCACTAAATACAGAATACATTGCAAGACCATCAGCAGCATCCTGTTCTCTTCGAATAGAGGATTCCAAACAGTATTAGTACCAAAAAGGGGTGAGCTTGGTCACAGTGCATATATTGTATTACGATCAGTAGCCACATACTCAGAGTTAGAGATGGGTGACATTGACCAGGACTTTGACAAACTCATAGATGATCTCCGAAGGCTTCTCCGGTTTGAAGCTGCCATCCGATGCCGTACCACCAAGAAACCAAGTGTACCCAGTGTTGTCATCATCACGAGAGTCCCTATTATTGCTACTGTAATTGGCAACCATATTGAACTGCCTCCTACGACTATGAATGACAAAGCTATGAAAGCAACTGATATGAGCACACATGCCAACCACATGAGCTTGTTGATCACAGCCATTAACTGTTTCTTAGCCTTGTTTTCTATAACTACCACTGATGTCTGAACAACCACCACTGCCAGAGAGATGAACAAAGCACTAGAATCAAAGATCAAGAAGACTTGGAAAAGGGTCTGAGGAGAAATATAGGCTGCTCCAAGAGAGAGTTTCGGGGTGACATCACTTTGATCACTCACATATTGACCAGGCAAAGTAAAAATAGCAGCAAAAGCCACGGTAGCAATGAGAACGGCGACCACTGTAGTGGAGTTTATAGCATTGTTTAGTCCATCAGCATTCAGCTTCTTTATTCCACTTGAAATCCGATCAACCCCTTGTCGTGCTTCATTCTCTTGCTCCATCTGGGAGAGGACATCATGTTTTATGTCACTGCCAGATTGTTTCAGTTCCCTGGCTGGATTCGGTGGATTGAAGCTTCTCGCATACTCCACACCAGCTTGCCGGAGTACAGATGCGATTTCAAGCTGACTGCTCTTTTCTGCTGTGTCAAGTGCACTTTCGCCCGACTTATTTATGACCTTAGTGTCCAAATCGTTACATTGCAGCAGTGTCTTCACAGTCTGCAGTGACAAATATAATTTGATCCAGAGTGTATCAGCCTCAGAAGCCCATAGCGTGAACATGGCTGAGAAGACTTGAAATAAAAAACTTAAAAATCCTACTATTTGGCTGTTCAAAGAACTTTCCCTTTCACAATGGTGAATAATGTATAGACTCTCCATTTTTTCCTTCAATAAATATATTTTGAAGTCAAAACAAACTTCATTGTCAACTATACGATTCCACAACCATCTTAACCTTGTCCTTGAAACCCAACAAGAAATGGTTAAGCATTTTAGTTACCTTCTCCATGTCAAAGCTATTCCAATTTCAAGTGTAATTTGATTTTGAGTTAACAAAGAGGGAGATCAAATACTCAATACTATCCTATAGTTGCACGTTCCAAGTTCATGCTGTGTAGAATCTGTAGATCATGGATCACATATAATATAATGAAAAGTACAATCCAATAGTTGCACATGCATGTTTATGTGGTGAAGAAGCAATCACTTTTCTCTCTCTCTTTCTCTCTCCATCAAGTTTTCCAAATATTTGTGAAGATTCATTAATTCCATCCTTCTGAGTTGGAAGAGAGAGAGAGAGGGAGATGCTTTCTTCATCATTTTAGAGAATAGAGAAAGATCCAGGTTCCATTACAACTCGAACAGAATAAGGAAAGAGAACGTACCCCAAAAAAAAGAAATGGGAAGAGAGATGAAATAATCCACGTTTTCACAAGGTTAAGGAAGTGGGAGATAAGCAGGAAGGCAGCAGAGGAACCCTATGGGAACATATAAATGAATGAATGGGGATTTCTTGCAACAGGAAATAGCATTTCTAAGAACTTAGATTCCCATGTAGGGGGAAATAATGATTCCATATCATGACAATCAAGGTTGTCAGGATTCCCATAATGTCAGATTAAAATACGTGAAGATGGAGGACCTTGAAAGATCCTATAATGTCTGTTGGGATGATGTCAACCACTCAACATAAGGCGGTTAAAACGCTAGTGCAATTCCCATGTTATGAAAAGTTGGGACCTTTGTGTTCAAGAACTAAGATTCTTATGCATTAAAATTGATGGTTCCTGATTCATTCTGTCCCAGTACTAGAGTTCATGATCCCCACCTAATCCAACTGTTTTTGGTAACTCTGACCTCTTTCATCAATTTTATCTGTTCCATTATAAGCTGAACGACTCGGATTCAATCAAATTTGACTTACCTATATACAAAAAAGCCAAGCAAATTGTGTTTCATCAATTGCGATTAGGAATCCATGGAACTGGCCCCACTTGATGTGGGAGGTCATGGTTTTAGTCGTTGGCAAATCATGTCAACTACATACTTGATTTGGATCATGAAACAACTCAAAAAGCCAATCTAAAACATGCAAACACTTTCACAGAACATGAACTTGCACTCAGTAAATGCAACTAAAATTTTTCATAGAGATATAGAAAGATTACTTAGCAGTGGTTTTAGCACAGAAACAATTATCGAAATTTGGGCCAACCAAGAGCTGTTTGTCAGGACTACAAATTGAACGAGTAAAACAATCGATCCCTCAAAGGAACAATTAAAAGTTTTCAAGGACCGTACCTCAGCACGACCCTTCTGGGTTGCAATATGCAATGCTGTGTTGCCCTTTTTGTCTACTGCATTAACAAGGGTAGCTCCATACTTGAGCAGCTCCTCCACCACTTCAAGGGTTTGTCCTTTTACTGCCATGTGAAGTGCCGTTTGTCCCTTGTTATCAGTTCTCATAACGATCCCAGAATCCTTTCTCAGAAGCGCTATGACAACTTCCAAGTGACCATTTCTAGAAGCAGAATGCAGGGCAGTTTTACCATTGCTTTTTGCCATCTTCAGAAGGTCCACATCTGATTCTAATAACAAATTCACAATCTCTTTGTGGCCTTGGTTCGCTGCAGTGTGCAATGCTGTTGTATTTGAAAAATCGACTGTCTTCACCAGCTCAGGCAGAGCTTCCAAAAGCACCTTCGCGATGTCTGCACCATGCAAGTCTCAACATCATGCATAGATAAATTTTGGCGGTCGGCAAAATATTTCATCTATACAATATATTTATAACTTTGAGCAATAAAGATCCATCACAAACAACAGATTGCCTAATAAATGCAGCAGAAACATGAATTTACCATTGAACTACATGTCACTATCAGTTTGGGAGCCCGATTTGGGACCGAATCAGCTCTCAGAGCTTCCATTTTGACTCCATCACCTAACTGGATCTCTAGAGTTGAAAAACTTGGTGTCTTTGCAAGTAGATTCGAGATTCCAAATCCACATTTACATCTCTATTCTCGAGACTCCATTGTTGACAAATCAGTACCATCTTCAGCTCCCCTCTCTGCTAATCACTGCGATTAATGGCATTCATGTACTAACATTTGACATGCAGGTAAAGATTTGGACGCTCATATTTCCCAATCCTGAATTCAGCCTTCTATTTCCATGTCCGGCTCGAGAACGGTAAACGGAAGAGGTGTTGACATATCATCACATTACCAAACACAAAGGCATAGAAAGCCACCAATGAAAATTGGAAAATGAAGATAGTCGTGAGGCAAACCATTTCGAATAATTCATTTATCAGAACGATCTATGATGTGATGAAACCTTCCTCTGAAATTGCTTATAAAAGAATTCCACTTTTCATTTCCTAACGAATTAAATTAACAAGAAATTCGCAACCGCTAAGGAATCACTCACTCAGCAATATCTCCTTGCTTTGCAGCTATATGAAACGCATCATACCCATTTCTAGCCTTTATCCCGGCACACCCAACATCCACAAAATTCAGAAACTCCTTCACCAAATCGACATATCCATATTCCGCAGCAACAAAGAAGGCGGTCTCTCCTGCCTGGTTCTGCCCACAGAGCGCGTCATCTAGAGCCGTCTGATCACCACAACCACCAAGGATCTGCTTCACCGCGTCAACGTCTCCCGCCCTCGCTGAGGAATGCAGCGGCGAGTCGTCTCGCTTCCCCGTGAGCTGCTTCGTCATCTTCTTCCTGCGGAAACTCTGCTGCCTTGTTCGCGTCTCCATATCGATACGAAATTAAAAAAGCAGATGACTAATATTAGAAAACGCCGGAATCGTCTCGATACTGAATCTTACGCCCGAATGGTCTGCTTGGTGATCCTTGTTGCTCCATATTGATAATATTAGAAAAAGACCCGAATTGTCTTGTTGGTTATCCTTATTTCTCCATATCGATAGGAAAAGGAAAGAAATAGATCAGAAATATCGAAAATCGCCGGAATCGTTTTGTTGATGATCCTTATTTCTGAACACTGAGGTAAAGTTGAAAGAAACAGACCACAAATATCAGGAAACGTCTCGTTGGTGATCCTTCAATTTTGGTGGGCATACCATCATTTATGAGGGATCAAATATGCCATAGCCGCCTCCCCACTTTGGCAAATCAAGCCAAGAATAAGATAATGGATGAATTCCACTATTATTTCACATGGTAAACGGGAGCTATCATTTATTACAAAAGGCTGAATTTCTGCAAGCATCCGAGGAAGATGGGCTGAGTAACTTTGTGGTAAACGGGAGCTATCATTGACGGTGACAATGGCCTTGGGTAAAAGTGCGTTCACATGTAGCTGGACAAAATTATTGCTCTCGGCATTGTATCTTTCTTTAAAAAACATTAGCGTGAATTTTTGTTGGCTTGTGAAATCAATCGCACCACAGTGATCTCTCTCTCTCTCTCCCCCACTTTATCTTTCTTTACAGACAAAGCAAACGGTGATCTCACAAAAGGATGTGACAGTCTGTCCGTGAGCGGGTTGGATCACTTTCCGGATCGGATTTGGATGGGTTCTATTCCAGACGCTCACTCACGACCCTCTAAAACTCGGACTACTTAAAATGCAACGTGAGGCCTTATCTCAATGACCTGTACACAGAACACAGATGCACAAAACCCTAGGTAATGTAGGTATACAGCAGATTAGATCCGGATTAAGATGCAACTGGAGAAGAACCGATCTGCCCGAATCTAGTCGGGTGGCATGGGAGTACAAGATTGGCCTGATTTGGATCGAGTGACAGACACTTAGTAGTGTTCATCTCCCAAGGCCGCCGAACAGTAGCTGTTTACGGCCAGAAGTGCCGACTATAAATCGAACAAGAGCCGAATTAGACAAGCTGAAAGTGAGCTGCTCATTAGAGATGAACACACAGCATTATACAGCTTCAATAACTAGATTAATAGAAATCGAGATATTAAAATTGAGCATAATCTCATGAACAGAGCCAAATGTGAGAACCAACTAGCTGATCAAATGGGTCTGACATTTCCAAGGCCCAAAGGCAGTGGCGGATCTAGAAATTGTTTTAAGGTGGGGTGAACCATGTATTATAGCCAATGGATTCAACCATAGACTATAAGTTTTAAGTTGATTTTTGAAATTTTGAGGGCTAGATGTAGATCCTTCACCGCCCAAGGGGTTATTAAGTGTACTTAATTTATATTCCAGCAGTCTTCAACCCTTTTTCTTTACAAAATAAAGGAACATAGCATTTTTTTTAAACTTTGATTTTCTAGTAAGGAAACAAGTCGAAACTTAAGACTTGTAATTTTATTATAGAACTAAAATACTGAATTACTAAACTATATTATATCCAATCCCACTTAGTCAGACTAAACATGGTTTCTAGTATACTTAAATATGGTACATAATTAACTAATCAAGTTTATACCCAAACCGTATCAATATACATGTCCAAGTCGTAAAACGAGCACGTCACTTACTGAACCTAGCCAAATCATCAAGCAGCTTGGTTCATTCACTAGACTTAACATCATATCTCCTTAAAACATTACATATATACCATATACAAAAAGATGACCTTTTTCTTTCTCAAAATAACCCTACATCCGACTCATAATAGTATATATATACCAGTTTACAAGAATAGGTGTACATACATGAATGTGTGTATATATTATATAGAGAGAGTAAGATTGGATTATGTTTACTATTGATGCTACTCACTCATACTCCATATTTGTTTTGTTTGTTGAGACATAAGTGCAATGACATTATTTTTATAAAATTATTATTTAAAAAAAAATTATTTATACCACTAAAAAGTAACGAGTAAAAGTGAATAAACATACTAAACGCAGTGAGAATCGGTTTTCATATAAATATTATTTCTTTTATATTTAATGGTAGCACATATATAAAAATGAGTGGTGTTTGACTTTGTATCACATTTGACGGGAGGACACGAAAAACCTGGCGGAGTTGTTGAGATTGTATGTGCGTGTGTGTATTTGGCAATTGAATGCATGCATTAAAAAGCTACAATTTGGAGATTATGAACGTATTGACACAAAATGATTGGGTGTTTGAAAACGATGTGTTTATTTTCACTATTTTCAACGTCCATCAAGGTAAAATATAGCAAAAATACAAAACCGGTGACCAGAGATCGTCAAAATGGGCTTGGGCCTGGAAGACCAGACCGAGTCAAAGATTTCTAGCACATATTTGAAACAGGGTCGAATGGCCTGGTCCGTATGACCATGATGCCGACATGGGTTGGGTCGAACATATTGACACAAAATGATTAGGTTTTTATTAGATATTAGATCAAGTCTATAAGACTCGATTTAAATATACTTGAAATCTAAATCCAATCATAATATTTTAGGCTTCAACAAGCCATATACACATCTAATATATATATATGTATGTATATATATGTATATATATATGTATATGTATATATATATGTATGTATGTATATATATATGTATGTATGTATATATATGTGTATATATATATATATATATATATATATATATATATATATATGTATGTATGAGCAGACGTTTTGATCGTGTTCATGTTGAGTTATATATATGTATTTATATATATGTATATATATATATATATATATGTATGTATGTATGAGCAGACGTTCTGATCGTGTTCATGTTGAGTTATGTGTCATGTTTAAAATTGTCTGTGATTTCGTATTTCAGATCGCATTCATGTTAGGTTATGTGTCGTGTTTAAAACAGTCAGCGATTTCGTATTTCAGGTCATGTTCTTGTTGTTTTCTGTTTATTCCAAAAGTCGGTCCACCACAGCATGTCTTTAAATAGTGAGATTTTGAGATATTTTGGTTGAGGCAAAGGCGCATATAGTCGCCTACTGTTATAAGCCATTGACTGCCGTTATAGCACAGTAGGACTTGACCTGTAGGCTAATAGTCATATCAAATTGAATAAATTTCACCGTTCAACCTCAAACTTTAGTAAGATACGATGCATTAATTACTGTTCTAAAGGTTGCATACCCTAATGAAAAAATCATAGTTTTTTATCGTGTTGGCTACCTTATGCAATCCAAGGTTTGCATTAGCATAAAATTATATATATATGTGTGTAGATAGTGATAAATGCATATCCAATCCTTGCTCAAATTTATTTTATTATCTTAGTTATTTCTTTTTTGCGATCAATGGTTGAAGTGATAAGAAATGTAAAATACAATGATACTTTTAATTAAAATTTTTACTACTAATCATTCTAATCAAAAGGTAGTGATGCTTCAAGAGATGTGAGCATGAATGAGATTTAAGTATTTACTCTCTCTCACACTTTCTTTATGTATATATATAAAGAGAGAGAGAGAGAAATATTGTGGTCCATGCTCTAACCCATCCATGATCTGAAATCACTCAACTAGTTTTACTATTTGATGTGATTAATGATGAAGACTTGAATTTTAAAAGTGAATTGTATCAAATTATACAATTCAATTTTTAAATTCAAAACTCCACCACCACTGATTGTATCAATTAAAACACGCAAGATGTTTGAATAGATTTAATCATTCATGAATGGGTGAGAGAGAGCATTGACAAAATGCCACTCAAGTCAAGATATTGCAACCACTTGAAGATAGAGAATAACAATTGTGCATGTTTTTTATTAAGTTCAGCTACATGTCAAGCATAAGAAAACACTTTGTATAGCATGTGTCGAAGACTTGGTATCGAATCACGATATTAACACAATCTATTTTGAACTTTTCCCTAAAAGGTGCTATAAAATATTTATTTGATTCTTCTTTCGGTGGTTAAGCTGTGGGACAGAAAGACGATTCGCATACTGCCTTAATTACTATATAAGATGCTTTACAGTTCTTCATTGATCAGATTAAACCCACTCTGGGCGCAAGCATGACGACACCACACACGATCCACATGGTGCAAGAAATCGGCCTTGGAGGCATCAGATTTGATTCGAGTTTGGAGTTGTCTGGGTCCTGTCTGGATATGTTGTAGAGTTATTTGGGTCGTTCCATAAGTATTGGGTTTGTTATTGCCACCAGGTTGTCTTAGGATCCACTTTAGTGTCGTGTAGTGTCACTGAGTCATGGTGTTATTATAGTGTCCTCGTTAAGGTGTTCATGTTATTAGGTCCTTTATGTATGCACATATATATATGTTATGTATGTGTGTGTGTGAGAGAGAGAGTCTGTGTTTGTGCTACAAAATCATATCAACTCCTATGTAGACATGTCTGGTTTCGGTAAAACCGGAACCTGAAACCATAACAGAACCGGCACAGCCAGTTTCAGTTCTGGTTTTGTAAGATTTTGAATCTTTTTACGACTTTGGGTGGTTCCAAGCAGCTTAGGACTCAACCCAGAAGCAATGGTTCTAGATCGGAACTGGCCCAGTTCTGGTTCCCCATTATGAGAAAACTAAAATCAGTGGTTTGGAATTGCCAGTATACATACATACATACATACATACATACATACATATATATATATATACATATAGATAAATATATACACATATATATCACACACATATATACATTCACACACACACACATATATATATATATATATATACATATAAATATACATACATATATATACATACATACATACACACACACACACACACACATATATATATATATATATATATATAGAGAGAGAGAGAGAGAGAGAGAGATTCTTCCAGTGGGGCCTAGTTGATTGGTCATTAGAAACCCGTGCACCACCTACTCCTACGCGTTTTGATTTGTCACTTTAGCCACAATGGTGTAATCACATTGTGGACCATGTTCACCACCTTTTTTATTTGGATTTTGAGATTTTTAACATCAAAGTCTTTCTTTTTAGGATGTAAAAAGGGTCCACTAGGTGAGCTCAAAGTTAGTATCACCATCACTAAGCCTAAAACTAGCAATACAAGCCAAAATCCTTCATAGACCATGTCATGCATCATTGCTTTCACATGACATCTATTTCAAAGGTCATTGTTTGGCTCACAACTTAATGGCTCTATATTTTATGATGAAGTAGGTCAGGATCTAGCGAAAACGGTGTCCATTTACCTGTACAAAAGCTTTTATCTTGTTTTTTTCTTTCTCGGAAAGTCAAAATTAAATAAATGATAAATTTTTAATTATTATCTTACTTTCAAAACACGACTAAAAAAATTAACAAAAATAATATAACACAAGTATTTGCACTGTTCAAAAGGGACATAAAAAAACTCGTCAAAAGAAAAGCACCTAGAGGATTGGTTGGTTCAGGTGGTTCGGCAAGTCCCATCAAGCAAGGTCTCAAGTTCGAATCTTTTGAATGGAGAAAACAAGTTCGTAGAGCTTTATCCCTATAGTAGAGGCCGACCTTGCTTAAAACTTTCCTCTTTAATCAAAACCATCGATTCAACCTTCTATGCTGAGTTACAACTTTTTAGTGTGTGGCAAGTAGTCTACTAAAGATTGAATGGTGGGACGAACTATGCATTCATTATAGGTAACGGATCCATTCACAAATTCTTTCGTTATAGATTTGCATACGTTGGTTGTATTTTTATTGCTATCAATTATTAAGGAGTCTTTTGGTAATTTCTTACATATGAAAAGACAATTACTATATATATATACACACACATATATGAAAAAAGAATCAAAAGAAAAACAGGGTGACACTTTAGTTATTCAATTGCAATACTAGATCAACACATGGGGACTCGACCCAACCCGACTTCGATTGGTCAGGGATTACCCCATTTCATCAGGCTCAGGTTCGAGACTGTACAACACGAATGTCCTTGATCGAGTACCAGGTGGGTATGTCATAAGTAGGTCAACCATAACCGAACCAAACAATATATGTCCGAGTGTATGTGCGTGTGAGAGGGAGATTGTGACTTTTCAAATAATTCATTTGTCTAATTACAAAACTTTTCAATTATTCGAATCAAATTTAGAAATACTATGATAACAACAACTAAGCTTTTTTCTTATTAGATGGAATCGGTTACATGAATTAATTCTTTGTTTTCATTGTTTTTATAAAGTGCTATCCCATATCATCCCGAACTAGATTATTTTATTGTTTTCTTATAATATTTTGTGGTATTTTTGTCTTTTTTTTCTCTTTAGTAATAATTACTTTTAATTTGAAAAAAAGTTAGTACGGTAAAAGTGGGGCGCATGAAACCCATCTCCAATAATGACTAATAAGATCAATAATTGAGTTTTGAATTAAAAATTAAAAAATATTATTGTATTCTTTTATAGTTCATTAGCATAATAAAGGCTTTCTCAAACACAACTTTGTAAATGGTGCTCATAGAGCGTGTATATATATATATATATATATATATATATATATATATATATATATATATATATATATATATAACTTAGAATATGCATTAATACATAATTTCGTGTCAGTTTCCTGTCACTTTTGCGAGACAAGGAGCTGACCCTGGGTACGTAACTCTCCACCGGGACACAATCTCGCTTCGGGTTCGGGTTGAGTTGTCGGGTAGGGTAGGTGTTGGTCATGGTGACAGGTGGTGGCAGATGATGGTGATTGGAACCAAGGCTTGTAGATGGTGAAGGTGGTGGTGCTCATTCGTCGGTCTTGACGCCTTGATCGAGTGATAGCCCCAGGAGGTTCACACACACATACACACAGAGAGAGAGATGGCGTCCACGTTCAAGCTGACTACACACCCTTCTCTCTTCATTCATTCATCTTCACACCCACAGAGCAGGGTAAACCATCTTGCTATATCCAATCTCAAAACCAACCAGAGGCGAATCTCTCGCGCTTCTTCCACCCATCAAATCTTCACCCACCCATCAGGATTGTTTCTCGAGATGTGCACGGACACGAAAGAGCTGTACCAATTCCTCCCTCTCGTAATCAAAAGCGGTTTCCAAACCGATTCTCTGTTCCAAATGAAGCTCATCAGCCTTTTCTCCAGATACGGATTCATGCACGACGCAGACCTTGTCTTTCGTCAAGCCGATCACCATAACGATGAATTCTGGCACTCCATGTTAAAGGGTTACTCTAAAAACTGCTCTCTTGACGTATCCTTCGCGTTCTACTGCAAAATGAGACGTTTCGGGGTGCGACCTGTTGCCTATAATTTCACCTATCTGCTGAGGAATTGTGGTGAACAGTTGGACATCAGAAGAGGGAGACAGATTCATGGACAGTTGATTTCCAATGGGTGTGAATCGGATTCCTTTGCCATGACTGCGGTTGTCACTATGTATGCGAAATGTGGTCAGATGCGTGATGCGCACAAATTGTTTAGTAAAATGCCTCAGAGAGATGTAGTTGCTTGTAATGCACTTATTGCTGGGTACTCGCGAAATGGGTTGCCTTTGAGAGCTTTGGAAATGGTTGGCCTGATGAAAAATGAAGGAACTATTCCTGATTCGATCACCATCGTGAGCGTCCTTCCTGCTTGTGCATATGCTGGGTGCTTGAAGCTTGCTAAATCGGTTCATGGATATGTCTTCAGATCTAGGTTCGAATCTTTAATCAATGTGGCAACGGCAATTGTTGATGTTTACGCAAAGCATGGGCTTGTCGAGAAAGCCAGGTTGGTGTTTGATCGGATGCCTACAAGGAACGTCGTCTCTTGGAACACGATGATTGATGGTTACGCTCGCAATGGTGATTCTGAAGAAGCCTTGAAATTGTTTAGATGGATGCAGGATGAAGGATTTCAGGCTACAGATGTGACGTTTATGGCCGCGCTGCATGCTTGTGCTAGCTTGGGTGATTTAGAACAAGGAAGATATGTTCATGAAATGATTGTCCGGGATGGTTTTGAGTCAGATGTTTCTGTTAATAACTCATTGATTGCCATGTATTCCAAGTGTAAGAGAATGGATATGGCTGCTGACATATTTGATAAGTTGCAAAGGAAGACCCTGGTTTCATGGAATGCAATAATATCTGGTTTTACTCAAAATGGACGTATGAATGAGGCATTAGATCTTTTCTCCAAGATGCAAAAAGAGAATCTGAAACCAGATTCTTTTACGATGGTCAGCATTATCCCTGCATTTGCTAATTTATCTGTTCTTCGCACAAGCAAATGGGTCCATGGCCATGTTATTAGACTCGGCCTCCATGCAAATGTATATGTGATTACTGCTTTGATTGATATGTACGCGAAATCTGGTGGCATTAAGATTGCACGCAGATTGTTTGACATGACCTGCGAGCGGCATATAGCCAGTTGGAATGCTATGATAGATGGATATGGAAGCCATGGCCTTGGCGAAGAGGCAATTTCACTCTTCTACGAGATGGAGAACACACCTGTTAAGCCCAATGATGTTACCTTTCTGTGCATTCTTTCAGCTTGCGGTCACTCTGGTCTAGTGGATCAAGGCCGGCGGTTGTTTGCCAGCATGATCCATGATTACGGTATAGTGCCTCAGATGGGTCACTATGCAACAATGGTCGATTTGCTCGGCCGTGCCAGACTTCTTGACGAAGCTTGGGATTTCATTGAGGCAATGCCTATTGAACCAGGGATCAGTGTTTTTGGTGCTTTGCTTGGTGCATGCAAGATTCATCAGAATGTTGAGTTGGGGGAGAAGGCAGCAATGAGGCTCTTTGAATTGGATCCCCCAGATGCAGGGTATCATGTTCTGTTGGCAAACATATACGCAAGAGCCTCAATGTGGGACTCTGTCGCCAGAGTGAGGACCATGATGGAGAAGAAAGGGATTGAAAAGACACCGGGTTGCACATTGATACAACTAAAAAATGAGGTTCACATGTTCTACTCTGGCAGCACATCACACCCTCAAACCAAAGCGATCTACAAGGCTTTAGAAGAGTTGGTCATCAAGATAAAAGTTGCTGGGTATGTGCCTGACACACACTCGGTACATGATGTCGAAGACCATGTCAAAGAACAGCTTCTTAATACTCATAGTGAGAAATTGGCTATCACTTTTGGGCTGATTAATACTACCCCAGGGACGACTATTCACATCCGGAAAAACCTCCGTGTCTGTGGAGATTGTCATAATGCCACTAAATTCATCTCGAAAGTTACTAATAGAGAAATTATTGTTAGGGATATGCACCGATTCCATCATTTTAAGGATGGTTACTGTTCTTGCGGAGATTACTGGTGATTGTGGTTGTGCGTGCCATGTTGATTGTTACTTGATCTGCATTAAGTTGGTGAGACCCTTGAGAAATGCTCAAGGTGAGGTCCGTCTTTCATGGAACTCTTTGCAGGAACAGAAACATCATCGTATTAACGATACTGAGTCCAGCTCTGGTTAATCTGCTTGATGTAAATCAATTTTGGTAACTGGCAACAGCCAGCCAAACGCAACTCCTGTAGTTAAGTGGTGGTTGGTTGGTTTAGCTCTCACCATTTTTCGATGTTGCCACCGATGCCCATTGAAGCAAGATGGTCTGGTTGGAAGTGGGAGCTCCGGAAGCTTACTGTGGAACTCATCAGTGGCTCTTCCTATTGGATTGCTAACCTGTCCAATTGGAGAATCCCAAGCTGCAAGTTATATTAAAGGGAAAGGAAGCATTTACTAAGATTGAAAGAATGAAGTTCATTGAAGGTGACTACAACTCACCAAAGAACAAGAGAAAAGTTAGATAATTGGAAGGCAACCAGAGACGCTGCAGGTTATAAGTTTTGGATGTGGATCGACATCAAATGCTGCTTATGGCGCTTTCGGTAATAAATAGGCCAGATAAGATTGCTGGATTTTGAAGCGGAGACTCATCATGCTTGATCAATGTACTAAAACAAAGACGCACCAGTCTGGTTGCGAAGTTCCATGGTGACAACATAGCAGACATCAGGTTGTGGGAGTTGGGAACTTCATTACAAGGCAGATGAAGCTTTCTGATCCTGCTGTGGAATCTGATGTTCATTGACAGTTACCAGAGCACCAACTACCAACAAATGGGTCGAGCTGGAAGTTGGCAGACAATTCTAGTACTACATCTGAAAGAATTTATGAATGCCAGAATCCCATTTCACAAGATTTGAAATCTGGGCGTCGGTTCAATTAAAGCCCAAGCATTGGCATGGTAAGGCTTGTCTATGCGTGACCCACCAAACTCGTTTGCTGCCTGCCTGTTGGTAGCAGGGACGGGTCTGAAAGTTATGATTTCTAGTGTCCTTTGAACCTTGACCCAGCTTGGGGCCAGGCCCAGTCTGGACCTGTTGTTGACAGACTGGTCTCACTAAGACAAGTTATGAGTTCTACCTGTGCTTTGAACCTACTAACGTGATTTGGGTAGTTCGTGTTTCCGAGCAGTTACAAGATTTACCAAATCCCTGGAATCCGAAATCAATTACCAACACCAAACTTGTCATATCCAGCCAGATCCGAACCATTTGCCTCCCAGCTCAATTTAGGCATCAAACTTTGATCTTGTTCAGTTAAAAGTTCTTCAAACAAACTCTTTTGAGACAGCCTTTGAGCAACTCTGTGTGTTTTTGTGTGTGTGTGTGTGTGCATTATTAAAAGATGTAGGAGATAAACATAGGGATGTAACTGGATTGGGTCTAACTGAACCACGTAAAACTTACCCAAACCGATATTTAACAGCATTATGGATTAGGGTTGGATTGGACATTTGGACTGATTTGGAAAAAGTTAGACCCAAATCCATTTCAACACGAATGGTTTTTTCCCTCGTAGTCTTGAAGAACCTTGCACAAGCCAAGCCAGACCCTGCATCGAAGTCAAAATTTACCTTTTCTGTAATAAAACAATATTAGTAATAATAGAAATAATTTTGTTGGTCTTCTATTGTCTAGAATATGGCACCCAAAGAGCAGGGCTCTCTGATTCCCACGCTGTGGAAGCGAGTTCGATTCTAGGGGTTGCATGCGCGTGCGTGTGTTAGGCCTGGACTCCCTTTGTTAGGAAAAAATTGTCTAAAAAATCTAGTGTTTATTCAAAACCTGACCTAAATATTTTTCTTTCTGTTAGAATGTGGGAATAAAGAATCCATGTAACTCATGACCTTTAACTTGTCAGTTGAGCCCCTAGCCAGTTGAACATTTATTTAATTTAATTCATCATATCTTATTGTTAAAACTTGAGAACAAATAATGGTTTTGTCGAGTCTTATGGGAATAAACAATCCATGTAGCTGATACATCTAGTATGGGAAAAAGGCTTAGTAGTTGTTGTGTCTTAATCAGGACAGACTTGATTCTTACCAATGGCAGGCCAAAGTGGGTTGGATTTGATCCCAAAAAGTTTGGCCTGAAACTAACTATTTTTAGGGGTCCATAAAGATTATGTATCCAAACCTTGACACCTTGGATTTGGATCTTAATTTCAGATCGGAGTTCAAATCAGATCTGACTACAACCAAATTTGCATTAGCTTATGCTTATTGCATCTGCTGGTCCAATTAATGTTCATTAGCACTGCATACTTGCAACATGTAAATATATAATATCTGAGTGGGGCAATCTGGTGAGGTCGATAGTTCCATCAATTATGATATCAGACACCAACAAACTGTCGTATTAACTTGGTGTTGGCTCGATAGTACTACTCACTGTTGCAATTATTTCATTTTCCTTTTGTTTCTTCTTCTCCCTTCGTACAGTTGATGTTTCCTCTTCTATCTAATTGTAAAACCACAGTTGGTGCAAGCTGTATTGATCTCAAGAGCTGTGTAGAGCTGGTAAATGAAGTAAGCCACTCGTTGTTCGGCTCGTCCTCTGCTCATGGTTGAACCGTATAAGTCTAACATGGACATGGTATATGTTCAGTTCAGTGTCCGGTCATGTTAGCTCATTCATATCGAAAGCGAGCCGAGCGATGAACAAGAATTGTTCGGTTCGTTCATCTCGTTTATGAGCTTTAATGGTTAGCACACAAAACATGTACTTCTGCCTTCTAGGAGTCATACTTTATGAGTTTTACGTAAATGCTCCAATAATTTGTTGCTTTGTGGGGTTGCTAATTTAAAGTTCTTAAAAGCTTACTTACACTTCATTCACCAAATTATTTAATAAACCACACATGCACACCCATGTGGATGCTTTCAAAGAACCAAAAAATATAGCCCTCGGTTGAATCTGTGGGTACTGTGGGTTATAAGGCTCATACAAGTGGATCTTGTAGAATTGCCATTGCGCACACCCCTGGTATTGAAGTAGTAACCTTTGTCATGAGGGTTCTTAAGAGTCGATGCCCTAGCCAGGAGAGCTGCAGCTACTTGTGTGTGATCTGAGGTCTTCTTTTGTGGAGCAAACCACTAGATCCACAAAAAGTTCCAAGCATTTGAGGGTGATACAATAAGGAATATATTCTTCATTAACCCGTATTAAAAGTGACATGATATTTTTAGCTTTAGGAATTAAATATCATGAAGCTTTATAATATCCTTTACTTTAATTTTATTATGGGAGAGAACTGCATCTCCAAGGTGAGACTTTTTTTTTCAACGGCAAGCTGCGGTTAAGTAGACGCCCTAAAGATGCACCGCCCAAGGGTTAGTACAGTAGCCTTTAGTACATTAATGAGTCACAGACACACACATATACATATACATATATATGTATATATGTATATATGTATATATGTATATATATATATATATATGTATATATATATATGTATATACACACATCACGATTATGCCTCTTACTCTATCAAAATTGGCCGCAAATTGATTCTCTTCATAATTGAAACATGATATATGCGCCCACTAAAAGTGGGTATATATATATATATATAGAGAGAGAGAGAGATCTTCAGTTGGTTCTAATCCCTTAAAATGCAAGAAATTTCACGTTAACGTGACAATGTAGCTGGTGTGCTCTTTTAAGGAGATTAGTTGGTTCAGCTTCTGCGTCCTTTCGGTGAGACCTTGAATGCCAACTCTTTATCGAACAACTAAGACAGGTCGAACAAATTTGGAGGCAGAAGCCAGAAGCACACTTGGAGTATTGAAGTCATGACCTTCAACTTGTGAGTGGACTCCTTGGTCGAGTGAGCTATTGCTCATCGTGCACGCTATACCATCATGTTTTTCTAATACACGTCACTCACCCTCCCACACTTGAAAATGTTTGAGTAAGGAACACTGTGAAAGCTGCCACGGCCTAGTAGACAAGGAACCTCAACGCTCGAATCCTCTTCCATTAATGGTTGCAACTTGCAAAACACTATGATCTCTCTCTCTCTCTCTCTCTCTCTCTACATATATATATATATGTAGAGATAGAGAGAGAGGAAGATCTAGACCTAAGGAACTAAGAAATAGAGAACCACCAAGAATCCATCATTTCAACCTTTCGATTGACATGATAACAATAAAGATTTAAATTAAAAGTAAAAGTAACTTATACTTAGCTTTTTGTTTTATCACCTCAAGGTGAAGGTGGCGTTGTCTGGTCTATTTATATTTCATTCCACCGCTATGAAAGGTGAAAATTTTCTTGACTTAGTGAAATTCGTGGCTCGCCAATTAGCTCTATCACCAATGTAACATATTAAAAAAGAAATCGTGAATCACATCAATTGATGAACAGGCAAAGTAGATAAAGGACAACCAAGTAGAAGAGAACTCTTCACTCGGGATGGCAATTATTTCATCTTTCAGATTGTGTTTATGTTTCGTCAGGAGCAGGTCAACCTGAACACGTCCTGGCACTTTTCCTCCTGTTTCCGGTATACATAAATGCAGGCTTTTCTGATGGTGTCCTTTCGACTGAAGTTGCTGCCCGTTTTGAGTTTCGGGTCATGTTTGTGTTGTGCCAACTTCGGGGTCGTGTCCTTATCAGTTTTTTCCTGTTGTGTCAAAGCCCTAACTCTTCTGTCTAACGAGCACGCATGAAGAAGATAGACAATAAGTAATTAATTAATTAAAATAAAGGCCAAAAAATACACTTAGATTGCACCACAGATCATAATCTAATTCGGCACGCCCCAACTCAATTGAACAAGATTTACTGTAGAACAAACATGTAATAAAGATGAAATATTTTAACTTAACTATCATCCCTTGATTCATGATGTTGGCAATAAAATAAATAAAAGCACATACACACACACACAAAAACATACATATACGAACATGGATGCATGCTCGTTAAATACAAACAATAATAATTGGCAAATAATTGAACCCCCAATACCCTATTACTTCACATTGGTGGAAGGCTGGTGAGCTCTTTAATCCAGCCATACTTGTCCAAGAAGGGATTGACCAGTGTTTTTGGTGGGTACGCATCAACGCAGTCCTCCCAAACATCTTTGTCTTGCAAGTCTCTTACCACTTCCCAGTAGGCACTGTTGCACTTGAACCCGGACCCGAAGCTGATCTGCAAAACCCGGTCACCTCTTTTGAGCCTCTTCTTGGCTTCCATGTAGGCCAGCACGTACCACAAGCTGCTCGCCGATACGTTCCCAAATCGGTGAAGTGTCATCCTTGCCGGCTCGAGCTCGTATTCGCTTAGACCTAGGCTTTTGCCTACACCATTGACCACCGCTGACCCCCCAGGGTGGAGGCAGAAGTGATCAACAGCCACCTTGAAGTTGATCCCAGCCTTGGTTGAGTCGGCCTTCTTGCGTAGGTAGCTCCTGACTATGTACCGAGCCAACTCGGTGATTGGTAAGATCCGAGGGGCCAAATCTTTTAGATTGTGGAAGAAAGCCTCTGTGGCCGCCCGGGGGAGACACTTCCCAAGGTAGAACCCGGTTAAGCCCCGGTCATCCTCTTGTTGCAGGGCGCACCCATAGGCCTCATCGCTAGCACCCCGGTGGGTACGGACCAGGACCTTGAGCCTGAGCTTGGCCTGGTCTCGGTAGCTCGTCTTGTTGGTCAGCATCATACAGCAACAACCCGACCTGAAGAGGCAATTCGCGACGAGCATCGACCTTTCGCTCCCGGAGTACCAATTGGGTCCGGTGCACTCGGACGTGACAACGAGCGCGGTCATGTCCTCATGGATCCTGAACAAACGCCTCACCATGTCCAAGGATACCAGGCTAGCACTACAGCCCATCCCGGACAAATTGTACACCTTGACACCCTCCTTCATCTTGTACCTATTCACAATCCTCGCCGAAAGCGACGGCATTGGTGCGAGCATGGACACATTCACAACTAGTATGTCCACTTCAGCTGGATGGATCTCAGTTTTCTTGAACAACTTGTCCAGGGTCGGGTAGAATGCGCAGTCCATCTCGGACAAACCCGAGTTTAGGCACGACATGTCGAGATCCTTCCCTTCTATAATGTCAGTAGGACCGTAAGTCTCCTCGCCGAGCCCAGACCCGACGATGACCTTGAGAAGGAACTTGAAGTCCTCTATGCCAAGGTTCTTGTTCCTCTGTATAATCTCCCCACATAGTTCAGTGCTGAGCTTTCTATCGTCTGATGGCTTGAAGCAAACATAATCAATTAGATAGCATTGTTGGTTCAATTTCTTCATGTACATCTTCAATAAGAGTGCACACAATTGGACAACCATCACAAATATGAGCACCCAGAATTTTGGGCTCCATGGCGAGCTCACATAGAAGGCTTCCATGCTAGAGAGAGAGAGAGGGAGAGGGAGAGAGAGAGAGTTGTGAAATCAACTGGCTGATTGATTTCATATATATAAGGAAGGATGTGAACAGGGGAGGATATGATGGACGGATCAAACATTGATTCCTACCCGAACTACCTGACCCGTGAGGGTGGCCCTCTTCACAACCTGGTTTACAAAGACTCAATTAAGAGACTCGTCCTTGTCCAGCTGCGACTTGACCACTGGGCCCTTGGATCATTGATACAAAAATCAAGCCTTATCGCATACTAAATAGGTCAGCGGATAAAATATATAATATGAAGGTGGGGTTGGGTACATGGATTCTTTGTTTCCACGTGGCCCTATCATATGCCATGTTAGCCGTTAACTCAACATAAGTTAAATCATTCTTTATTGTTTCTTTCCAATACTTTTGTGGTCGACCTCTACCTTTTTTAATAATTTCAAAATCTAGTTTTTCATACCTTCTTACATGTATTTCTTTTGATCTTCTTTCTATATGTCCAAACCATCTTAAACAATATTGTCTCATTTTATCCTCTATTAGTGTTACTCCTAATTTGTTTCTAATAACCTCATTATGTATAATGTTTTTCCTTGTATAGTGTATTCTTTTTATAAGAAAAGTAGGGCTCCATGTATAGTGTAATATCATACGAGAGTTACATATGGATAGGTGAGTAGGTTTCTCCACCAGGTGACCTACTAAAGTTTATAACTTCCTGTTGGTAATACCTTTATAAAAGATGTATTTGACATTGAATGCAGTTTAGAGAGAACCTTGCATATAGTCAATTTTGCTATTCTTCTCTAAGGCCTTGGGTATGAGAGTAAGTGCTGGTGCAAAACCACCATTCGCAACAGGCGGCATAAGTTCACCACCAACCATTGGAAGAGCTGGGAAGGGGTGGCTGGTTGATGAAGCGACTACATCAATCACTTTAGGCCCCAAAAAATTTTAGGCCCCAAAAAATTTTAGGTCCAAACTTTTAAGTTGCAGTATTAAGTGTAGGCCTCTCAACTTTTTGGTCAAACTTCAGGGCCCAATTTTTCCCTACACTTGTTACTCACTATTAAGTGTTAAAATAAATCATAAATTAATAAAAGGTCTATTAGTATGATACTAAACTATCTTTAGAGTATGATTTTTAATATAAATTATCTTAAATAATTAATGCTGAATGAGGGGATGGAATGTCAGATATGGATACGGTACCTTAGTAGAAGTGTCCATGTGATATAGATGCAATAAACATCCTTCCAAGAAATTCCACCTTAATGGTATTTCTTATATCTTCTCTTCTATATGCCTAATATTTCTTTTCTTAAACTTCCAAGATCTCTCTTAATTATTCAAGAAAATCATTTTTCTGAAAATCTCACTTAGAAAAAGCCTTACATTGCTGAGGAAAAAAATTATCGAGAACAACAATAGCTTCAATCTTCTTTAGACTTATAAGCTTTTTAATGCATGTGGACCTTCTGTCAACCAAAAACTTCGGCTTGCACTTTAAATAAGATCCATGATTGCACGAACAGTATACATAGCACGCACTTGTAATTTGATAGGATGAGGCCTTGAAGATGTGACTATATATATTTACTCCATGTGTGCAGTTTGTCATATGGATCCAAACTCGTCACACAAGCTTTAAACAGCAATAAGATGCTGATTAAATAGTTAAAAATATGTATTTTGCAGTGATAAATTTGGTTTTTAAAGGAGAATGTGTTTGTGTGCGTGCGAGCATACACACATGCATATAATTAATACAAGCAAGCATATATGGTATTGACAATTTTCAAAGAGTTACGGAAACCACGAATGAAAATGATAGGTTGGAAGTATCTATTGATGTTGATCATACTTGGTTTTGCCTAACCGCGTGAAGGATTTGTTTCATAAACTTTTATCATAAATTATGAATCTCGAGACTAAAATTGATCTTTATTTTTGTTTTTTTTAAGTTAAATCCTACACAACGAGAAATACCTCACGTGGCTAAGGGGTCACCTCACAAATTGAAGATCTTGAGTTCCATGCCTGGGGTGTGCATTTTGCTTTTGCCTCCCATTTGTAAAGAAAATAAAATAAATACTATTGAGAGATTAGAAAGAGCACAATTACGACCAAGATCCATGAAGCTAACAGCATTTAGTGCGTTGAGAAGGATCAATGTGGAATTAATCATGGGACAGTGGGGTATTTAAGGTCTTGACTGAGCTAAGAGTAGTATTAATGGTCTTAGATAATAAATTAAGTTTAGTAGTCAAGACCACGTGACAAAGGTTTTAAGGAGGAGCAGGATTTATTTTAAATGAAAAAATGGGACAATTAAATGATAAAAACAACAAGATTGTTCCTTCCAGTAATAAAAATAGGTTTTCAAAGAATAAATCTACTAAATCTATACCAAAATGTTTCATTTGATTCCACAAACATAAAAGTATATAATATATAGATGGAAGCTTGTATATTGCTTGCAAACATATGCAAGAAGCCAACATAGATGAATCGTTCAAATTGGCAAAATACAAAAAATAGAAAGAAGAAAATCGCATGCACCAATTTAGAAGAAAATGTATGTATGTACACACTTGCGTAGTCTCGAAACCAGGAATTGAGACCGGGTTGGTTCAGGTTTGAGGCTCAAACCGTTCGAAACCAAGAAAAAAAAATTAAGTTTAAAATGAATTTGAACTATATAAGGAACCAATGGCTTGTAACCGTCAGTTCTAGTTTCGGGCTGGTTTCGCTTCCATGGAAGGTGGAACTGGAACTAAAGCAGGTGGTCCCCAGTTCCAAGTCTGGTTTTGGGCCTGATTTCAAAAGTTCTGGTTCCTGGCCCGGCTGAGTTCTGGTTTGAACCAAAGTCCCCTATAGACGAGATGGTGACATATCTAAAGATTTCCTCATTTCTTTTTTGGTACAATGTGGAGGCCAAAGCTAGATGCATGCCCTATGTATTGAACTCATGCCCCTGAACTTGTGACCCGCCCCCCTAGCCAGGTCAGCTATTGCTCATTGTGCGGCAATATTCCTAAAGTTTGATACAGTGCTTAGCCTCACTCGATGGAGGAAAGCCCAACTTCTAATAAAAATCACCTTGAACTCAAACTAAAGATGGAATTGCGTAAAGAAACAAAACCAACCATTTCGTTTTATTCTTAGAGTGTGTTTTAGTTGTAAAAATAATGCTTCCTTTATTTTTCCTTATTATATACCCAATTTGTTCATGCTTTATCTTTCTTTCCTTTTTATGATATAATGGGGAGGCTGAAGCCAGGTGCACGCCGGGGGAGTTTGATGCATGCCTGGAGTATTGAACTCATGACCCTCAACTTGTGAGTCGACTCTCTAGTCAGGTGATCTTTGCTTTATGCGCCCTATTTTTTATCTTCTCCATAGTCCATGATTCACTTCTAGCTGTGTAACCATGGAAGATAACGTGGAAAAGGTTATGACAAACTCAAATTTTTGGGTGTATTTGGCATCAAACTGGGTCATTCATAACATTGCTATGCCTTCCCTCTTACTGCAATTAGGTTGGCTATTTGTCGGCAAGATCAGTGGCCGATATATATTGAATCAAGGAACGCCGTTTGATGCAGAAAAACAATTCGGAAAATCAATAAAATGCTATAGCCCACAGTTGAGTCAGTTGCCTGAATTCGTAGTTTTTCCAAGACCCTAAACAGTTCCGTGGGCTATTCGCCTCGGCTCTATATCCACCATTGAGCAAGGGGTTAAGTTATATTGGGTTCGAAATGTCTCTACCAGAAGAACCTTCCACATCAAGCAAAGGGATCCCACCACTTGATTGATAGACACCTAAATCAGCTTATTTTTCTCACTTTTCCAAAATATTGAATTTTTAAGTGGCTGGTTTGGGTCAATTAGATCCAATTAGGCTCATATATGCATTTTCCAAGTCTTTTGACAAAAAATAGATGGAGAGAGAGTAATATTGAATTCTTAAAAGTTTGAGCTAATTCACAAGCTGAGTCGAGCTAACTGAGCTTGATCTCTCACCAAGCTTAATCGAGTCAATCTTGGTTGCACCAAGTTCTGGTTGTTCAAACATAACTTTAGTCTGAAGTTCGAAGGTGCAGCTCAAGTCGAGCATTTTCTAAATGAGTTGAGTCGAGATTGTTAGCTGGACCTACCTGATATTCGACATCCCAATATTTATTTATTAGATGCAGGTGAGATCGGGTAATTAAGCTGCTCGTATTGGTCTGTACCGAGTTTATTTGTATTCATTATGACATAGCTACGGTTTTGGAACTTGACCGGCGGTTCAAACCAGAACTAAACTGGGCCAGAAACTGGTTGAACCAGGCGCAGAACTATAACCAAACCTGGGACCATCCTTTTTGGTTCCTGTTCTTCCTTTTCTGGAATTGGAACCGATAGTTCAAAGTTCAAACTGCCTTCTTTAATTAATATTTTATTTTCTTGAAATCCTTTTGTAGTTTTGACAATTTTAGTCGGTGTTAAACTTGAACCAAAACCAGCCTGGTTCTGGTCTGGCTTCATTTTCTAGTACCATGTGAACCAGAACCAGACATCTCAGACACACGGTTTGCCTGGAGCTAGGAACTTGAAACGAACTGGAATCAGGCTGGTTCCACACCCAGTTCGGAACCACCAGCTCTAGTTCAAAACTAACCAAAACCATCAAAACTAAAAAAAAAAGAGAGAAAAAAGGCCAAAACTAGTGGTTTGAACTGCTGATTCTGGTTCCACGGAAGGACGATAGGTCCCCAGTTTGATTATGGCTCTCGATCCAGTTCAGCTGGTTCCAGTTTGAACCGAATCAACATGGGCACTGCCAAATCTGGATCACTTGATGAGATCCTCAGCCAACAATAATGATGAAATAATCAACGATTTGTTACGATAATTACATGGCTGCTTTTTATGATTTTTTTCGTTATTTACAAAAAGTTTTTCATTCTCATACATGAAATCGTATCGATTATCAAAGCAATCTCATTTTAAAGAACTTTTGGGGGTGCAATAGGAGCTCGATCCCAAGCAGATGCATGGGCCGCATATCGAACTCATGACCTTCAACTTCTACGTTGAACCCGTAGGCAGGTGAGAAATTGCTCGTTGTTGAGACCGTCATCTGTTGTTAAATATTATCACCATCATCATTTGCTGCTCCCTGGCCATGACAGCCATCTGCGCCACCATCACCCTCAGAGTGCACCACCACTTGCCGCCACATTTACCCTCCGTATAAAAAATCATCATAGTACATCCGAATTCTTAATATACTAAGGAAATTCTTAATATATGTACATTTGACTTTATAGGGCTCTTACTTTCGCAGTCATTATTGCAACACCGGATAGTCCAAAATTCATTTGGATTTCTGTGTAATGAAAATCCTAACCATCCAGGTCATCTCCGATGGACGGCTAGGATCTGATGTAGAATAGGTATTGTCTTATCTCTGATGTTAGAATCCTTTCCTAGTTGTAAAATCTATGTGCATGCTTTTAGTACTTGAGAGCTGCTGCTCAACAATGAAATTTTGATTCAATAGGATCTGTTTTCAGTTTGGGCTGACCCGCATGTAAAAGTCTACAATGAGTTTGGAGTTGGATTTAAATTCGAAATCCGGATCCATTTAATAGTGGCCACTCGTAATGGCACCCACCATCCGTATTACGTATGACCAATCTTCTAACTCATGTTCAATCTCCACCATTCATATCCTCCACCCATCTCACTTGATGGATATCTGCCATCTTGGTGGCCCAAGTTCCGTTCCAAAATAAGATTCACTGTAGGGATTGAATATTATATTGTGTCACGCCATGTGTTATTATTATCTCTTTTACAATTTTTGGGGTACTTTTATCTCTAATTTCTTTTCTGTACGAAGTAGAGTATGCATTGCATTGCATACGATATGCTATCTCATACATGTGTATTGACACCGTATAATTGTACATTACACGAGCTCTCACACAATATTTACAACGTTGGTCTCCGCAGTCTCCATGGTAGTGGTGGCGGAGAGGGAAGACAGCAAAAAGGCCAGTGAGCTAAGGAATACTCTCGAGTACGTTTATTGGCTACGCCACATTTGGGACTCCAGCGTACCTCACTTTAAGGTACTATTGAGCTAAGGAAGACGGTTCTTTCTCCATGGAGTTCAGAGAGAGAGAGAGACTCTCTTGTTCTCGTCCAATTTAACCGTGTTTGAATCGTGGAACATTCAAAGACCCCATACAAGATAACCATGCCGTTCCACTGTCTTTGGAACGTTCCAATCAAATCGTGGAACATTCAAAGACCCCATAAAAGATAACCATGCCGTTCCACTGTCTTTGGAACGTTCCAATCAAACATAGTTTAGTTGAAGAGCCCTCTCTGACGTGCTCCATGGAAAGAGAACCGTGCTGTTCCACGATTAAAAGGCTCGCTCGCTCTCTCGTGCCCTTTTTTCCTGTGAACAGAGAACCACGCCGTTCTATGGTCTTGGGACGTCCCCACGATTCAAACATCGATGAAGAAGAAAGGCAAGAGCTCTCTCCGTTAGATGGTGCTTGATATATCTCGAGATGCAAGTAAGGAATCCACGTTTATGTTTCTATCGTCGTTGGGCGTGGGAGGCAGTACTGTCGTCCGAAATAGCCGTTCGTATTTGGGCATAAACCGGTTAAATATAGATGGGCACTGTCTGTGGCAGGTCTTCGGCTTCCCACCATCCTAACCACGCCGTCCATGCGCCGGAGGGTGCACCAACCGCTAACCATCATCTTCAAAACCACCCGCCAATCGATCACGACCATCGAGGGCAAGGAATGGCGTTGCCTTATTCTCACGTTGATTTGTCTCTAAGGGCTCTCGCCGGCCAGGCTGAGGGTTTCGGCCGCTTCGCTATCGGCGGGCTTCATGGACCTGTCTACCATGTCACCTCTCTCGCAGGCAACTCCCTTCTTTCTCTCTCATATTCTTATTTATTTATTAGGAATAATTTGGCAGCCAGTTTTATGGTAGTGTATTTGTTTCTGTTCTTTAACTGATTGATTGATGTGCCTAATACGGGGGAGGTCATTGATTGATGCTATGGGTTTTGTTGGTTGGTCTGAAACATCCATTTTGCTTGTAAAAATGAATTTGAATAAAATTATGATAGTTGAAACAATTTAACTTAATATGGATCATATTGTCATCGGGAAGCTTAATGGAATCTGCTGGGGGCTAGAGCAGATTATGACCTTCAAACATTTGAGAATTGGCTACTTGATTATGGTTTAAAACAACCGTTGCAGTTACAGTTCAAATATTTGAAAATGAGCATTCTGAATTTGATTTGGGTTTAAAGCAATTGTTAGACCTCATTGTTACAGTGCAATTATAGTTGTCAAGATTCCGATAAGGGTCGCAAAACTATGATCTTGTGATTATCTTCAGGCTGAATGTTCTGGATCCCAGATGTAGGATCCCAATTTCTAACTGTCCGGATCTGCACTAAGGCTTAAAAAGCAACACCTCCACCAGGAGTGACGTCTAGGTGTTTTATGTCAGCTTGTGCTTTTGAGCTCAATGTCTGAAAATCCTTTATAGAATAATTTTCTGCACCAGCTTAAGAGCGGTAGTTTAGTAGCGGGTGTGGGTTGGAAAGCAATCTTCATAACATCAGGGCTGTAGAAGGCAGTTGGCTGCACCATACAAGGATGGATGCATCTCCTAGAAATAGAGAACTTGGTAACATTGTGAATTTGTGATCATAGGCGAAGACACATTGCTCTGTTGGATGAAAGGTCTTGGTGCACATTAGCAAAAATGTGCTGCTTAAGAGTTGAAGAGTTCTTTTCTTTTAAGTTCAATATTTTATGTATGATGGATTCATGTAAACAATGTGCCCACCTCCTGTGCACATGGCCTCATAGTTGCAAGCAAGGCCAGAGTTCACCATTGAAATAAGTATTTTCCTACATGATTTTTGGTGTTTTAAAAGTTATGCTTGTTTTTGCGTATGCAGATGATGGCTTTGGATCATTACGCGATGCATGCAGGAAAAAGGAACCGCTATGGATTGTTTTCGAAGTTTCTGGTGTAATTCACCTATCATCTTATTTGAGAGTGTCATCTTACAAAACCATTGATGGTCGTGGCCAAAGGGTAAAGCTTACAGGCAAAGGTCTGCAGCTAAAGGAATGTGAACATGTCATCATATGCAATCTGGAGTTTGAAGGTGGAAGAGGACATGATGTTGATGGTATTCAGATTAAACCTAAATCAAGGCACATATGGATTGACCGTTGTAGTTTAAGTGACTATGATGATGGACTAATTGATATCACAAGAGAAAGTACAGATATTACCATATCAAGGTTAGTGATTTGCTACTGGTAAAAGGATCTGCTGAATGCATCAAGAACTAATTGTTGAAAAAGGATCATCTAAATGCATCAAGAACTAATTAGAAATCTGCTTTCCTTTATTCCATATGGTGCAAGAACCTATCGTTTTGTGTTTGTGAAGTATATCATAAGAATGCTTCTTTTTGGTAAAAGGACCTGCTGAATGTTTCCGGAAGTAGAAATTAGTTGAGAAATTTGTTTTCCTTTGTTCCATGTCATGCAATAACTTATCGATTCACCATTGTGGAGTTTCTCATAAGCATGGTTTCTGCTTTGACAATGTCTGTAAAATACTTACATTTCCAAATGGCACTCTCAAGAAATCCTTTTCCAAAGTGCTCAAGAGAAGTTTATTCTCTAAGTCATTTCTACTGCCTGACATCTAAAGGGGCTTACCAAGAAAATAAATTTGCATCTAAGCAAAGGGTGCAAAGCTGGCTGCTTTGGTGCCTAGTCACTGTATACAGTGATAGAGTGCATGGTTATGCCCATGGTCCCTTTTCTTGCACTTTGAAGAGAAAACCATGGGGACTAGTCCTGTCCAGAAAGGTGGTCGAAGAAAATACCCACATGTTAACTTCCTTGTATCTTATTCTTACTTAGCCCTGGGCGCATCTTTTTCTACTAATGATAGAGGACACTTTTCTGTATATATCATGTAGAAGACTTGGTTTCCATCAAAAGATTTAGTCACAGACCAATACAACAACTAAGCCTTTTCCCATACTAGATGGGGTCGTCTACATGGATTCTTTGTTTGCACGTTGTCCTATCATGTGCCATGCTAGTAGTTAACCCAATATAATCTAGATCATTCTTTATGGTTTCTTCCAACACTTTTATAGTCTTCTTCTTCCTCTTTTAACATTTTCACAATCTAATTTTTTATACCTTCTTACTAGAGCTCCTTTAGTCGTCTTTCTACATGTTCAAACCATCTTAAACGATTCTCCCTACCACGAACATCTTCTTTACATGTTGATGATTAATTGCTCAACACTGAGAACCATAAAACATATCAAGTCTAATTGTTGTCCTATAATATTTACCTTTCAACTTTAATGGTATCTTCTTGTCACATATAATACCTGATGCCCCTCTCTATTTTAACCAACCTGCATTAATTTTATGCATAACATCTCCATCAATTTTTTCATCACTATGAAAACTGACTTTAGGTATTTAAAACTTTTCTTGTGAGAGATGCAATGTGTGTCAATCTTAATTTTTATATCCTCTTAAGTAACCAAATTATCAAACTTACATTCCATATATTCTGTCTTTGTTCTAGAATGTCGCTTAGACTCATCCACTAACACAATATCATATGCAAATAACATACACCAAGATATTTCATCTTGAATATATTCTAGGAACTCATCAAGGATCAATATAAATAAATATGGTCTGAAAATTTATCTCTGATGTAACTTCAAACTTCAAAGAAGTATGTGATTCTTTGATGAGTCCTCACACATGTTTTTGCACCATAATACATGATGTCAATGGGATACCTTTGTTTTTCAATGTTCTTCAAATAATATCTCTTAGCAGTTGACATTGTTAAAGATAGTGCTCTTTGTGTTCGTTTTTGATGTTTTTAGGTATTATTGTACTTGCCCGAAATACTAAAGGCATTTTGGTAATTTTCTATACTAGGGGTATTTTGGTCATTTTTATCAATTTTCGTTTTAGAGCTCATTATATAAGGGCTGATAGGTTGTATTAGGGTTTAAGTTGTTGAGATTAAGAAAGAGAGAAAAAGAGGGGGGCGGCCTCCATTGGAGGTCTGTCGCCTCCTCCGTTCTCCATATTTTTCCTCATCTTTTGTTCATGTTATCCGTTGCGCAACTTCGTTTCCAACATGGTATCAGAACATTCGTTTGATTGGAGTATTGAAGTAGCGGCTGTGAGATGTTTAACAGGATTGCGTGATCTTGTGGAAGTTGTTTCTGAGCCTATTTGAAAGTGGTAGAGGAAAGAGGTTTAACAGTTGATGTTGATGGATTTCATGCTGTCATGGAGGAGGATAGGAAGAAGGTCAATGATGCACGTAATAAGCTTTCTGTGGATGCAATTGTTATGGATGCTGATGCAACTTCTGAATTGCATAGGAGGGGCATTGCTCCTACAGATGATAGCAGCAAGTTTAAATGGCACCAGTGCCATAAGAGTACACTTAAAGCAATTTATAATGAGGAGTAGTTTTTGGAGAGTGTTCCTGCTGGTGTTGAGGTTGGTGTAGTTCTTGAGAGTACCAACTTCTATGCTGAACAAGGTGGTCAGATATCAAGAAATTTACTAAGGTTGTTCAGGAGGTCAAGGGGATCAAATTTAGTGGACAGGAAGCATTTGTAGTGTGGTCCACATATGGCTTTCCCGTGGACCTGACACAATTGATGGCCAAAAAGGAGATTTTCGTTGGAGCCTGGACTTCAGGGACATGGATTCACCTGCCATTGTACCTCTATCTGATGCATATGGAAAGAAAAATGTTGAAGCCGGGGGCTTTGTTCTGTGTCCTCTATATGGAAGAAAAAGAAAGGCTTTCATGGCAGCATCAGGCTTCAAGTCCAAGTTCTCATCGAGACTGAGAGCAAGCATTTTGACTGAATTGTATCGAGTAAAATGGAGTAGAAGTAGTGGACAATCATTTGATACTAGGATTGTTGCTGAATTTTTCTGTTTATCACTTATGTCGAAGGGCATCTGATTGGTCACCCTATAAGCTGAAGATTACTGCTGTGGGAGTTGAACTTATTGATGGCCAACCATATCCACAAACGTCTCAAGGGAAAGTGTGTAGAGGATATATTCTCATAGATTATACTGATTTCGGTTGATTCTTTTGATCCTGCTGTTTCTTGCTGCCAAACAACATTTATTGCTGTTTATGAATCATGCTGCCGAATTAATATGGGTGGATACATTTATTGTTGTTTATGAATCATGCTTCTGCTGAGCATTCATCGTGAAGATACAACATTTATTGCTTGCATATGGCTATGGTGGCTGCATTTACTGCACTACTCGTATTTTCGAGAAAGTCATTAAATCATATGTTTAAAGGCATTTATTAGGATGATTTGCTGTAACAAGCATGACAGGCTGCACATTCTGTATTCCCAAGGAAGTCAAGATGATAACAGAAAAATCGGTGGCTGCATTGATTGCTGGAATTATTGCATATGGCAGCTGCATTCCCAAGGAAGTCAAGATGATAACAATGGCAGCTGCTTAACTGTATTTGGTAGAGATTCTGTCAAGATGATAACTGTATTTGCTCAAAGAAGCTGTTGACTTTAAACGGGAGATTTGAGATGGAGGCAATGGCGGATGCTGCAAGACCTGCTTGTATTCTAGAGATGAGGAAAACTGCTCCAGGTTTACGTTTGGTGGATAAGTGGGCGGTGCTAATTGGAGGAGGAAAGGATCATAGAATGGGATTATTTGACATGGTCTTGATCAAAGACAATCATATATCAACTGCTGGAGGTGTTACAAGTGCATTGAGATCTGGTGATGAATATTTAAAACATAACAATCTTCAAATGGGGGTTGAGATTGAGACAAGGACAATCCAAGAAGTAAAGGAAGTATTAGATTGTGCGTCACGGAGAAGAACTTCATTAACACGCATAATGTTGGATAATATGGTTATACCCCTTCCAGATGGGGGGGCTGGATGTTTCTATGCTCAAAGAAGCTGTTCTAAAAAACTGGAAATCGCATGAATGTTGGGACAAACTGTGGATGTGCACAAGCATTTGAACTTGATACGTTACTAAAACTAGCTGATGTAAAAGGAACAGATGGGAAGACAACCTTACTACACTTTGTTGTCAAGGAAATAATACAATCTGAAGGAAGGCGTGCAGTGCGAGCAGTATCTCTAGCCTGAATTCTGATGACATTTTAGACGAGATTCCACCTGAAACAGGGGATCATTTGTGTAGCTTAGGCTTACAAGTAGTATCTGGGCTTGGCGATGAGCTGGAAAATGTTTAAAAAATGGGGTAGCAGCAATCGATGCAGACATGCTGACCAGTACAGTGTCAACACTGGGCACTATGTTTTTTGAAAACAAAGAAAATTTTGAACTCGGAGATGCAATGTGTGGAAGAGAGTGGACATTTTATCCAGGTCTTGACAACATTTTTCAGAACATGCTGAAGATGAGATTACGAAGCTCTTAAACGAGGAGAAGAGGATTAGTCCCAGATCGTATGATTGGTGATGCAAGTGATTCTGCATATAGTGTGAAGCATGTTAAAGAGTAGCTTGTGTTGAAAAGCGTGAGAAGATGATTGATGAATACCGAGTGTTTGAGGAAATGTTTAAGAGAACTGGAAAATTCTTATGAAGTTTGCAGTCATTAAGACTGGTAAATGTGTGTTGCAGCCAAAGTAACTACTTTGATATTTTAAAGCCAGGATGGCTGATTTGATGTTGTTACAGCAAGGATGGCCAGTGTTGTCTGACGCGTATCGTATCGTGTATCGCTGGGTTCCATGATATGCGTATCGTATCGTACTTTAATATTAAAATAATACAAAAATTAATTAAAAATCAATAAAAATTAGTAAAAATCGGAAAAAAATTAAAAAAAATCAGGAACAATTCAGGAAAAATCTGGTAATTGCTTTAAATTCATATATTGTAAGTTTAGTACAGATTGAGTGTTCAACATTGAACAATTGCATCCAAATTTACATATTTTGAATTCAAAAAATGAAATACAGATTATAGACACAGTTACATTTTATAAATTGTAATCAGGATCATCAACTAAATAATCTTCATCTTCTCCTTATTGCAGATCTTCATCATCATCAATAGCGACACCTTCTTCTTGGAAATCAAATTCTTCATCTCCTTGATGTTGTTGTTGCGCTCCTTCCAAATTAATCCAAGCAACGCCTTCTTTCAATTAGGAAGGCATTTTCTTCAGTGTCTTCCAGAACCCAATCTTCTAATATATCAAAATTATCCAAACTTATTGGATCAAACTGACTTTCTTCTCTATTTACTTTTTTTAATTGCCTACGACAAACAAAGATAAATAATTAGTAAATAATATTAACAATTGAAGACTGAAGTTAAACAATATTGAATTGAAAATTTGAAAGTAATACAACATTACCTTTCACGAAGGTGCATGTTACAATGAATATAAAATAAATCATTTAGTCTTTTGTGTTTCAACCTATTGCGCTTCTTTGTATGAATGTGTTCAAAAACACTCCTATTTCTTTCACAACATGTTGCACTACAGGTTTAGCTTAAGACTCTCACTGCAAAATCTCTAAGGTTTGGATAATCAATTCCAAACCTGTTCCACCAAACATCTGTAGAAAAAGACAAACATTAGAGACATAATCCACAATAATGTAAGATGAAACTTAAATATGAAAATAAATAATTTACCTGGACGCATCGTAGTGCGGTTGCGAATTGCAATAGGCAAACCCATCAAGTGAAGAGCATTATCATATATCTCCATCTCTCGATGTATCGCATCTGCTATGCTCTCATCAGGGACTAATCTGTCGATACATTCAATGATTCCTCGATTAACCTCACCATCCCTTTTGAAGGTTGCTGAGTACCTGAATGATGGGTTTAGATAGTAGGTTGTTGCATGAATAGGCTGATGTAATTGTTTATTCCATCTACTATCAATTATTTTCCACACGGGCACATAATCTCTCTTTTTTCCATTAAAGTTATTTCTGATGGCTTCTTTTGCCCTGTTCATGGCTTCATAAAGGTAGCCCACATATGGTTTCTCCTCGCTGTCAGCCAATCTCAAAACTTTCACTAAAGGACAAGTAATTTTCAATAATTTGACACATACATTCCAAAATGAACTTCTAAAAATTATTTCTGCAATCTCATTCAACTTTCTATTTCTTTTGTTTTGAGGCAACTCAGCAAATTATTGAAAATACTATCTGAGGAGAACATTCTCTTCAAAGCCTGCTTCTGTCTCACAATACTCTGTACAGATAAGAAGTTTGTTGCGAACCGAGTTGCAGCTGTGCGAAGAAGCTCTACACCTTCTGTACAAAACAAATGCATGGTTGTAAATGAATTTTGTAATATCTTGGCAACACTCAGTTGCTGCCTTTATTTCATCCATCTCACCAATGTCCTCGAGGATGAGATCTAAATAATGGGCTGCACATGGTGTCCAGTAGAAAGTCCCATAAATATCAGCTAAGTCCTTTCCAGCTGCTTTGTAGTTAGCTGCATTATCTGTAATCAATGAGACTACATTTTCTAGCCCAACCTCCTGTATAACCTTATCAAATTCCTGTCGTAGGATCTCTGCAGTGTGCCTCTCCTCTGACATATCTAGAGATCTCAAAAACATGAGTCCTTTAGGACAATGTCCTTCCTTGCCTATCGGTCCATCCATCTGCCATGATAGTGCATCCTGTTTCTTTTCATGATTGTCTCAAAGTCGAACAGTATTGCTGCATTTCAATCACGGTCTGATCTAATATCTTCCCTCTCAACTTCTGATAAGAGGGCATCCTGTATCCTGAACCAATGTTAGCAATTGCATCTGCCATTGCTTGAAAATGAAAACTTTTTACTGCATTAAATGGAATGCATGTATCATAAAACCATCTGCCCACTGCAAGGTCTGCTTGATCATGCAGTTGTTCTAAAGCCATAGCAGCACGAATTCCTGGCTGAGCACCAGGTGTAGTGGAAGGAGGAAAGAACGAATGTATGCTAGAAGAAGAAGCTCTTCCTCTACTCCTTCCTGAACTTCCTTTTCTGCCACCTCCAAAGTCTTCAGCTGCAACCCTCTTTCCCCTGCTAGGTGCTCGCGAACTGCCACTACCAATATCTGTTCTAGCATCTGAAGGCAAACTATCAGTGAATCCAACTCCAGTGGCAGTAGCATCATCAGCTGCTTCACACATCTGAAAATCATCCTTTTGTTGTCTCCTTTCCTGTATGCTCTCAATCATCTGCAAGCATTGTCATTTAATACCTTCTGGCACACTTGTAACTCTGTCTGTGTATGGAGCAACTTCTTTCCTGGTTCCTGTTAGGTGGTGTTTCAACCTTGAAATTCTACCACTAACCACCTTTTCACAAAATAAACATATGATTTTTAACCTTAAACCCTCAACTGGTATACCCCACTGCCATGCCGGATCATCAGACTTTGAATGAGAGTCTCTACCACCCCTTCTTGCCATCTCAATGGAGTACTTTAATTCAAACAAAAACCTGAAAATAAAAGCACTTCGTAAATCCCCCAATCTTCAAATAACACTCAAATGTAGTGTCTCCCACTTCATGAATGCAATAAAAATCGTATACACACACTTAATAACTTCATATTTTGTCATTAAAAAAAAACCGAAATAACATAAAAAACAATAAATATAAAGGGAAAAAATAGAAAAAACATTAAAAATATACCAAAATCCGAGTTTGAAGGCTTGCATGAACACCGTAGGGTACGATTTTGGAGTTTTGAACACTAAGGAGGCGAAAACCGGCTCTTAGGGAGCTTGAGGAACCTAAGAGGAGAGAGGAAACCCGCGAACAGTCGACCCGAGACCCTTTATAAGGGTCCCAAGGCGATATGGTGCGATAGGCCCGCACCTGCGATACGGGCCCCCGTATCATATCGTGGTGGCCCACGATACGATACGTATCGCTACGGTGCGATACGGATAACACTGAGTTGTTACAGCCAAGATGGCTGCTTTGATGTTATGACAATCAGGATAGCTGCTTTGATGTTATTACAGTAAGGATGGTTGCTTTGATGTTGTGACAGCAAGGATGGCTGCTTTGATGTTTTGACAGTAAGGATGGCTGCTTTGATGTGACAATAAGGATGACTGATTTGATGATGTTACAGCCAAGAATGTTGCTTTGATGTTGTGACAGCTAGGATGACTTCTTTGATGTTGTGACAGCCAGGATGACTGATTTGATGTTGTGACAGCCAGGATGGTTGATTTGATGATGTTACAGCTAGGAAGATTGAGTTGTTGTTACAGCCATGAAGGCTGAGTTTATGCTGTTACAGCCAGGATGGCTGAGTTGATGTTGCAGCAGAGATGATGCTTGTCATGATAAGCCATGAAGGCTAAGTTGAAGATATTTTCAGCCAAAGAAGTTGTTGATGATCAGATCAATGATGAAAACGGACGAAGAATGAGGCAAACAGATATGAAGATGTTTTTTGCAAGTATGGAGTTTGAAGTATCTCACTCCCAACTTGAGGGGGTGTTGAAGATAGTGCTCTTTGTGTTCGTTTCTTATGTTTTTAGGTATTATTGTACTTGCCCGAAATACTAGGGGCATTTTGGTAATTTTCTATACTAGGGGGTATTTTGGTTAATTTTCGTTTTACAGCTCCTTATATAAAGGCTGATAGGTTGTATTAGGGTTTAAGTTGTTGAGATTAAGAAAGAGAGAAAAAGAGGGGGGCGGCCTCCATTGAAGGTCCGTCCCCTCCTCTGATCTCCATATTTTTTCTCATCTTTTGTTCATGTTATCCGTTGTGCAACCTCGTTTCCAACATACACCCTATCATAAACTTTTTTTAGATTAATAAATATCATGTGAAGGTTTTTTTCTCAAATGTTCCATAAGACGTCTCAATAGGTGAATCGTTTCAATAGTAGATCTGCATGGTATGAATCCAAACTGGTTTTCTGTTGTATTCGATACTTGTCTTAACCTATATTTAATAATTCTTTCTCATAATTGCATAGTATAGTTCCTTAGCTTGATATCCTAATAATTCACACAATTGTGGATGCCTCCCTTGTTCTTGTATATAGGTAAAGGTATACTCACTCTGTATTCCTCAAGCATCTTTTGGTTTTTTCATATTTCATTAAATAGTTTTATGAGTCAAGTGATCCTATCTCTTGTAGAATTTTTGATATTTCTATAGGAATATTGTGTGGTCTTACAGATTTACCAACCTTGATATGTTTAAGGGTCTCTTTGACTTTATTCTTTTGAATACGTCGGTAAAAGTTTTGGTTTATATACTTTTATGATTTGATTAATTCTCCTAAACTAATACTACTAACATCTATATTTTCGTTAAGAAGCTCAGTTACATACCAATGTTCTTCCAAAAAGAATTAGTTACACACCAATTGGGAGCATGTAACACAAATTATTACGAATATTGATTGACATTACTAGGATTTTCAGTAGGCAGAGATGGTTCTTCTTTTGATTGGCCTGGTTCAACCATAAATTATATCTTTGCAGGATTTTTACGTATGAATTAGCTTAGTGCCTTTGAAGTTTGTAAATGCCTACATTTTAGTGTAGGGGACTATTCCTCATATTTCACTTCTGTTCAACAGATGCCGCTTCTCGAATCATGACAAAACAATGCTCATTGGAGCTGATCCCTCTCACGTCAGTGATAGGTGTATTAGGGTGACAATCCATCATTGTTTCTTTGATGGTACAAAGCAAAGACATCCTCGTGTTAGATTCGGAAAAGTTCATCTCTACAATAACTACACGAGGAACTGGCATGTAGATGCAGCTACCGCAAGCGTGGAAGCACAGGTTTGAGTATTATATCTTCTTCTTTCTACCTTTAAAGTTCTATTATCTTTCATTTATTTTGTTCTGACCATTGTTATCCATATCACCCTGTATCGTAGAGGATGATATGTATCGTAACCACGATACGATACACTAAGGTGTATCGCAACATGTTATGTATCGGCTTGTATAGTACGATATAGGCCCTATTGCTAGTATCGCCCTATTTTTATAAAAAAAATTATTATTTTTGTTTGAAATGGACATGAATTTTTTTTTAGAGATATCTTACTTTAAAGAGTGACCTCTCAAGAATAATAATAAAAACCATAAAAATAAGCAGTTTTAAAGTTCTCAAGAATGAAAAAGGCAATTTACTTCAATAACTTACAAATTATGACCACGTCGAACTTAGTAGGTTGTACAACACAACTATCTTACCTTAAAAGGTGACCTCCCAAGAATAATAATAAGAAGTATAAAAATAAGTAGTTTCCAAAGTTTTTTTCAAGAATGAAACTGACAATTTCTTTGAATAACTTACCAATTATAACCACATCCAGCATTGGTACCACGAATTAGGAAACTAGTCTAACTTAGAACAATTCTTGATTTTTACGGATTTTTTTATTTTTAATTTTTTTTAAATTTTTACTAAACATTGTTATGTAATGCTTAAATGCTTTATACATTGAAAATTGAATGGTGATTGATTAATATTTACTCAACTTGTGAATTATATGTATTTTTTAGAATTATCATGATTTTCCTGAATTTTTATGATTTTTTATTTTTTTAAATTTTTTAATATTAGAAAATGTTATTGTGTGATACGATACGATATATAGACCAAAATGGTACACGATACAATATGAACAACACTGGTTCTGAGAGTTTAATGAGGTGAATCTCTTTTATCATACAGATACTTTCCCAGTGCAATATTTATGAAGCTGGGCAGAAAAAAAAGGCATTTAGGTATCTACCTGAAAAGGTATACTTTTCGTCCTTGGTAGTGCTTAACTATTTTTTCCTGTCTGCATGTTAGAGGAGTACTAAATCTTAAGAAAATCAATGTCAACTGGAGCATGTGTGCTTTTGTGGGTGATGCTTAATTATTTACCCTGTCTGCATATCCTAAATCTTTTGAAAATCGTCATCAACTAGAGTATGGATGCTTAACCTGATGGAACCATTCATAACCTTGCGGTTGAATTGCTTCCATGCTTTCTCCCCAACAAACTAATATTCACATGAAGCCTTGAGAATGCCATGCACTGGAGGAGTTCCATTTTCAGGTTTGATTTGGTGCTAGGCTCAATCTCAAACCAAACCATAATGAGTCATAGAACCAAAGAAGAGCACGCTGTTGGTTCCGGTTTGCTATGGTCCAAACCATGGTTCCTTATGCTTTAACATCCCAATATATGATACTTGTATTGTATAATATATGATTAATTATATCACAAATAAACTTCACAAAGCTGAAAAACCAAGCTACCTCAATGGATCAGTTCAGTCAGTTTCCACCTGTTCTTTGAACACCCCTACACTGGGGGGCTGCTGAAGCTGACATGGCAGAGAGACTTCCTTTCACAATCCATTCTTCAAACCGAAATTGGAATCTCAAAACTAAGAACCCAATTCAAAAAAATTCACAAGCAAACCAGATGTTCACTGATTGCAAAGAACCAAAGTTTAGCTTGAACATTTAATGCCAAATAGTTACGGAAAATGAAAACTTTCTTCTGTCAAACAGCCAGCAGACAAGGAAGAGGTGCTATCCGGCTGCATAAGATCCGAAGGGGATGTGTTTGTGGCTGGAACTCAAGCTGGTTTGATGGCAACGATGGGCGAGGCCAACATCTTCAAGGCTTACGAAATGTATCCGACATGGACCATGGAAGTTGCATCCGAGGCACTAAAAGATGTCATCAAACTATGTGCAGGATGGCAACCTGTACTGTGCCCTCAAGACATCACTGCATAAATACTTGAAGGCTCATGAAAACTGTAGGTATTGTCTGTTCTTTTCAATATGATGTGAATAGTATGATGGTCATGCCCAGATCAACTGGTTATGTAAATTCTAAAGTTTGGCGTAGTCCAAGATGAGATATTTCATGTTGTATAGTGTATTGCTTGCACAAACTTAAACCTTCACCTAACCTTTTCTTGTGCCAGGTGCAATCTGCTACCATTCGTAGTCACCAGCGCGATCTATCAGTGAGTTAGACTTGCATGGTAACTCGGAAAGAGCAAGGCCAAGTTTTATTGTTGTCTTTCAAACAGTTGTTAGGCTCTTCTAATACTCTTTCCGTTTTGTTGTATCAAATACTTAATCTAAGATCATTTGCTACCACTCAATTGGCTTAATTTTGGTTGCGTTGGTTATTATGTTTGATACAGATGACTTCATTTACCCTTTCTCGACCTTGGTGCTCTACTGGTGCGGCGATGCCGCATAAGACTGCCCTTGGCTACAGTAAATCCTGTATAAGAACTGGGTTTAGTGGGGTTTAGCCTTTTCTTTTGATAGGAACGGTGGGATTAGGCAGATTCAGCACGATGTACACCCCTGTTGGACAATCTAACTCCTAGTTGGGAGAGTCGGGACTCCATTGCCGGAGCCATCTTATTGCCGTTGATAAATTCGGGATTTCCCAAAGAAATAGTTGAGGAAATTGGTGATGGCTGTAATAGAAAGGTTTGCATGGACCTGGCCGGTTTGGGTTCAGAGAACCAGCGGTTCCGGCTCCATCAGTTTCAGATATGATTCCACGGCAGTCCCGGTTTCAGTTTCATTTGAAAATTTCATGAACAAAGTTAAGATTTTAAAACTGAAAAAAGAAAGATTTGGAACTGCCGGTTCTGGTTCTGATTCCAGTTCAGTCCCATGATAATTAGAATTATAATAGGCTGGTGAGATCCTCAACACCGGTTCTCGTCCCCCTGATCTAATTCGAAGGCCGTTCGAGTCCTATTTAACTCTCTGAGCTGGGTCGAAACTAGCCATCTCTAGCTTTGCATGCCACAACTCGATACATGACTACAAAAATGAGTCAAGCTGAGCCCATTGGATCCAAGCTTGTACCCGCGAGTGACCCGAGCCTGCCATTGGCTGTGCTCCCAAACTTAAAGATTTTGGACTAGTATATAATTTTCATGAAAATTATAATTCTTGCCCATTTAAGTTAAAGAGACGAGCTTAAAGGCAAAAAGGTTCAAGTCGTTCAAGCAAGGTTCAGCATATGTTGTACTCAAGTAGACACAAGCTTATATGAGCGCTTGGCTAAGACTAACCATTTTCAGCCAACGTTCGGCAGCCCGTCTTTCCGTTGCCGGGACTTGAACCCGGGTCTCTCGGGTGAGAGCCGAGTATCCTAACCAACTAGACTACAACGGAGGTCGAAAACTGAGCTTCTGAACCAATTGAAGGAGCTGAAGGCGGAGCTCGCCCTCCTCCGCGTCTCTAAGGTCACAGGCGGCGCGCCAAACAAGCTCTCCAAGATGTATTCGTTCTGTTCTCTTCTTGTTCGACTTTGTTTTTGAGTATTTCGTTTTCTATTAGTAGATTTATTTAGCCTTACTTTGTTTCTATGTCGTTCCGGTCCTGCGTTCTTCCTTTGATTGGCGTTTTGTTTGAATGTAGTAAGGTTGTGAGATTGTCGATCGCGCAAGTGTTGACGGTCATATCTCAGAAGCAGAAGGCCGCGCTCAGAGAGGCATACAAGAAGAAGAAGTACATCCCCCTCGATCTCAGGCCGAAGAAGACCCGAGCCATCGGCCGACGCCTCACGAACCACCAGGTAGGAACTTCTCAGGAGATCTTCCCGTTCTGTTTTTTTTCTCTCTTGCGATCCTTTGTTCTGTATCTATGTAAAAATTTGTTTCTCAATGTATGGCTCTGCAGTCGCTACATCCGCATATTTCTGCTTCTAGGATGTTCTTAATCTGTTTCTTTTCGCCTTTGAGTTGTCATTCGTTATTCATTAGCTCTCCTTTTACCGATTTAGTAAAAGTCTTCGTGAAACTACGAATTGAAAAAGATTGCAACGTTCTGTATGTTTTGTTCGCTCTTGGAGATCATTTCGGTGCTCTTTGTTGCCTTACTCTATTAATTTGAGGAGAGATGAAACCAAAGTAGAGGAATGTCCCAGGATACGGGAGCGGATTATTTGTAGACAAGGGGATATTTGTTTGACAGTGTTTGATGCATGGTCTGAAGGTAGTGTGCTGATAAATCACAAATGGATGACTGTAATTTGAAGTGGAGCATTACCTGGTCAATTATGATGGATCGTAAACTTGTTTTGTGGCTATTGTTTATAAATTTGCGTTGGTCGCCAATGCACAGTGAAGTTTATCGAGGCATAGTAGAGCATTCATATCCAGTTCATGTAGTTGAAGCAATTTGATTATTTGGAAGAGGTTGCTTAACGTGACCTCTTAACCTAAAAAATATAGTCAAGGTCAGGACACAGATTCTGTGTTTTGTTCAGGGTTTCTTGCTCCCATCTCAGTTACTACATGTGTCTGGGTTTGAATTGCCCATCATAACTTTGGACAGTTCAAGGGGCTCCTGCAGAACTAATAGGGTCCTGTACTGGAAATCGTTTAGTCTTTTATTTTTGGATCGGCAATAGGGTAAGTATGGGAATAAATTTGGCATATATTGGGAATAAGTATGTTAACTTCATATGAATATCACAATGGAGACCTTTTTACATTATAAGAATTTGGATTGTTTTTAGGATGTTTGGTAGTTGCACTGTTACTTCAGCTCATTTCATTTTCAGTGTTGCATGTGGCATGTATAATGGAGACCATCTAGCAGTACAAAGTTAGGCATATGACACACGATTACCGTATTTTGTGGTTGACTTAGTGCTCACTGCTGTAGGGCTGACTTAGTGCTCATATGTTAACTTCATATAAAAAAAGTATTGTTCGTTATGTCTTTCACTTATGCCGATGAGTCTAGAGCTGTATGGCAGACATTTATAATAGGCTGTCGCACACGTGTTTGACACAATTGGCACTCACACTAGCATATGCTAGCGTTTGACTTAACATGATTTGAAATCTAAAAGTTTCGTACACACACTTACCTAACCAATCTAAAACCAAGCCTTCTGCACAGTAAATGGGGTTCGCTGCATGGATTCTTAGTGGCCGTGGAGCTTGATTTTGTACCGTTAGCATTTAACACTAGAACTCACACTTGCAATTTTTGAAGTGGTTATGTCATGACCACACACCCCAAAACCTGCTACATATGACAGGTTGAGAGCAAATTGATGGAGAAGTAACCAAATATTTAACCCGCTCCAGGGTCGGCATACAAAAATTCAAGATCGTTATCTTTCTAGTGTTTACCATTATTATTTCGTGCACGCATAACTCTAATGATCATCTATGTGAAATTTGTGTACACAATCTCTCTCTCTCTCTCTCTGACAATGGTGTTTTAGTCTTTTATGCCTCTTGTCGCCTGTGCAGGAATCTTTGACGACAGAACTCCAGAACAAAAAGGAATACTTTTCCCTGAGAAAGTTTGTCATCAAGGTCTAGGTTTAAGTCCCCATGAGTTCATGGCTTCTTTGGTTTTGAATGGATGAACTATAAAGTTTGAAATTTTTTAGGAATCTCAATTTTGTTTGTTGCCAAATACTCATAAATTCTTTCTTTTGTGTCTTTTCAAGGAAATTTCTTTCCCCTTCCTGAAATTGCGTGCCGTGCTCCATTTGACATAGAATACCTGCCTTCCCCCTTTTTTCCCTTCTCTTTTTGCCCGGACATTCAAACTGCTCACGGGGCACTCTTTTGGATTGATTGTGTGATCGCGGTTTAGCTTGAGCTTGACCACGATCTTTTGCTTAGTTGATATATGGTATCGATGATTGCAACATGAGGGCTTCCTTGGACAGCTATCCTACCGACACTGCCGAGTCCGGCTTGGTTTTTAAGTCGATTAGACTCATGATCTTGTATGAATATGTATCGTGCCAGAGGGGCGATCTCAAGCTTACTCTCTTTTGGTTCGGGATAGTTGCTTGATAAGTGCACAAACAAGTTTGGACTCGGATGGATTTGTATAATTAGCGTGTAGTCGAGTTCATATACAAGCAGAGACGAAGCTAAAGTTTGCACATGGTGTGAGAGACATCAAATGTTGATTTTGCTATCCAACCAGCTGTCCTTCGTTTATTGACTAATTTGGCATCCTTAGGTGTATCTTTACGATAGATAATGCCCAATCTTCTATAATGAGCACCATCAACAGTTCTTTTGTATTGATATTGTGATGCCACCAATTATGATATTTCACTTACTGCAAAGTTATGTAACGTGCCAGAGAAGCATTTGAAGTGAAGTGTCAGCCTTTCATGCCTGCGCTTATGCATGGTGTTCCTACCAGGATGCTGATTTGCATTTTATTTCATTTTTAAAGGCTAATCAGTCTCTGCATGTATTGATGTTTTAGAAGTATCCCGCTAACCAGGCACTGAGAGAGTTACTCCTCAAACTTGCTTAGCTAATTATTAACTGACGGTTGTATGTTAAGGGGGGAAATCTCTTAAAAGCGCATTGATTTTGGAATGCAGTGCCAGTGTTTGTGATCTTGTAATGCCATTGCTTGTGGTTTTATGATGTTCATTGAAGACATTATGAGTTAAGAAGCATGTTGTTATTCAATATCAAAATGTTCAAAGAGTTAATGTGCATCTAAAATGCTGAAGCTTCGATAGCAGCCATGTTGCTAGGCTCAGAGTTTTCAAACTTGAATGACGGAAATGAGAAGCTAAATGTTTGGACTGATGCATCCTCTTATCAAATTCAGAACTTTTTCAGGTGCGCATAGCTAGAATTTTCAACACGTAATTCTTGTTGCAGTCTTTCGTCCTATTCTTTCTCGTCGATGTGCAATTGGAAGACCCTGCTATTATTCTTTTCCCTTCCATTTTATATGACAGCAAATTCTCCGCTTGTCCCAGGTTGTGAAACACACGGTAGATCCTAGCGCTACGATTTCGTTTAAAGCAAACACTGCAGATTATCCTCATAAAAGAAAACCGGACATCAGCAAAGCAAAGGAACTGCTGAACTGGGAGCCAAGGATCTCTCTAAGGGAAGGACTGCCAATGATGGTGTCTGATTTCCGGAAGCGTGTCCTGAGTGATGAAAGTTAAAAATTACATAGAAAGCATTTCCTTTTGTTCCTGTATTATATTATGGATGTCTGTATTCTATTTCGCATTTTTTTCCTACAAGTTGCAATTGAAATTCATAGCATACCAGGGCAGAAACTTATTATCTGTTAATGTTTGAATTCCAAATGCCAATACCAATATTTTTTGTGTGCTGTAGTATTCCCTCCATAATCTCTCTCTCTCTCTCTCTCTCTCTCTCTCTCTCTCTCTCTGGTTCGGATCTTCTGAATATGATGCAAAACAAAAAAGAAAACTGCACGAGATTTATATTGAAGATCCTCATGCCATTGATCCTTCATAAACATAAATATGTCTAATAACTTAGGTGAACGTGGAACCTCAACAGGGTCGTCGTTCCGTGGGCAGATCGTGCTGTCCGTATAGAGGCATAACCATTGGCATTCTCATATTTTCCGGTGCCGGCAACTACTGGCACGTGAGATACTAAGCCATCTATGCGGTGAATCCCAAAGAAGCTGAGGCTGTCTCCTCTCCCATTAACGGTAAACGTTACCGTTATGGCCATCATTGGCCCACCATCATCCTCAGAGCTTTCCACGTACATTCCCTGGGCCCTACCAACAACAGGTGACCCCACATTGTGATCTTCTGTTATCTCTCCGTCAATCATCGTCACATCTCCAACTTCAAAGCCAACGATCAAGTCCTCTTCATTAGCGGAAGTCACCACCGTGTCCGTGTTGCCGATGGTGTCCGGTGTCGGAATCCCATCTTTGGGGGGTAATATCCCTGCAGGTTTTGCAAAGGGGAGTGGGGCCGATATTGTGGGTTGCAGCCCACCAAGCACAGCATGCAAGAAGAATGAGAGTTGGTTCGGCTCGGATGTCCGGCGAGGGTTCAGTTGTGGCTCGACTGCCTTGGGAAGCGACATGGTTGGGGTCAGGTTGACTCGATTGAGGGTTCGAGCCAAGGTTGTGTATGGGGAAGGTGGTACTAGCAATAGAATGGATATGACAAGTAGAGAAAAGAACTTGGCTGGACCCATCTCTTTATGTAATGGGTGCGAAGCCAAGCTTTGCATTTGGTGCTTATATATAGGAAGTTCACTACTTTATCATGGTATGGAAGTATGTCAGCTTGTTTGAGGATTAGGCAAATGGACCCTTCAAAATGGAGTGGTTAATGTAGGAGCTGTTGGTAGAGGCAAATAATAATTGACCAATGGAACCCGGTCCTAATGGGAATGTGGATCTTATGAACCGAGCCAGACTTATCAACAGGATTTAAAATTAAACAAGCTGCTTATCATTAAGCTCTGTTCAGCCAACTCAATCTCATTTTTATTTGGTTTAGCAAAGGCATCCATATACTATACATTTCATTGCATACCATCTTCTCGTATTACACTGTTATCATATCGGTTCAAAGAACTCCCTTACTGAGCTCGAGTAAACCAGTTCGGGCTGAATCGATTCAATTCTCAGGTGTTGAGTTTGCCTCAACTTGAATAACTTTTTATACTTAATTTTGGCGAGAGAGAGAGAGAGAGAGAGAGAGAGAGAGAGAGAGAGAGAGAGAGAGAGAGACAGACCTAATTAGTTCTAGCAGACTTTATTTTCAACCACCTAAAGGAACCTGTTTAGGTAACTGAATAAAGTGAAGACTGAATGAAAACAAATAAAGTGAAAGGTTTTCACCTGCCCTCTCACCAACTCCAACATTGAGAACGAAACCCAACTCAATAGGAATTGAATGCCAAATGGAATTTACGGAGAGGCAAGAGGAGCATGCGAGCAGACACATTTACTCGATCTTAGCAGTAACAACACCATACACTTATGGTTGCAATACCAAACCTCTCTCTCTATTTAAACATGCAAATTGAAACCCCAAAGACCCATCAATCAAGATTCAAGACCATCATTCTCCTGTCTCAACTCGGACAACAAAATGATACAATTCAAGGCCACCCATGCGTTCATCCTGGCCTTTATCATGCTAGCACTCGTAGCCAACCCAAGAGCCTTGGCTCGAACCCTCCTTGACCAAGGATCAACTTCGTTCGCACCCATGCCAAGCCGACTAGACACATCAATTACGACTTCGCCGATTGCACCCATGCCCGACACTACCCCGGTGCCAACCACCACCACAACAACCAGTGGGACCCACACAGTTTCGTTCTTCCTGCATGACATTGTTGGTGGTTCCCACGCTACTGCCAGAGCGGTGACGGGCATAGCCAAGGGTGTCACAACCAACGGCCATCTGGCATTCACGAAGTCCACCGATTTTTTCCCTCCCAACAAAGGGGTCCCACTCCCTGGTGCCAACGGCATCGGCGGGATAGATGGCCACGTGGGTGACAATCAGCCATTCGTGACCGGTCTTGGTGGGATCGCTGCATTCCAACCCGGCACCACTGTTGGTGGGAACCTACCTTTTGTGAACAACGGCCAGCTGCCTGTAGGGGCCACACTGGGTAACATGGAATTCGGCACCATCACTGTCATAGATGACCCGCTGACCCAGGGTCCAGACCTCGGCTCAGCTGTGGTGGGCAAGGCCCAGGGCTTCTACCTAGCGAGCTCCCAGGATGGCAGCAGCCAGACCCTGACCATCACCGCCCTGCTGGGAGGCGCTGGTGACTCCATCAGCTTCTTCGGAGTCCACCGCACTGCCGTCCCAGAGTCCCACATAGCCATCATTGGTGGCACCCGCAAGTACGCCAATGCTAAGGGATATGCCACAATCCAGACCCTCCACCCGGCCAACACCCAAGAGACCGACGGCGTGCAGATCGTCCTCCAGTTCCTAGTTTATCTATCTTACTAATGTATGATATGGTTTGAATGGCTTGTCAATTAACATTTGGTCAATCAGGGTGAAAATTCTGTTGTGATTTATGTAGTTCAAGCTTGAATGTTCGTTTCTCATCGTATTTGTATTGTTGACAACGTTGTATTTAGTATGTTATCCTCTCATTCTTCATTTAACTGTATACCATCTTGTAGACTTGATGTCGAGACAAAATCGGGGCCGTTTTGTGGAGAAACTTCTCATTGGTTGCTTCACATTTTATTGCAGCCACCAACTTTAGGGAACCTTTATTTCGGAATCATCTCTCTTTTTCTAAGCTAAGAAAATCAACTGAACACTATTGCCAATGTATAAGGCAATAAATATTCCATCATTATGTGTAAACTAATCAAATAGATAGCTGCATACAGCATGATACTTCACGTTTTGAATCCTATGTAGGCACTTTAACGGTTGAAGCCAATAGCCAGCAAGCTCGGCCATGTTCAGCAAAGAAACAACTAACATTCGATTATGGCTTATAATGTCCACAGAGGAGGAACCGATACAAGAGATGGAAAATGGGTGGTGAATGGAAGCGTCGTCTTTGGTTTACCGTTTTCTCACTCACCATGATCCTCTGCATGCAGGTGCTAGGACAGAGCTCCTACACCTCTCACATGATCACGGCGCTTCGGAAAAGTAGGGCGACAATGTCGGAAAATGGTGAAACAAAAAGAGCCGGGACTAACCTTTACTACCAGATGCTTCCTCATTTCCCGGTGCCCCCATCGGGCCCTTCTCAGACACAATCAGAGGCCACCTAGTCCTGCAAACAACAATTCCCTTCCCAAGCCTTGCTGCTGATGTTGGCTGCTCCTGGTCTCTCCCTGCCTTTGGTAATGGTAATGGCTATACTTAAGTTTCTTGGTACAGCATCGGTTTTCGCAATGTAACGCATTTTATGCATCACCAAATTTTGTGATTCAAATTCATTGGTTGGTTAACCTGTATTTTCTGATTGGAATATACACTCATCACTGCCCATCTCTTTTAGAGTAAGTCAACCAAAACTTGTACAACAATTTTGCAATAACTGAAGAACAAAGCTTGCCTTTGGGTAAGGCATTGCATTGTGGCATTGCTTCTGGTGTGGCATGGCAAGAGTGCATGCAAGAGGCGTCTTCTTTCCAACTACCATGGGTGGCTTCACATCCAATTTGACTAGCGGCCCATCGGTGGGTCAGATCACACCTTGGTGTATAATTTTCCAAAAGCACCTCTCGGGAGCATGGTTCAGTAGGAAGAAAAATGAATTCAAAATGTATGAGTTTCTATCTATCTAAAAGAACAAGCGTCTTTCCTTGGATTTCAAACAAGCTCAAAGAGCATAGAATCCATCATCCCATTCCGTATGCAAATATACCTCACTAACACGTCCCAAGTGTCGAAATCCACTGCAATCTTCCTCCTTTCCACCTCCTTCATCACCCAACTCAGACCTTCATCTTCCCCACAGCCACAGAGACCCCTTAGGAGACAGCAATAAGTCTTAGCCTTTGCAGCATGTCTACACATAGACATTGCATGCAGAACCCCCAATGCTCGTCTAAACTCCCCAACCATGCAAAAGCCATCGACCATCGTTCTGTATGTAACAGCATTAGGTACACAACCTTCAATCTGCATCTCCACTAAGAAATCATATGCCCTACTTACACTCCCTTCCTTGCATAGGTAGTTTATGAGAATATTGTATATTACAACATCAGGTCTGTAATGCCTTTTCTTCATCTCAATCAGCAAATTCCTCGCCTCCTCAATCTTTCCACTCTTTCCCAAACTAGTCATCAGGACACCAAAATTCACCAACCCTGGTTTGCATCCTCTATAATCCATATCAAACATGACCTTTCGAGCTTCCCCATAGCTGCCTCCTTCACACAAGCCCGCCATTAGCAGTGCGTAAGTGATCTGGTTTGGGCGTGGGCCCTTCTTTACCATGTCGTCCATGGCACCCCGAGCTTTACTCAAGTCCCCTTGCTTGCATAAATAACCAATCAGTATGTTGCAAGTGACGACGGTTGGCATAATTCTTCGCTCAGTCATTTCTTCGAACATTTTGCATGCACCGTCGAAATCACCAGAATTACACCACCCAGTGATCAGAACATTGTATGTGACCGCGTTAGGACGAAAACCCAATTGTCTTGACTCACCAAAGAGGCGTTTGGCTGATGAAAACCGGTTGCCAGAGACGAGGACGCCAAGAAGTGTGTTGAAGGACTTGATAGTCCTGGAACAATTAAACCGCGGGATCCGATTGAAAATGCGAACGGCGTCAGGGAAAAGGGAGGCTTTGCCGTAGTGCTGGATAACGACGACGAACAGTTTCTCGCTGCAGCGGATTCCGTTACGCTCGAGCTGATTCAGAAGTGAATCGACACCGAAGAAATCCCCGACGTGGGCGAGCTTGTATATAAGGGCCGAATAAGAAGGGTAGCCGTGTCGATAGCTGCGGAGACGGTACTCATCAAAGACACGAAGCGCTTCTTCAGCCGTGTGGGCGTCCTTGATCTTGGCGACAACGGGAATCGGTCGTCTCGTTTCTGAATTTCTTTCGTGGTACCGCTCGTAGAGGTTCTTCCGATGGCGAGTAGAGAGGCTTCGGCGGGAGAGGATGGGAACGGAAACCGACAACTGCAGTCGGCCGGCGGCACTTCTGTGCATGTTCGTTTCGGCGATTCCACCGGTTTCATGCCCTACTCGACACTTGGCCTTGAGTGAATATCAACGAAACAATGGACCGTAATTTGTTAGTGCAAGTGTTACCTTAAAAAGAAACGCTTATCAGCAAACAAGCCGAACTAACCAAGCAAGCATGGCTGTAACTTCACATTGGGCTCGTTTAATATGCGTTACATTTGAACATGTTCAGGAGCTGAGAGTGAGTCAAGTTTGAGCTCACCTGAAAAGAGCTCGCGTTTGTATTGGTTTTAGCTTATGTTCAAACAAGTATCACACAATTGAACAAAGACAGAGACCTGAACCCCAAAAGAACCCAAAGACCAAGAAATTTTCTAGGTCCACACTAGCTGTGCCTATTCATGGCTCGTCTCATATCGTTGCAAGCTTACAGATTGCACCGCTCGACAACTCAAGATAACCCATACTCGAAGCAAGACGAGCTATAATTCAGACCAGCCGTACACAAGCTTGATCGTTAATCTACAAAATTCTGAACTTGGGATGCAGTTTTAATTTGACGGAAATGAATTCCTTGCTCACTTGAAGGGAACATTAGGCTTTTACTGTAATCTTTATTGTAAAAGTAAAACTCCTGGCCCGCTGATGAGAGGCGCATCTAACTAAATGGTTAGTTGTTTCAGAGTAACCCACTCAAGCCAAGCCCTTGGATCACCAACTCGGGCTGAAATCCATAAGGATAATATCAAAAGAGCAGCCTGGTTCAAGATTAACAAATGTATTTGGTGTTATCACACAATCCATAAGGTGTAGATGAAATTACTGAGACAACTGCAAGTCCTCAATTGATGTTGAGCACAAACATGCAGAAGTGCATGCCTCATTAGACATATATAAATCCAATGTACTACACACACGAAGCAATAGCTCAACTGGCTAGGGTTTCGACTTACCAGTTGAAGATCCTAAGTGATACCTGGGAAGTCAATTGGCTTCTGCCTCCCCATTGCACACATACAGAGAGAGAAAAACAAAAAGGAATTCTAATGTACTCCATTCAAATAAAGAGACTTAGTCACTAATGTATTACATTGTCAATATAACAAAATTTTGGGCAGATTATCACAAAATTGAGAATATCAACAAGCAAACTGCTCTCCGTTAGGAAATTGAGAGAATGTATAACCCTTTGATGAGGCTCGTTCCAGCCCCAGGGATGCTGTGGCAAGACACTTCCTGGAAACAGGAACGCGCAATTTTCAGGAGGGAAAACAAGAAAGAGCAACACAGATGGAAGACGAATAGATAGGACTTGCACTAACCTTTTCTTTTAACGAGTTTAAAAACAAATAATAAAACTATCAGCACTAACAAGGTCTGGAAGAAGTAAAAAGATGACAATACTGTTCATCAACAGAGTGACATCCTTGCTAATAGCCTGATTATGCTTGTTATGGGTATATTCCTCAAAAGATGGAAGCAAGACAAACATGCATAAATACACGCGCGCACACACATGAACGAGTGAGAGAGAGAGGGAGACTGATAAAGCAATAACTCCCAAAATAACCCAAAACCACAATCTCAAAACAGAACTTGACTGTGAGCGGACTTTCTCTCAAGCATGCCCACTTGAATTGTTCAAGTACCGCCAATTAAGAACTACACCACATATACCCACATACGCATACAGGATCCAATAATTTAAAGTGACAACTTTGACAACCAGAGAAAGTTTAGGTAAAACATAACACAATATTATACTTCATTAAGCAAAATAGAATTGAGATAAAAGAGTATCAAACTAATCGTAACTTGATTATACACTTGAAAAGATGTGACTTCCTGGGAGGCACCTATCTTAGTACTGTTCTTGCCTAAGCATACTCTTTAACTTTAGAGTGCCGATGAGATCTAGTGCATTAAGATCATACTCTGAGTAAAAGACTTGAGCAAGTTTTATGCTAGCTGTCAGCTACCTAACATGATCCTCCTCCTTTTTCTGGCTTGGGAATGGTGACATAAAGGTAAACCCTTACCACAGCAGAGATTTAAGCTTCATCAAATAGAATCCCCATCTCAAAGGGAGAAAACTCACTGCAGATTTTCAAATCGATTCATTCATTGACTATGCCCAGATTAACATGATACAATCCAAACATAGCAATAATAAAGGACAGGCATAGATCTGCTTCAAGATAGTGTCACTCTTCTTACCAAACATTATTGAGAATGGACATCACCGTTGCACAGACTCAGAATTTCTTATTCATGTCGAAAAAAACCCTTGTTTCCCACCATTCACACATAGACCGAGACAACCACATTATGGTAGTGACAATTTTCCTTCTCTTGATACAATCGGGAGACCGAAGCCACAATGCACGCACCAGGTATCGTGATCATGGCCTTCAACTTGCGAGTCTGATCCCCAAGCTAGGCAAGCTATTGTTCTTAGTGCTATGGCAGTGACAATATTGTCAAAACTAATATTAAATATTCAATAATCAACAATGCTGACAAAGTCACTCTTCAACTTTAAAAAGAAGACTTACTACTAAAATAAATGCTTTATCAGTCTCTTGTTGACACCAGGCACCTCATAACATTTTCCAATATGTGGAGAAATAATAATGTGTCACCTGTATATTCACCAGTGTATGTCTTCTTCAAGGAGTCCTGAATAGGAGGCTAGAAGCTTCTAGAGTATGCATTCTGAAGAATCTCTCAATGCTTTTCTGCTCTGGTTAAAAACAAACCGCAGTACTTTACAACATCATGGACTAAGTCATGCACTTACCTATGAGTTGTGTAAGTTCCTAAACTATGAACCGGGCCATTCAGAAGTATCACTGCCATTAGTTTATTGTGCTAGTCGACTTGCTAGGAATACTTTTGAACCTTAACAATCAAGTGACATATTAAGTTTCTTCGACTCACACATGATATTGCATTTACGCTTAATAATCCACATCATCTGCGTTAGAGTCTCAAGACTTTCAAACCATATATTAGAGATGTACATAAATGAGAATGCCTTTAGCAGTAGCATCTCCAACTCGTGGCTTTTGGTCTTAAAAACTGGTTAAGATTCAAGAACCTCTACACAACAATACAGAAGTCCAAATCACATAAGTGGCGCTTATCGTCCAATTAATACACAAACAGAATCTCATCTTCCTTTCCTCAACCTGCCAATGTACACAACGACAGACACAATCTAAAACAAGCAATCCAAGATATTGAACCACAATTTCGCAACAGTTGAACCACCAACTCTAATATAACAAAAGTTTACTGAAACCAGCTAATATTGCAAGCAAGGATATTATCATTGATCACAAATATGGCACAATCCAGACCGGAATTAGGGAATCAAAACTACCACAGATAGAAGTATCAGTCTGTTCATTCATATTATTCTCCCACTTTTTTGAGCTCTTTCAGTGCCATGAAAGTATAAACACAGCAAGGAATACACAAGAAAGACTTGTAGAAACTATTCAACTTGCTAAAACCGAGCAGAAACAGAGAAGCAAATTATCACATGCGCTACGCTCTCTTATAAAAGGAAAAGCATTACGCGCATGCTTACCAACAAAGGAAATGGGCATATCAGAGAATCATTCTGCATCATCTTCGTCAGCTTTCATTCTCCGCCAACTGCGAGAAAACTTTAGTTCCAAGCACACTATCTTCGAAAAACCGCGCATAAGCGTGCCCCCCTGGGACAAGCCTCTTATACTTCTCGAATTGTTTCTCTGCGTCGTCCTTCTTTCTCAGAAGCGTGTAGATAATCCCTTGGCACAGGTACGGCCTGAAATCCCTAGGCTCTTCCTTTACGAGATCCTCGTAAACCTTCAATGCATCTTCATAGCGACCCTCCACAACCCTAATTTGAGCAATCAGCAGCTGAAAATCGCGAAAATCCTCCTTTCTTTTCTCATCGTTGCGGCATTTCACCATCGCGGATTCGACCCTCTTCGAAATATCCTTCAATTCGTCGAGTGATTGCGACTGCGACGCAGCAACAACGAGCCCGTGGTATGCCTCCACGGAGAGAGGGTCGTCGGTAAGAATCGCCTCGAATTCCCTCTTCGCCCCCTCATCATCGCCTTCGTAGCTTCGGACGTGGCCGCGCATCAATGGCCACTCTTTCTCTTCGGGCTCAAGGGCAACGAGCCGATCAATCGCGGATATCGCGTCGGGGAACTTCCCCATCTTGATCTTCACCTCCATGAGCGCCTTGAGCGCGCGGACGTCGTCCGGGTGTTCTTCGAGGTACTTCTCGAGAAACCGCTCTCTTTCTTCTTCCGTCTGGCTCTCCGGCGTCTCAACAGCGTCCAGGGATGCGGCCAGAAGTGGTTTCGCAAGGGAAGGAGCGAAGAGGCAGCCAAGGAAGACGGCGGTGGCTGTGAGGAAGACTCCGCTCCGACGGATAAGGGAGTCTAAGGATTGAAGGGGTCCATAGAAGTGGTTTTCCATTGCCGGAAAACTACCGCTGGTTCGGCTTGCTAGGATCACTGGGGCAGTTTTGTGGGCGGTGCGGAGAAGGGAAAGAGAGGAAGGCTTCGGGAAGGAAAGAGAAAGCGGAGAAGAAGGGCGAACCGTGGGGTGGAGAGAGAGAGGGAAGATGAAGGACGCCATCGTCTTCGTTCTTCTCCCTTCCTTCCTTTTCTTCGTAGGGCTTTAGGACGAGGGTTTCAGTCACAGTCAGCTTCTCTGCTCAACGCACGGATGTGGTGAGGGAGGATAGTTGCAGTGAGGCAGTCTGTTAGCGGGGTCGGGTCCGGGTCTCGATCCAAATCCGATGTTCCCTCTATCATCGGGACTGGATATGGATCCCAAACCTAATCAGACACCACCCGGTATGAACTACACCAACAACTAAGCTTTAAGCTTTTTCCGATGCTAGATGGGTCAGCTACATCGATTCTTTGTTTTCACGTGGTCCTATAATGTGTCATGTTAAACAAGATCATTCCTTATATAATATTTTTATAGTCGTCTTCTTAACATTTTTACAATCTAAGTCCTTTGGTCATATTTCTACTGTCCAAACAAATTTGATCTGTTATGTATACCATCTTTTCTTGTGTGACCATTCATTTATCTAAAAATCTTCATTTCTACTACACACATCTGTTATACATGTTTATAATTAACTACCCAACACTAAGAACCATAAGACATAACAGGTCTAATTGTTAGTCATTAATATTTACCTTTTAACTTTAATGGTATCTTCTTATCATATAGAATATTAACCAACCGGTATTAATTCTATATGAAACATCTCTATCAATTTTTCTATCACAATGTATGTCAATTTTAATTTTTATTTCCTCTAAAGTACCCAAATGATCAAACTTACATTCCATACATTCTTTCTTTGTTCTACTAAGTTGAAAATCTTTATTTTTTAAGGTTTCTTTCCATAATTATAATTTACTATTAATTTTTTCTTAAACTCATTCACTAAGATAATATCATCTTCAAATAATATATAACAAGGTACTTAATTTTGAATATGTTTTGTTAATTCATCAATGACTAATATAAATAAATATGGACTTAAAGTTGAACCCTGATGTAACCCAATATTAACTTCAAAGGAGTCTGTCATTAATTCATAAGTCTTAACATATGTTTTATCGTATTAATATGTAGGTATGTCAATGGGATACCTCTCTTTTGTAAGGTTCTTCAAAAAATATCTTTTTTCACCATATCATAAACTTTTTTCTGGATCAATAAATATCACATAAAGGTTCTTCTTTTTTAGTCTAAAATGTTCAATAAGACATCTAAATAGATGAATCACTTAAATAGATATTTTAAGTATGAATCCAAATTGATTGTTTGTTGTACTCGATATTTGTCTTAACATACGTTCGATAATTCTTTCCCATAGCTTATATTTCGATAATTTGAAAATTATGAATGTCTCTCTTATTTTTATATATGAGTAAAAATATATTTGATCTCCGTTACTTGATCTTTTAGGTTCATCATATTTTATTAAATAGTATTATAAGCAACCTATGATTTTTCATACGAAATATTGTATGGTCTATGGTCATACTGATTTTATGATCCTTCTATATTTAATAATCTCTTCAACTTTTTTCCTTTTCTTTTTGATAGAAATAAGAAGAAAGGACAGGTTTGTGGTTTCGATGGTCCATTTTATCTATTAACAGGTCTTTGACCTCGCCTAGTTGATTGCCAGGTAGGCTAAGGGCATCTCTTCCTCGTGATAGCTGCCATAACTTAATCCAAAGGCAGACAATGAATAATCCATATAGCAGAGAGAGAGATGGGTGGCCATCGGGTGGTCATCAGCCATCGTTGTTGCTCTTGGTGTACGCCCTGGTCTGCCACTCCTTACAAAGAGAAGGATGCATGGCTTACAACATAATTCAAAGCAGCCAATCCCTTGCAGCTGGCCAATATCTGAGCTTCTCCAAAGATGTTCTGAGGCTGGAAAATGGCTGCAATCTGGCCCTCTATCGAAATAACAAGAACGTTTGGTCATCTGCCTCATGCGTGGCTAGTAACACCAACTGCACCTTGACGATGCAGACAGTCGGAAATCTGATCATATACCCGCAAGGCTCGTTAAAGTACGGAGACAGATGGAAGGATCTCCGACTCTTACGTGTTTATCCTTCAAAGGGACGGGAATATGGTCATCTATGGCCCTCGTTTATGGCAGACTGGCAGGTTCATGATGTATATACGCATGCCTTTCTCCGTTGTCTGTGCTGTACTGAGCAAAACTACTTGAATGAAATATTTCTTTCATATCTTGTCCCCCCCCCTCTCTCTCACACACAAAAAGAACATCGACCCAAGCCAAAGTACCCTGTAATATTATAGCTCAGAATTGTTAATCACCGCGCTCATTCATAACAGTGTTTTTCTGTGAAAATAGAGAAGGATTTAGAAAAACTCTGGATATGCAAAACTGAAGAACAAGCACAACACGTTTTCAAAGCTAGTGATCGGTGCTTAATTAAGCGAGGTGATTAATCCTAACCACCTTTTTACTATTCTTCTCCTGTTCAAACCCATTTTTTATTGGTTAAAATTATCTATCGTCGTCATTGAAATCATCTACAAAACTTGAATACTTTTATATATATATATATATATAAATAGTTTTGGAGTACGTAGTTTTAATGGTAATGATAGCAATGGTTTTGATGATTATGATAATGATTTTGAGAGGTGAAAACCAGTTTTAAATAGTGAAAAAAGAATGATGATAAACAACGATAGCTGATGATTGAAACCGCAGCACGAAAACATGAGTTTAAGCACCATGCTCAGTTAAGCATAGACCACTACTACAGGGAAGGCAACTCTTGTGTTGACTGGCCGGTGATATGAGCTATCCCGTGGCCGGATAGGTTAGAGTTTTCCTATATTCAAAACCGACTGTAACTGATGGGGGCTCGGGGGTTTGGACCCAGCTAAACAGGCTTTGCTCGTTTGAACCTTAAAGGAAAAAATATTAAAAATTTTGAAAAATTGAAAAAATAAAAGTAACGAAACCTGCCAGTTCCGGTTCCTCAGTGAGTATCTGTTTCAGTTCTGATTCTAATTCGAGTGTTCAGTTAGTTTCAGTTTTAGCCGGTTCCGGACCCAGCACGGAGGTGCACATGCGATTTCAACTTGAAGATAACTGATATAATACACTCTTATCAGTATGAATGATGAGAGAGAGAGAACAATGACCAAAAATGTCACTCTTTTAGGAATTGACGATAGAAATTGAAGGGTATGCAATGAAACGAGAAGGCCAAATTAATGAAGAAAAACAAAGCAGTAATCGTGTATTATTATGGCGAAAATTTGTCAGATACAACTGCATCATATCAGTCACAGAAAGAGACCTGACCTGATTCAGGTCAGCCTCAAAAGGTTGGTTCGGATCTGACCTCAGATATTTCACATGTTCTTGGCCTAGAGCAGTTAGAACCGGGTCCTGAACCCAAAAAGAAACCATGTTGAGAAGCCTCCGGTATACGATGAACTCAAGTGTCACATTGACGAAGCCAAGAAAATCAGTATTTGCACATAATACTGCAGAGAAGACTCCTGTTCACCCACCTTGCGGATACTCACTGGAGTTAGTATTTTAGATATATGCATATATATATATATATATATATATATATATATATATATGCGTATACGATGAACTCAAGTGTCACATTGACGAAGCCAAGAAAATCAGTATTTGCACATAATACTGCAGAGAAGACTCCTGTTCACCCACCTTGCGGATACTCACTGGAGTTAGTATTTTAGATATATGCATATATATATATATGTATATATATATATGTATATACATATACATATATATATATACATAATATATATGTATATATATATATATATATGTATATGTATATATATATATATATGTATGTATGTATATAAAGAGAGAGAGAGTAAGAGCTAGTGGATAGTTTCTATATTGTTTGGATATCACCACGGTTTGAACAATCAATTGCTTGATGGTGATCAAGACACTCATCTCTTATCATATTTAATATATTATAATATGTATATTAAATAGTGTCGATTCTCATGTAAATGTTGATAGATGACTCCATCCCCATTGTTCATATAATCATACAAACAACACATTGTTTAATAGAATTTAGAGGGAGGGTTGCATATTTGTGTGTACATCATTGTACGTACTGTTAGAGGTTATGTATATTAAATGGTATCGATTCTAGTCATTCATATAATCACAGAAACGATACATATGGTTTATAGAATTTAGTAGGTATATATATATATATATGTTAGAGGAAGGATTTGCATATCTCTGTATGCACATCTATGTCGATATTGCTAGAAGGTTATGTGCATTAAATGATATCAATTCTAGTCATTGATATAATCGCACACACTATACATCTCGTTGAGTAGTAGAATTTGATAGAATTTGATATGAGAAGGTATATATGTGTGTGTTGGGGGAGAGGGGGTTGTGCATATCTGTGTGTACACATCTCGGTGTATATTGTTAAAAGGTCAAGCAATAAGTTTGAGCTCCACTTGTTTTGGCCAAGCAATAACCTTGTTGAAAGGACACAGTTGTGTAATAATTACAGTTCAGAATATGCACTGTTCTTTGGTCTTCCCAAGCAAGTCTGAACCACCAAATGGGGCTTGAAAATGTGTGCGATGATGCTCATTTTATGCATTGTCATATCAGCTTGTTGCTTACTGCAGTAGCATTCGGCATGATCAAATTCCCTACTTGGCAGTTTTAATATGGCCACATGCAACAAGTTCCAGAGCCTGCCTGTTTTAATACTGCACACTACTTTCTCTGCGCAAGTGGGGCAGCAAAAAATCGAACTGAAAGTCCTGTTATTCTAGTTGAAATATATGTATTTCTTTGAATTCTTTCGCCAAAAGGTACAACGGCCCAAGCGACCAGACCAGGTATATATATATATATATATATAACGAGGGAGAGAAAAAAAAGAAAAAGAAAAATGAGTGTTTTTGTCTTTTTTAAGTATATATAATTCTATTCTAATTTTTTAATGGTATCTGGTTCTTGGTATGAGAACTATTTGTTAGTAGGTGATGGTAGAAGTGCGAATAAGAATAGTAGTACGAGAGCGAAGAAGGTGTTTGAGTTTTCATGCAAAACTCTTGAGATGCAACGTTCTTGTGATCCATTTTTTTGGTGGCTAAATTTTAAATCATTTTAACCTATGGAACCACAGTTTCCTGTTAACAATAGGTTTTGTTTTTGTTATGCCAAATGAAATTTAAAACTTTAGGACACTTTGCGTTGGATGCGAAGTGTTCCAGAACGATTCATGAGAACTTCCTGTTCTCTACGCCCCGTGGCCCTTTTAAGAGTTGGTTCGAGCCAAGATATTTTCGAGGCTCATCTCGCCACATTTTCTCCAATCCACAATGGTTAATGCATGGCTCAGAACGCCACAATCAACAGCGAACTAAACGTCCTTCCTGGCCTATCCTTGACCTATTCCGGTGATATTCTTATAGCCCAGTGCCGACCGAAACTCTACAGAAGCGGCGAGCCCACCAACGTTCTCTACAGTTTCGACTACCTGCTTCCCGGCCACTATTCCCAACGGTGACGACACTCTCGTCATGCAGAGCGATTGCAATCTCGTCCTCTATCGAGTCGGGCAGCCGATTTGGTCCTCAGGGACGAGCAGCCGCGGAGTCAACTGCATCTTGAGTATGCAGGACGGCGGAAACCTTGTCATATACCAAGGCGACAGTCCTATATGGAGCGCCAAGAACGGAGGGAGGAGCAGCGGTTTCTACGCGCTGGTTCTCGGTCATGACGGAAACCTCGGAATTTATGGACCTCCCGTCTGGGCGTCGAAGACCAACAAAGCCGACGCCGAGCTGTTTGGTGGTCCTTGATTCGAGGCCATTTTCATGACAGCAAATCCTCGATCATCAATAGCCACGACAGCGCAACTCTTGCAGGTGAATGATGCGAAGAGAGATGAAATTGCTAGCTCCTGTCCAATAATTTGCTGCTACCACCTTTAATTTGTTCATGGATGTAAAAGGCATGTATGACAAAAAGTAACCTACCTAGCTGCTGTTCGCAGAACAGTTGCAGTTTCGAAGTAGTCTGATAATTCGAATCCGGTTAATCGTTTTAGATGAAAGATGCAACTCGAGTAGTTCTTTGGTAGCGTTTTGAATCCGACCACCTTCGCCTTTTCCAATGTCTCCGGCCAATAATGAACAATTGAAGCGTCTTGAAAATCGTCTTAAGGCCTAATCATTTTGATTTCCTTTCTTGTATAAAAGGCATTGAGAAGCTCCCAACTGCTTTGGTTGCCGGTGATCTTCTCTCCGAACATGCGTGCCTTCATTCAGTCTTATCCGGCATCACAATATTGACCCGACCTGTGCAACCCCTACCCGACTTGATCAGGACTCGGGTACGGGGATAAGATGCTGCAACTCGTTCCCGGCATATATTGGCCCGACCTGTGTCCACCGGTAGAAGACCTTCAACCCCTTCTTTTGACAGGTCACAGAGTTCCTAACAGTAATTAAAAGAGTAAATTTAGATTTTAAAAACCCATAAAATAGAAAATCACAAGAAACACATCGTATTCAACCCATTAGATTAATATAATAAACAGTGAAAACTTTTGTATTGTACATTTTAATGCATCATGCTTTATATTTTATCATTTCAACCATTCATCTCAAAGATCGAATGGTTGTTATTGGTTCCTTGTGGTTCTTTAACCAAGTATCACATAATTAACTGGGTATTAAAACAAATTCATTTCAAAATACTCACCACCACTGTTAGTTTATCAAACTAACTCACATGCCCTTAACTAGGTTTGCCATATGATACGACGAGTCACTGAATGCAAGCTCCATGGGACATTAGTGTGACTAACAAAATATCGAACGAGTTCACATCACCTCGAAACCGATAATTGCAAACCATAATCAGAACTGGTTCCAAGCTGATTCGGTAACGGTTTTAAAACTGTCCGTTTCAGTTTATCCTGAACTATCAGTCAAATCCTTTCGCAGGTGTTCACCGGCACCTACACCCACGTTACTCTATCACTCTAGAGACTTCACCTATACCAACAAATGAACAGGGCACACAGTCGAGCACAAGGGAACTTCGCAAAACAAATGGTTCTTCTTGGATCAACACGTCCGTGTCTTATAATATGTTTGCAGAATAAGATACATGTGCGTGGGGTATGATGCGCTCTAAAAGCTTACTATCTGACAAATTTCGTGTCCGATGGGATTTTCCATGTTACTCAGGGACACATTTTTTGATTCTTGAAACTCGGTTACTGGCGAGATCAAAGGCCAAAACCCTTGCCCTCAAGGCCCAAACTGAGTGCCAGGTTGCTCGGTATCACCGATGAGAGTTGAAACCCTAGCCTGGCAGCTGATATTACTCAGGGACACATTTTTTGATTCTTGAAACTCGGTTACTGGCGAGATCAAAGGCCAAAACCCTTGCCCTCAAGGCCCATACTGAGTGCCAGGTTGCTCGGTATCACCGATGAGAGTTGAAACCCTAGCCTGGCAGCTGAGCCAACTCATTATACTAAGTACTTGATGTGAATGATTGATATTACTGTATTGCTCTTTTGCATGGAGCACCAACCACTCCATCAGCTTGCTTTTTTTCCCCGTCCTTCTATTTATTTTTGATAAAGGGAGAGCCGAAGACCAGGAATTAACATAAAATGCTCAAACCCGATGACCATCTTGTTTTCTACTAACAAATGTTGAATCGCGATACCAGATTGCTTTAATAGAACTTTAAGTTTGCGTTCAAAGCGACTCAAAATGGTTAACATCACAAAGCCAAAATTCTCTATTCGATTGGATCCTACACTATTTTATATATATATATAAATTTTAAGTTTATATTTATTTATATTGATTATTGACAATTTAATAAGATATATTGAAAATGAAGTTTTTTAGTGTATGTTATTCAAGACATGTACATGTATGGTATTCAAGAGTAACTTTAGAAAATAAAGGTTTTAAACTTAATAGAACAAGGATAGGATATAATATATTGAATATAAGTTTGATAATTTGGTTACTTCAAACGACTTAAAAATTAAGATTGACACATATTGTACTTCTTACAAAAAAAAGTTTTAAATACCTAAAATCAATTTTTAAGAGTAATAAAAAATTTGTTAGAGATGATACACATTGAATTAATATAGGTTGGTTAAAATAAAAAAGTGTATGGTATTTTATTTGATAAAAAGATATCATTAGAGTTGAAAGATAAATATTGTATAGCAACAATTTGACTAACTTTGAGCAATTAATTACAAACATGTACAAAAGATATCTATGGTAGAAATAAATATGCTAAGATAGAAACAATTTAGAAGTAATTATAATAGATGATAAAAATAAAAAAAATCATTTAAGATGATTTAAACACATAACAAGACGACCATAGAAAGCTCTAGTACAAGAAGGTATGAGAAAATAGGTTGTAAAAATGTTAAAGGGGGATGAATAAAAAAGTGTTTAAAGGAAACAATAAAAATAAAAATGATATAACTTATATCAAGTTAATTATTAACATTACACGTGATCGAGTTTTATAAAAATAAAGAATCTATATAACCAACTCGATCTAGTATGGGAAAAGAATCCCCATTTAATATGAGAAAAACTTAGTTGTTATATATATATATATATATATATATATATATATATATATATATATATAAGTCCGTGTCTATGCATTTTGTTCATTTATTTATTTGAAACTTTTTGGGTTCATAAAGCACGCACATCTGTTAAGGGTTTGATCTTGATTATCCTAAGTTACTTTAAGTAGGAGTGGTCCTTTTCTAAATTGTAAAGCAATCTTCTAAATTGTTAAGATAGGTTTAGTCTCAGGTTGCTTCTTTGTGAGATCTACTTCCAACTAATATAAGGAAATTCGATTGAAATGATTCGTCATGCCCCGCGAAGAATAATGGCGGGTTTATCTACCGACTCGAGTCTCATATGGAACCATTTACAGAACATATACTTCCGCACCTTGGCACAAAATATTTCATTAGAATATATCAAGTAATCTTGGCCTTTGGAAGATTGACAAGATGAACTGTTAGCGTTGCATGCCCACCACGTTACATGAAACAGAACAGTTCCCAAAATGACATGTAAATATGAGGCCCATGCCAAGATCATTGATCAGATTATATAGCACAAAACCGATCATACGTTACACGCGAAATCGATCTACGCACCTAAGTCAAAAGCCATGTCTGTAACGTGATCTATCCACTAGAGTCGGCTCATAATCACTTGCATCAAGTGAGATTTGTGGACATGTGAGGTGGTGATTGAACAGACGGAACAGAAGGGTTATCTGCAAAATGAGGCATTATATGCTCTGGCACAGAATAGCTGAACTCATCTTCGTTCTCAAGTTTCACTTCAGATTCAACCATCATTTCATTATCACTTCTTTCAGAGCTGTGCGACCGAGATTGTGCTTTCCCCCGTACGCTCGCCATCCGTCTTCTACTTCCTCCTCGTCCTCTGCCACTGATACGCCCAGACTGCCGGTGTTTAGCCAAGGAAGAGCGCACAGAGGTGCCTCTTGTCTGACCTCTGCACCTGCGGGTAGGCGAAGAGCGAACGGAAGATGATCTTGTATTTCTCGCTGGGCCTGAGCCTGAGCTCATCCGGCCACGCCCACTTCGGCGGGATGTTGATGGTTCGCTCCAAACTGCTCTTCTTGTGGGTCTCATGCTGGCTGGAGATCGAGCACTACTCCTAGCATTCTTTTCAGAATTCAGTTGATTTACACCTCTCTGAAACAGAGGAATTGTTGGGGAGTGATGATACACTCGCTTCTCCTGTATGTGACACAACGCATGTCTAGTTCAAAACCAAAACCGGCCATTTAGCCATAACAATTTGCAATGAAAGAGATTATTCTGGAACAGAATGCCCTCAAATGTAGAGGAGAGGAGGGGAAAATTTGATGAAAGAGATCGTCCTTCTTTGTATTCCTGACAAAAAATGCAAAAGAATGGAACCACGAACAAAAGATTCAAAAACGATAGGATAATAAACCTTCGCAGAGAGGAAAACCTCCGTGAAAACGTTCTTCGACGACAATATCGCTGTTAATATGCCGATTTTCTGCATAAACACCAGAAAGTAAAGGTTACATGAAAATAACGGCGACTCTCTCTATGTAGGGAACACAAAAGAAGACGCGCATTTCTAAAGTAGTAAATAAATATTAAAAAAGGAGGAGGTTCACCTCATTCAGGCTCACAGTGACCATCCTTTCTTCTATATTTTCCATGCCAACCTTGGAGCTTTTCATAAGAGCAATAATGGAGGCAGTAGATATAGTCATCACCTCCAACTCATTGGTGATCATATACACCATGCCGGACCTATCTTTACCTTCTTTCCGAACCCGGCTAGTTCGACCAAGCCCGCACTCGGCGAGGTCCAAAAAAGTAGAAGGCAGATCCAGGTGTAGGAGCTCAGCCCGCACCCACCTCGAAACCGAAAAGAAGGAGTCCTCCATCTTCTCTATGCTCTCATAGAGCTTGACCACCGAACCCACCATAGAGTCCTTGACATGCATGCTGATAATGGAGCTTAGTGGAAGTGAAACAAGGCCAAAAAGGAAATCAATGAACTCCAGCCCAGCTTCAGCATATAACACCTCATTTCTTTCTCTGTCTATCACCAGCTTCACCTCCATCGATTCATGCCTGCATCTTTTGAATCTTGCTGTGGACCCTCCTCTTGCCATGGCTCCTTAACGCCCAATGCTGCATGCAAAATAGTTATCACACCTTTTATGAATAAGGGTGAAAAGGTATTGCTTATGCCGGAACAGACGGCCCACTGCAAGTTTAGCCTGGCACCTGCCTCGACTCCACCGCCTGTCCGGACGAGGTCGACGATGTCCGTACCTTCTGCACCACCGGGGGCACCGCTATGGAGCGCCCTCGCCGTCTGCCCCTCGCTCCACCAGTAAAACTGATGCCACAAGCACCACTATAAAGTATCAGGAGGGGACGTTTGTCTAATTATCATTCGTGAAGGTCAGACATCTGGCTGATGTAGCAGGCGGTGAGCTATTAATTTTTTTTGTGAATTTCGTAAACATTAAATTTCTGGTAGGTAATATAAATAGTAATTAAGGGCTATTTTTTCTAAATTCGTCCCACTAAAAGGGTGTAATTGAGCCTTCCCGAACCAGAGATTAAGCAGGCTTGAGCTCAGATATGGCTTGCTTGAAGTCGAGCTCGAACTCTTGGTATGCCAGACTTGAGCTTGACTTGATTCGTATTCGAGCTTACTCAGTTTTGGTTCGAGCGTAGTCCAGCTCGATTCATCAGGTACTTCCAATCTTATAATAGTATAAAACATTTGGAGAGGAAAATACAAGGCCCCTTCTTGTAGGAAAAGTAAAAAACGCAAGGACCCACTAGAGTTGAGATCAGTAGCAAAATACGGTCTCGCGTCAGCTGACACACCAGGAAAACAAGTTAATATCCTGAAATAAGAAAAAAAATTGATTAAGGGTGGAGATCTAACACAACCGGTTCAGAATTGCATCGCTGGCCAAGCACCAATGGCGAGAGGAGAGAGGGTCTGCCTTTTATAAGCAATCCACGGCCATCAAATCATACAAGATACGGGACACAAAAGATTGGGTACTTTTACGGCAAAACTGCAGGTTCCTATTAAGAATTTCAGATCCGTTTGACTCAAGTTATATATATTACTGAATATATATATATATATGAACCCTCGATTATACTCAATGGTTTGGTACTCAACGAATACTGGTAGTTTAAAAATGATGATCTCTTATAACTATCAAGTATGATAAGTATTAAGTATATCTTAGTTTATATTTATAAGAATACCCTAACATGTGCTTGTACACTATTGTACTTTCAATCATTATCGAGCCCAATTAACAATCACGATATATGTAGTAAAACAATCTATTCATTTTTACGTCTTAAAAGTACAAAAGGATTTCTCCTTGGTGTGACTCGACTTAACCAACATGGTCCAAGATGCGTACACAGGGAGTACTCCATAATTCTTTATATATATGTGTATAAAGAGATTATTAATTGTATACCTCAAATTATTATAAATATATTTTTTTATGATTTCTAAAAATATCTTCACTTATTTTCAAAAATTCTCACACTGCTTTCGATCTCTCTTGATGTTTTTTCTCCTGCGTTTGTTGCGTTTTTTTCTTTTTACTTCTGTTGATGTTAGCACCTTATTCTACAATTGGGCATCTTATTCTATAGTTGGGTGATGTATAACTCAATCTTGTCGGAGCTTCGTTACTTTTTCTTATTGGAGAAAAGAGATTTAAGCTCTTGATTCAATGAGGCATTTGTGGTTTTTGTAAGTACGTTAGTGGATTCAATTGTATTTTACATTTTTTATATATATTTGATATTGTCGGCTTGACAACTAGCTGAGATTTAGGGTAGAGGCGCGGCTGAGCTGCATTTCTACATCTAGAAAGATATGGTTCAACTTAGTTTATTTGTATAAAGAGACGTGACTCAATTGTGTCTCTATTTTTTACTGTGATGATTTGATAAAGAAAAAAGAAAGAAGAATAAGATCCCCAAAAACTTATAATACTTAATTTTTTCATGTTTAATCAATCACTCAACTTCAAATATAATAGATTTTATTCTTTTTTCTTCTCCAATTTGACGAGAAATATTATTGATTATTTTAAAGGTTAGTTAGTTTATTTTTTTTCAATTCGATGGTTTTTCTTTTTCAAATGTCAAATATAATTGATAATACTTAGAATATATAAAAAAAGATTCTAAACGATTGTAAGAAGTTAGTGAGAAATACCAAAAACGATGTTGAAATCATGCTACGATAAGGTGTACGTTTGTAGAAAGAAAAAAAGAAATTGTATCGGATGTATTTTTAAGTATTTTTCAAAAAAGTTAAATAAAAAGTGTGTATTTGCAAACTTAAAGAGCCATACTAACAGGACTCCAAAAGTTGATGCTTGTACTCACTCCGAGAGAAAGAGAGTTGTCGTGTTTAACATAGATCAGTTAGTCATACTAACACGACTCCAAAAGTTTATGCTTAGAGAAAAAGGTCGTGTTAGGATAAACCGGTTTTGCCATGACAAATTACCAGCAATTCATCGAGAGCGTTAGCCCAACGTTGTAGGGCTCGTTGCTGCTGGTGGGAGTTCGACTTCCAGTGATGCCGTGCATGTCTTACTTCGGCCTCTCCTTTAACCAGAAACTTTAACCATGACCCGAACACGAAAAATCTACACGAGCGGCGGCCCCACAAAATATTTTTGCCATCTCCGAATTGACCTGTTTCTGACACGAACACAACCTCCCCAACACGGTGGCTAACTATTTCTGGACTGTCAAACACTTGCCTCGAATGGCGCACGGCACGATATCCGCGACCACTTTTTTTCGTCTTGTTCAGCAAGTCCTTTCCCTCGGTGATTCCCTGCTTATACATGTCCGTTCAGATTCCCTGCTGTCATTCTTCCGTCCAAAAGGTTCATATAGATCGTCATCTAGGTACTCTCAATCTTCCGTCGAGGACGAGATTCGACCGGTCATCGTTGAGTCTTCTCAAGTCATCGTCATCAATGGCGCAAACGGCCACGACCGGGATTCCTCTGAAACTGCTGATCGACGGGAAGAGCAACAAAGTAATCTTTGCGGAAGTAGGAAAGGACTTTGTGGGCCTTCTCCAACTCCCCTTAGCCACCGGAGTAAGGCTTGTACGCAAAAGCAATGAATCCACCCCGGGGTTCGATTGGGCACCCATTTTGAGCGTACACAATATGGACGACTCTTTTATCTCCAGCTCGAAAAATCTCGGTAAGGTGAAAAGGAAACTCTTGAAACCTTCTCTGCTTGGCGGGAATGCCCGAGGTTCAAAGCTTTATCTGCCGTCGTCAAGCACGTTGGAGAATGTATATACATGCAGCTACTGCTACCCAAACTACGTGACTTCGGAGTCCAGGACAACTTGTCGTCAGTGTCGCAAACACCAAATGAATGGACCAAATGAATGGGGGGATCCCGTTTGTTCACCCAGTGAACAGTAGTAACGGTGGGACTGGCGGAGAAGAAGAGGAAGGGTTTGTGAAGGGAGCCGTGACCTACACAATCACGGACAATTTGTCCATCATTCCGTTGTCCACCATCTCATGCCTTGCAATGATGAAGAAGAATGAAGTCTATGATTTTGATGCCTTGCAGGAGAACACCGTCGTGGTGGGGATTGCTGAGGTAAAGTCTCTGCATTCATGTATGGTATATAACATCGTGTAATGAGTCTATTCACTCAATTGCAATCCCGTGGGGTTTGCACTCAAGGGGTGGCAATTTTGGACCCAATCCTGACCCGGATTTTTGTGAATGTACGTGTGTATGAGTGAGAGAGAGAGAGAGAGAGTAAACTCTAATTTAAATGGGGAACACTCTGGCAACCCTGAAGATGCGTCACCGAACGATAACAGGGTGGCCAGATTGCATACTCTAACTCTTTTTTTCCTCCAATGTTGAACAGGTTATAAAGATACTAAATGCATCTTTAAGTTCGGAGACAATTCTTTCGGACGTGTTTCTTCCAAGTGTTGCAAGCTCACGCAAACGGAGATGCTCGTCGTCCTTATTCGATATTGAGCAGTAAGAGATGGAGCAGAAAGAAAGAGCACCGTGCAACTTCTCTTTGTTTCTTTTTCTTCTGTTGAATTGCAGGGTTTTTTTAACAGCTTGGTTAAATTTGATTTGAATAAGACTTAGTTAACTGTAAAAATATCATATCGGTTCGAATTTTACTGAGAGTACAAGTTGAAGGTTGAGAAAAAGTAGGTCATGAGTTCGATACCAGGGCTTGCAAACCTGGCCTTGGCCTCCCCATTGTAACAAAAGAGCAAGGTAAAACTAAGTCGGATATCAATCAAATTCAACGTCCTTCAGTGATGTTAGATGTACATAGATCATTCCCAACTTTTGAACACGTGCAAGCATGAGAAGTACATTAAAGAAACCTCTGAAGTGAAGCTCAAATTTTGGAGCCTAAAACGCTCGCATGAGTGGCTTTGCCCATAATCCACCCTGGTTGCTTACTTGGCTCAGACGTTGCAGAAAACATCCAAACTAAAGAAAAGAAAATCTCTAACACCGTATTGCTAGTCAGATGAAGACAATAGGAGACCATTGGCAAGTGGATGTAGAGGAAGTGATCTCCACAATACATGAACTGCATTGGGGTGGATTTATGTATAACTGGACAGTTAGAAGGGCTCTCTTTTTCTTTGCAAGGGGAGTCGGGATACAAGCATTTTGGAGAAAACCGTGATAAAAGTCACGGTACTTTAAAAGCCATAGTATCTTCTGTAACTCTGGTTCCAAGAATACCACCTATGGTACCTAAGTGCCCATCTTACGAACTGCTGACATTTTCAGATTGTTTGATATGTATATTCTGATGTTTAACTAGTAGTAGAAGATTGCCATTTATCATATATATCACAGAAATGAATCATCTGTACACTTGAAAAGTACAAGGACAAAGACTCTTAGCAGTTCAGAATCAGCCGATCTACAACAAGAAGTCATCCTCAACACAAAGTCGTCGCAGAGAAACAGAGCAAGGGGAAGAAGGAACTAGAGAGTGATAACCTTGAAGGAATCTACAACAGCGTGCAATTTGTCCTTCATCTTATCCCACCTCCTCTCATTGGCTCCTGTTGTCAAAGCATAAAGCTTGCCTGCCAAAAGAGTGAATTTTGTGACGAAGAAATCTGCTGAGACACACACACAAGTGCGTAAAATGCAACAGCTTGACATGCCCTCGTTTATGTATAAAAAAGAATCACATGCAAGCACGCACACACTCCACTGTGTTAGCAAAGACATCTCTCTCATACAGGTACATGAAAGAAGCAGTTCATATTTCTTTTCTTATATGCAAATATGAAATTCACCACTACAAATTTCAGCATTCTCACAAATATAGAAATCGTTTGCAAGTGCAGCTGTGAAATCCTCTTCAACAAGTAGATCAACGTATCCCCTGAAAAGAAAACTTGCACGGATTCCAAAAGTAGTTATATACTTGATTATACAAAATTAAGTGTTTCCTCTACCATTTGATGTCCGGCTCTAGATTGCATAACATATAGTTGGGATTGTTTCTCGTGAAAATCATTGACCTCGAAAGGATGTTCGAGACGATTATCTTTTGTAGTACGAAAACATGCATTCTTGCCATCATGGAGTTAAACCCAAAGAACTCTCCAGGCTCACCTAAACAAAATGAGTTGGTTGCATCAACAAACAAGGGCTATAGGTCGACATAAGTTCCATCTTACGTGTAGATTCCCTACAGAACACAGAAGCAAAGGAAAGGTCTTGGCAAAAAAAATGCTGACACAAGTTTGTGTGAGGATGATGAGATATACCGGATGCGTCCATAAAGTTTCCAAATAACTCCATGCTAATGATAGCTACAAGAATGTGCAGTTGACAAATAAGTAGAACAATATGAGAATGTATCAGTCATAGCAGCTTGACTTTTGACTCTCGACTAAATTAACCATTAACATGTCTCTTATTCAAAAAGAAAAAGAGTATGGTCCGGGTTGAATTGCTAAAATGCAAGAATAACGTCAATGATTGGCATGGTGTGACAGTAGAGTCTTGGGCTCTATGACGGATGTCAGGAGTCCCAATGCTGAGAAGCACATTGAGGTGTTTGTGCATCCGATTGGGGTCTCTGCAACCCCAACTTGCCAATCAAAAGAAAAACGTGCCACAAGAATAAAGCAAGTACACAACACAGCCTTTACAAGACACTGCAGAAAAAGATAATCTGGAGCGATACCGTTGCCAATAGCAATGGAAGCAAGAGCGTGGCGAGTGTAGTTTTTAGCTTGAGCAGTAAACTCGAAGGTGTAGTATGATTTTCCATCAGCAACATGCTACAAGGGAAAAGGAAAAACTTAGTTGGCTAATCAAAAAGCACAAAATTAAGTCATGTGAAGAGAATTATGTCAACTTGTTAGACTAGACTAAGATTATGAATGGTAAAACCATAAAACTATCCGAGACATCAGGATTACCACATGGCTTTCGCTCAGGTTGGTGTTAGAATGTAATAGGGCTGGGCCAATAGGGTCCATAAGTCCGGTTGAACACAAGGATCGGCCAGCAGGACCTGGACCAGGGTCCAACTTCAATGGCTAGTTGGATGACCATTGGAGACCAACCAACCGTTGAAGCTCCTCTCTCTTGTATAAAATGCTTAATATGCTTTTCAGCAAAATGTGTGAAAAATAATTTCATAAATCCTCTTTGTTGAGAGGTTCATTCAATTTCAATAAAATGAATTCTTGAATTTTTACCTTATTTCTAGCATGGTATAAGAGCTTCTTAGAGCCACTGTGAACCACCACTAGTGTTGCAGACCCACTGATGGCATCTGCCTGGGAGGTAGTAGTATGCAATGGTCATGCGGCGAGCCGAGAGGATGAGGGGTAGTGAAAAGAAGGGATGATGGTGGGTTGTCGATCATGGTGAAAACAAAGTTTTCAGCAGATTCGGTGATCGTTTCATTTGAGGATGGTGGCGAGTTAATTCATGGTGAAGGATGGCGATGTTGGGTTTTTGAAGTGGAGTGGTGGTAGGGTGGCTCCCATAGTGGCGGTTATCGAGCAACGATTGGGATAGGTGATTGGCTGTGAATGGGCGATGATGGCCGGTGGTTAAGAAGACGATAGGAAGGAGCCACGAAGGGTTCGGTGGTTGCTGATGGCCATCACAATAGTGGAGGTTGGTTTGATTAGGAGTCACTAGCGGTGAGGGCTTCGACAATGGAGGGAGACGTGTGGCAAATGAGGACGACAATGCAGACTGGCTATTATGGCAGGGTAAAGGGGCAAAGAGATGCTAGTTTTGCTATTCTGATGGTGGAGAAATCCGGTTGTGTGAGTTGATTCTCTTAGAGTTCAGGTGCGGATGAGAGTGGCACGCGACTGCCATTTATGCAAGATGGTGGCTAGCGGTGAGCAGAGGGGATTTTGACGAGAGAGAGAGGGAGTTAGGGCAGTAAAGGGGTTTCAACTTTAGGCATACCGGCGATGAGGAAAAAATTGTCGGCAAGCATGGATAGTGATGAAGGGTTGCTGGCGAGCATGGACATTGGTGGCCACATTGATGATGGTTGAGGCGGAGAAGTGGGTTTGCAGTCACATGCTTGCACGCAGAGAGAGATGTTGATTCACTTAGGGAAGAGAGGAAGGAAGGTAGAGGAGATGTATTTACATGTAGTCGGGTCGTGGGTCCGGTCCGAGATTCGAACTCATTTTGTGTTAGATATGAGAATTTTGTTGGTCCTGGATCCAAAACCGGGGTTATGTGGATCTGATTTGATCTTATTTGGTTCTTCTTTTAGTATTGAAACATAAGCAAATCAGGTAGTTGGAGATAGTCAATGTTGAAATGTTGAAGATACACTTATTGTTATCTTGATAACCTTGTGCTTGATATAAGAATTTTAAAATAATACATAAAAAGAGTTATTTACTATTCATTTGTTATATTTTGAGCATTTTGTGCCAGTGATAAGAATTTCATTCAAAGAATTTTTGTTTTTTAGATAAACCTTTTAGGTTGAAAAGATTCTTGAAAAATATTTAGTTGATTATAAATCTTTTCGTATATATTTAAAACTTGTTTTTATCATCTTGATGAGATTGTGAGTTATTTAAGAGCATTGGCATTTGATTGTTTTGGATGATTCCAATTTAGCCTTAAAGCTTGGGTTTGACTTTAGTCTTAAAGTTTGTTTGGTATACGAAGATCTTTTTGTAATATCACGAGTATTGTAGTGATTCATGAACTTGTTTGTTATATTTGATAATCCTACTTAGATAATCAATGTTTTCCATTAAACAATTTTTTTGAAAAATATAGGTTTTAAAGTTTGTATTTATGAGATCTTAATACTTTCATTGAGTTTAATTCTATAAGTTTTATTGTATGTATTTCCTAAGATAGATCACAATGATGAGTTCCAATGATGAAGACACATAGAAAAGTTTTGAACAAAAAACCAAGCTAAAGTTTCAAAAAAAGATTTATGGTGTTGACCGTTCTCCTTTTGAAACAAGAAGAGCTATAAGGATTGAAACAAACTTTCAGTATACATACCATAAGTTTAAGGAGCGGTGTTAAAATGTAATAAGATTGGGCTAATAGGGCCCATAAGTCCGGCCGAACACAAGGACCAGGCCAACAAGACCTGGACTAGGGTCTAAGCTTTCATCGCTAGTTGGATAGCCATTGGAGACTCCAACTGCTATCTAGCCAACCGTTGAAGCTCCTCTCTCATTTATAAAATGCTAAATATGCTTCTCACCAAAATGTGTGAAAAAATTCTGTAAATCCTCTCACTTGAGAGGTTCATTCAATAAAATGAATTCAAGAATTTTTATCTAATTTCTAACGATTGGTACATACAACCTTCATTTGCCCAGGATGAAAACGGGTCCAACAAACTATATCCCTGCTTAGTGCATTATGAATGAATAAAGCAAGACATTTCAAAAGATTGTCATGGACAAGAGTATGCTAAGCTGCTATTTTTAATTCGATAAATCCACCATAGCTAGTATAAGACCTTAAGATGGAGCCTTAGGTAGTTGGCATCCCACACAAGCTCAATTGTGTATTTCATTATCAATTATAGCATGTTAAGGCATCTTGTTGGTGTAAACATTTGGAGAAACACCATCAAGCTCCAGTTCAAAGAAGTCACAAGTTCGAGGATGTGCACCAAAAAAGAGGCCAAGGGAAAAAGTTGTGTTGATCCATGCTGCAAAACACTATCATGCTTCTTTTTTGCCTTTCTAGGTTTAAGTGCTATGATCGTATAAAGATCAGAATGGCCACTAAAGTCTAAATCCATGTAATTGATCTGACCTAGTGTGAAAAAGATTTCAGGTCTTCAATTTTAATTAGATATTCATTGGATCTTCCAAAACGTTATATATCAAAACCAAAGCCAAGCTTTCCCTAAACATCGGACATGACAGAATAACCAAAATGAAGGCCAAACAATTTAACCAAATTAAAGCAATCATCTTCATCAGAACAGTAAGAGGATTACATCTCAAGGAATCACATTCAGTTAGACCTTTTCCCATAGGCACTGTGAATATTTTTGTGTGATACTCACATCAGATAACAAAATAGTCATAGATATTCATTGAAAATTTGTAACAGGCACTGAAGCGATGTGTATTGAGATCTTTCAACATGGAAAGGGAAAATTTTCTAGAACTTTAGTTCTAGAAGGTAGGCTTTGTGTATACAAGGGAATCTGAATCCAATCACCAGAAACAACCATTCATTTCATATGAAGTTTCAAACAATCATGGCCAAATGAGAAAGTTTCCGAACCTCAGTTGCCTCAACTAATTTTGTCTTTTGAGATGAAGGGGCTAAAACCTTTTTAATGAAGGCCTCGACAACCTGAACAATCAGAGACTACTACATCAATTGCTTATGGATATTAGCAACCTCTGAAGTTAAAAGGGTGAACCTCAACTCTGTGAAACAAGAGATTGTCTTTCAATATCATGTATGGGATGTATGTGTCTTACCTCTTGAGGTGAACCAAGTTCCCTTATATCCTGCCTAGTAGTTGGGATCAAGTTGACGCTGACGCTTTCCAACGGTTCAATCACATCCTTGAAAACCTTGTCTTGTCCTTTTACAACTACTTCCTGAATAAGCAATCAGCAGTTCTCCAGTAAAATTTCTATCCCAAAAAGACTGGTAAAAACAATTTTGCACCAAGAAAGTTGAGTAAAAGCTAGTCATGAATGACTTTGAGAGATCATGATATAAAATGATCTACCTCCCAACCAAATGGATAGTAGAAGGAATATCCATCTGTTTTGTCTAAGACAGGCTGAAATCCTTTTAGAGACTCTGCAGCAACTGAGCCATATCAAGAGTGTTCTTAGGAAATACACAATACTTTACAAAACAGAAAAGAGCATGCTTTCACCCTTAAACAAATTGTTGAGTAGGAACCTTGCTTACATGAAATAGGTGTTGAGCCAAGCAGAGAAGTTAAAGCGGTAAATGCCCCCAGTAGAAGTGTTTGACGCCTTCCAATAACCTCTGAAAAGGAAAGAGCCAACAAATGGAAATAGAAAACTGGAAATATTCTCCTTGAAACTACTAGGAAATTATTTCATAAGGTACTGATTTTCAGCATTTTATAGAGAGTTGAATAGCATCTTATTTCAGACAATGTAGGAAGAGGATGCAAAAGGTAAGGATAAATATTATTTTAAGAAAGAAAACAACACAAAGAAATCTTCTTCAAGAATGCTAGAATCCATTTAGATATAAATGTCAGATATAAGTATTTCTAGCTAAGAAAATACATTAGAAAAGTATCAATTACACATGAAAACCAAAATGGTGTAAGGACAAAGCTAAATGATTCTCAAACTCTGAGTAATTGAATAATACAGTAAAAGTTCTGCAAAAAAGGCAAGTAACAAGTTTTCTAAACAAAAAAGTTTTCTTAAGCTAGGAATGAAGGTATCCATTAAACAACGGTTCAACTACGACCCAATCCAAAACATTGCAATGTTTAAATAATGCAGACTAAGATGTAATGAATTCAAGTGCTTAAGCAAAGATGTGTTAAAATATATAGCCAATTATATAGCTTATAGAGCAAAAACCACCTAAGTACACCCTTAAAGACCTCACATTACATGCATTGCATACAATCGAATTTTAAGATACTTAAGCATGACTACAGGATTTCCAATGGAGTAGATTTCTCACCACGAAAAGAACACTACTCAACAACATAGTTTTTGATCAATCAAAATTTCACCACAAGTATTCATCAGTGAATAATTGCACATTATTTAAATGATTCCAACAAACAAACATCAAAGAAACAACAAATAACGACAATATATCAAGTATCATTAACATTATGTCGCCTTCTACCTTATATGGTTGTCATTCAAGATACACCACACTGAAAAGGAAAAGAAAAAAATGAGGGAAAAAAGAAAAAGGTGTTAGAAATTGCCGTGCTTCCATCTTCGACAACATATTACTTCAAACAAAGGAAATACGGATCAAATCTACAAGCATTATGTAACACCTTATCAAATCTAGTGATTAGTTTTTCTTAATCCATCAACACGATATGCGATCTATATGTAGAACAAATTTAGAAGTAGCAAAAGTAATAGGTAGAACAAGCTTTTACAATCTCTCTGTCAATCACAGGCCTCATAAGACTTGTCAATGTTTCAATCCCTAAGTTTTGTGAAGTTTGAGCTCAGATAGATGGCTGTGAAAAATATCTCCGTGCACTCTTCCTCAACCTTTCCATGTCATGAGTATGAAAGATAAATTTATTTGGGCAACTAAATTTCCATCTCATGCATGAAACCGAGTCAACAACAAACCACATGCACCATTACAAACCTTATTGACAATAATAATTCAACGGGACACCACCACGTAATCTTACACAGTTCTAGAGAAATATCTATAAGCATCCCCGGAACACATCACACACAACACAAGCTACCGTTCAATTTAAGATGTATGAGACAAGAACATCCATTATATAAAAAACTACATCTTAATAAGGAAAACCAAATCAGTTAAGCAATCAAAGATTACTACTTTAAGAACGTACCGCATTGAGTATCCACAACATAACTCTCTTGAGAACGTGCCTTTACAAGAGAAGCAGCCCTCCTCTTGAAGGAAGGTGAAAAACCCAACTGCCACTCAATTACAAAATGCAAATTAAACACGAGCTCAAGCTTGACTGCTATAGAATCTAACTATGTAAGACATGAAAAAAAACACATCCACAGAGGCCCACGGGGAGAGAAAGAGAGAGCAAAGTGGTACCTGTGGGAAAGGGGGCAATGACGCCATGGTCTTGCTGAATGCAGTCTCGATCGAACGTTAACTAATTGAAGGCATGAAAATCTGGAGAAAGAGTTGTTTGATGACCTGACACCAGAGTTTAAACGAACAAAAAATTGTAAAAATGCTGGGAGAGGAAGCCATATATGGAAGGATATTGAGAGAGTTCAAACGTGTGCTTGTGGCTTCGCGGAGAGGTGCAGGGGGGACGAGCGCCTTATCTTTTCCACTGCAATTCTGGTCCACAAGAAAACAGAAAATTCACGAAACCGCCACAGTATATATTCCTTCATAATTAGACGTCCAATGTATGGAAAGTTTACGTATAAATGCCTCTACTTTTCTGCTAGTCCGTGACCTTTTGAGAAATTATTCAAATAGCTATGGATTCCTTAAGAAAAATACTCTCTCAACCTTCTATCTCAAGCAACTTGAGTTTTAGATAAAAGAGGATGTTGACTATTATGGCACATGATCGAGTTTTATGAAAATAAAGAATTCATGTAGTCGACTCATCTAATATGAGAAAAGACTTAGTTATTATTATAATCCAGCTGAGTCGTGGTTGAGTGCAAGGTTCACTGGATTCCTTAAGATTAAATACTCTCTCAAGCTTTCAATCACCTCGAGCAACTTGAGCTTTGCTCGCTCCTTAGGCTCATTTCAATTTGATACAACCAAGATTGACTCGATTAAGCTGGGTCCAAAATCAGGTTCAGCAAATTCAAATAGATCGAGCTTGACTGAGCTCCCAAATGAAATGCAAGGGCGTGAAACTCCACTCCTCATGGCAAATTCAAATAGCGTTTGATGTAAATTTTGTTTATGTATAATTACAATACCTTGTTTGTGTATACCCAAAATGATAAAATAAGGTTATACCCGAATGGACCTGTTTTGGCACAACCATGAAATTACACGACATGAAACATTATGCTACGCACAAAATTGTTGGTAACACAAGGACTGCTTAAAAAAAGGATCCAAACACAAACTTAAAGTCTGTGCTTTTGTGTTCATCAATAGTGACAAAAAAATCGGGTTTGTGTTCAGTTTGACTTGTTTTTCGATATGAACACGAAATGACACGATACAAGCATGAATCTGGCACCCCCTCATATGAATCGATTCAAAACTAAGCAACTATCCTTATGACAACAAGTATGAAACATTGGACCTTCCTTACCATTTTAAGACCTCGCTAATCTGGGTTAATATGGGTGATAGTATACTCAGGTCGAAGCAAGCTACAAACTAATTCGCGGTGAAGAAGATAAACATCTCTCTTATGGATGCTCAGCAGTGGATCTATTCATGGGCGAGGCGAGGCGGCTGCCCTACTTGAAACCCAAAAATGAACAAGGGGGAAAAATATGCAAAAGATGTAAGTTCTCTAAAAGGCTACATAGATCACCTTGCCTGAAATTCACCCAACTAAAGGTTCATCTCACCCGAAAAAAGAGTTCTAGGTCTGCCACTATAGAGGCTTCCCAACCCGAATCAAGTCATTCTAAATTGTTCCCTTCAATGCAAAACAATCAAGTCATTCTAAATTGTTCCATCCAATGAAAAACATGCAACTTCTAACTATAGATGACTAAAGCACAATGATTCAACATGCTACGGAGGTAACTTTAGCACCGATCCGACTTGAATAACTAATTGGCTTGCACTTATATGTAAGTAATATCATCTAATGCAGATCTGGGTTCAGATCCACTGAATCTAATCCGATCATCAATCCACGTTTTGCTTTGAAATCCGGCCAAACGGTTTCGTGTTTGTCAGTTGTGTGGACCCAAACCTGCTACATCGATCCCTGTGAAGAGGTGTATCAAAAGGCTCGTTGCTCCATTGCTTTGCATGAGTGATTTCCTTCTATGTCAAGTAAAGGAACGAAATGATTAGCAGTGTTCATGGTAGCAATGCCTCGATCTCAAAGTCCAAATTAAGCTAAGGTTGAGTATATTATGATATTAGATTTTGATTTTGGTAACTTGGGTACTATTTGTTGCTTTGTCATAGTCTTGCAAAGAGTTAATAAACTGGTGCCAGACCACCAAAGCGTGAGTAATTAATGTAGCCAAGCGGAATTTAAGATCCGCCCGAACCGAAAGTTGATATGACCTAGTCAATAAATCAGATATATACCATTCCAACCTCTTGAAACACTAATGCTTGCATGTGCACATACACACACAGCATACTTTTGCCAAGATTTCTGACCTTTGGTCGAGGATGATGATGTGCACAGGCCAAGGAATGCACTTACTTTTGTATTTTAAACTGCAAAGCATTTTAGTACTTTTCTACACATATCTCGACTGTTGATTGGACTTGATCCAATAATTAGGATATGAGAATACATAGTATATATATATATATATATATATATATATATATATATATATATATATATATATATATATAATATACACTCAATCTCATTAATGCTTAAATGTATTCAAACATCTTTACCCTTGAATTAATATGATCAACGGTAAATATTTGAATTAAAAAGTGAATTAACAGTTCATTAAATTCAAAGTATGAAAAAACAACGGTACAATTTTCTTTTTAAATTCAAGTTTCTAACGTTAATCACACTGACTAGATAGTAGAAATATTTGAGTATGTTTGAGCATGGATAAGATTGAGCATATACCTCTCTATATATAATGTTTTTTTATGTCCTAAATGTGAGGTGATTTAGCAAAACCCAAGCCAAAGTGAATTAAGACAGTGCTGCAAATACGACAAAGTAATGATACTTATATTTGAGAACTGGGGAAGCGCAACGAGTCAAAGCAAATATCCAAACCATGTAGGGCGTACAAATAAGACACCACACAAAGACTTGAGACAAACACAACCCCGAACCTTTATTCCACCCAACGTGACAGATAAAAGGATTTGTTCAGGCTGACCTAATTTTGTGACAAATACAAACGCCAAACCAGAAAGACAATTGCTCGAAGTCTATCGTCAAACACGTTAACCGAAAAATATAAATTTGTGTCCATTCGAAATAAGGCCAAAAAAAGGTCGGATCATATTCAAATCGGCCGTTTTGGGACATGAACACAAAATAACACGACACAACATGATACTTCCACCTCTACCGCCGCATGGTGAGTAGGATAATTACGGGTGTTGATGGTTGGGTTTGATTCGTTCTAGCATTAACCTTGAACCAGACCCCTAGTTTCAGTTTTAAACTTTTAAAAATCAAAACCAAACTGTGTTATAGCAGAATCAAACTAAACCTAACCGGTTTCAGTTTGATTCGGCCGCTCTTCTCTCTCCCGTTATTAGTATTCATTTCTCTCGTTCCAGAAACAAAAGATTATTTGGATGAGGTGATAAAACTCATATATATATATATATAGAGAGAGAGAGAGAGAGACTTGATTATTTGGATCTAAGGTTATAAAACTCATATACATGAACCTATATATATATATAATGGTTAAGTTTAGTTCGGTTTCAACCTTGGAATCATGAACCAAACCATCAAGTTTTTTTCTTACAAGAACATAACCGAACTAAACGACCAAACCAAACCAAACGACCAAACCAAACCAGCCTGGCGGTTTGGTTTGGTTCTGGTGGTTTCATGAACACTCTTAAGGATCACCATAAGTATGACCACCTAGTGGTGGCTGCAGCACCGTTCCCCAGCTAAACCGAGCTGAAACCGGACCGGTTCGTATCTTTAGCACCACTGGACCTCCACTTGGTCTAAAAGCAAAACTAAAAAGCAAACCCAGTAGGTGGGGCTGCGCCAACCTGTTACAGAGAGTAAACCACCGCATGCACATTAAGCGTGTTTTATTTTTCCAGAAAAGATCGTTTTGACAATGCCACCATCTTTCCCTTTATTGAAAGCTCAATTATAGGAAAACAACAAAGCGTCTCTAATAAAAAATCATAAAATAATTTAAAAAATAGAAATCAAACTTTGTCTGCTCCCTATGATCTTGACGCCGTCTTTGACCAAGAAAATGTTAACCATAATGACATGGTTTACCTGTTCAAGAAAAAAATGCCCATCCCCCAACTAGACATGAACCTGTTCGACGGTTTGAACTGAAACCAAACTATATTAGAAACCAATAATAGGGTTATATGGACTCTTATTATGATTATTATTCTTCTGGCTATGATGGGAGGCCGAAGCTTAAAACATGCATGCATGCACCCTGATGTATCAAACAGGTCACCTGGAATGTGTATCAAAGAGCTCCATTGACGAGTTCAACACTTTTAAGTTTATTTTTATTTTTTAAAGTATTGATCATCTATTTTTTATTTTTTTATGATTATTATTCTTTTAGTTACAATGAAAAGTCCAAGCCTAAAATACACATGCATACAACCCAAGGTATCAAACTAGACACTTGTGAGTGAGTATTAAAGATTCCCATCAATGAGCTACCACTTTGGATGCAGATAGATGAACTCCGCTATTTACTTTTGAACACGTTAAAGTTTTTTTTTTTCTTTTAAAATATTCATCATCTAAGTTTTAACATATTTTTTAGAGTATAATAACTCTTATTATGATTATTAATCTTTTAGCTACGAGACCGAAACCAAAAACAACCCGATGTATCAAACTGCCAATTGTAAGTAAACACTAAAGAGCCTTATCGATGAGCTAGCACTTTGGGTGTAGCTACAAGGACGGTGTTATTTACTTTCAGCACTTTTAAGTCTTTTTTAATTTCTTTTAAAGTGTTTGGCATCTAATTTTTCAAGTATTTTTATTTATATATATTCTAATTTCTTTAAGAATTCTTTAAGTAACATGTATCTTTAGAATTGAATGGGTTCGATTGATAATCCCCGGTTTACTCAGGTCGAATAGGTCGGTTTCAAATGAATGCAGGTCAGTCAAGGAGCAGTTATTTTTTTGTTGGTTCGGCTGCATTGACCATAATCGAATCCGGAGCGAGAGTGAACGCAGCTATAGAATACCGTCATGATTCTTCATGACGATATTTTATTATATTTTAATAAAAGAAAATTCCAGCCAAAGTAAAGCTAGACGAGTTTTTTCAGCGAGGGTTCATCTTCATTTGAATGAACGAAAGAATGACAAAAGGATCTTTTCCAAATTCATCCTTCTCTTTTGAGTCATTTTTGAAGTGGGACTTCTTTTCTAGTTAATCCTATGGAGACCATTTATTTTGCCTAAGTTTTACGATATAGTTAACATTGATAGAAAGGAGGAGCATCGCCTGCTGGTTAGAGGGTTGGCTATCTGATAGAGGGTCTGGGCTTGGGTTTAGGCACACCCTGGGTCGGGTCCGGATCGATTCAAAACATCCCAACAGAAGGCGAGCTATGTCTGAGCAGATACAACTGGACCTAAGCTCCACCCGATTTTGTATACTGTGTTCGAGTAAAAAGTAGGTCAATCCTGAGCTGACCCGTTTTAGCAAGGAAGAAGATTCTCCACGCTTGCATCATATCTTTATTTAAATTTAGCAAAAAAGAAGAAGAAGAAAATGAATTCTCCTCTAAGTCAAGATTCATTCTGAGATTATGCAGAAGTGGAAGACTAACTAGAAAATAGCGATAAAATAGGAGTGGTATCTGGAAAATGCCAACACACAGAGAGAGAGAGAGAGAGAGAGAGAGAGAGAGGTCTAATCCGTCGCGGACAAATCCCTCGGCAAAACGGCGATTGGTGTGTTCGGTGAGCTTTTGACAGTTCACACACAAGGGTTGCGTGAGTGCGAAAGAGACAGAGACGCCGTGTGTGTGTTCTGCGTGTGAGCGCGTGCCACACGCTTTCTTTAGTCCGACGATGACGAGGGTCGATCTGCAATGATGGTTCCTACTCGATGATAATCATAATATTCAGAAAACCCCTCCCTGGTGGATGCCAGTCTGTTTCTCTTCATTCCCAACGAGTCACCTCTCTCTCTCTCTACTGTGAGATGCGATTTCCGGGATCCGTATCGTGGTTTTCTTAATTCTAGATTTTGAGCTAGTATGTTGTGCAGTGGTCTATCTTCTTCTCTCGGTTGATTTGGAGTTCTGGGTTTCTGCCGTCGTTGGAGTGGGAAATCGAGGTGGCGTAGTAGTTGTTTTACTTGGGATTAGGGTTTTGGGGTGTGCTTTTGAATCGGAAATTGGAGGACTTGGTCTACGTAAAACTTAAGATTACCGCTACCTTGATAGTAGCCCTTTAGACTGAAGTATGAGTGAGGGAGCTGTGTTGTTATTGGATGATCTAGGGTTTTCTGGGGGCTTTGTGAGTTGATGCGAGAACGGGAGTAAAGGAAGAGGAAACATGATGTCAAGGGGGCTGTTTGGATGGTCTCCGCCTCATATACAACCACTCACACCGGTGTCAGAGGTCTCAGAACCGCCAGAATCACCGTCGCCGTACATCGACGCAAGCGCTGACGGGCTTCAGCTTGAAGATGAAGAGGAAATCGAACCAGAGGAGGATATCGAGCCACCGCCAGGGGCCGTGCCGTTCTCTAGGCTTTTTGCTTGCGCGGACGGGCTTGATTGGGTCTTGATGATCGTTGGATCGCTTGCTGCGGCTGCTCATGGTATTGCCTTGGTTATCTATCTGCACTTCTTCGGGAAGGTGATCAATCTGCTCCGGCTTCAACATCTGCCTCCTGATCAGTTATTTGACGAGTTCAAAAAGGTCAGATTTTCGAGCTATTCCTTTTTGGCTTTTTACTTCCGGTCGTGCCCAGCTGGGTTGGTCTATGTGAATTGGTAGATTGATCAAATAACCATTATGCTAAACTGTAGTCGATTATTGTTAAGTTGCACATTTGTTGCTTCCGTTCATATGCAGTTTTCTGTTACTTGACATGGTCCAAATTTCGAGTACGCGTTCAGGATATAATGACATCTTTCTACGGCTATGTGTTTCTGTTCACCTTGATTGCGTTTAGGAAATTAGATTGGGACTCCAGTTGGGTACCAACAAATGAGGATTTTTTCCCCTTAAGAGAGGGTTGGAATTGTTTCTACTTTCTAGAGGTTTTCTTATCCGATCACCAAGAAATTGAAAGATTTGCTCGCTATGTTAAACTCAAGATTCGGAAAAAGAATCGATCTGCATAGTAGCATTGCAAACAAATCGCTGACAAGGATGTAGTTCCCTAGGTTGTATCTGGTACTTTATTGTCTAAATATTGACGTAAATTAGTAAGATAAGTTGCACTGAATGATTGAATAGGGAACTAGCGTAGATATGGACGCTATAAGGATGAGTATAATTGTTCTTATGGAAACGCCGTTGTTGGTAAGATTTAAAACTTAGTGCTTGATTTTTCAATCCGTGTGAGTGTTTTCAAAATTCAGTAACACGTTAACAGTGCTAATTGGATGCTATGGGGTCTCCCAAAGTTCAGAGCCACCACTGACCCTTGTATGCGTGAGCAATCCTAGTTTACTTGTTAGTGTTTGTTTTGATTGACTGGATAAATTTCTTGTTTAACGTTTGATTTGTTTGCTATGCAGCTTGCTTTAGAGATTGTTTACATATCAGGTGCAGTTTTTGCTGCTGGGTGGATAGGTGCGGTTGGACACTTAGTGTCCATCATTTTCTTCGTGCCATGTGATTACTAGCTGCTAATTTCTCTATTTTGTGATTCTACTGAAAGCCTGAAAGTTTTCTTGGTTTATTTATGTGGCAGAGGTCTCTTGCTGGATTCTTACTGGTGAGCGGCAGACTGCTGTCATCAGGTCAAAGTATGTCCAAGTGTTGCTTAACCAAGACATGAGCTTTTTCGATACATACGGGAACAACGGCGACATTGTTAGTCAAGTATTGAGTGATGTGTTGTTCATTCAATCTGCTCTTAGTGAAAAGGTATGTTGCACTGCCATGGTTCTGTAATGCTGTATTTGTTATTTTGTCAACGTAGACTTTTTTGTTCATGCTTCATCTTGAAGTATTTCTGAGAGAAATGATATTCATGTTACAGGTGGGAAATTATATCCATAACATGGCAACCTTCATAGGTGGCCTTGTAATCGGATTTGTTAACAGCTGGCAGATTGCACTAATTACACTGGGAACTGGTCCCTTTATCGTTGCTGCGGGAGGAATATCAAATATTTTTCTGCATAGGCTGGCAGAAAACATTCAAGATGCTTATGCTGAAGCAGCTAGTATTGCTGAGCAGGTTACCGCATCCTCTTTGAATTAGTGGATATAATACTTGAAATGTGATTTATTTTCTGCTAACTGGTCAATCTTGAGCCTATCCTTTCTTTACTTGAGTTTTTATGCTTCCCTAATGCATTTTTCAAAAGCCTTTTGCTGAATACGCTTGGAAAGTGACGGCCACTGTAGGATGCCATCATGTCTTTCAATTGCAGCCATTACATTTTAGCTATCTATATGTTTCTTCCTTACATTTGGCCTTCAATTGAGATATTGTTAGAGTTGCTTAGTGTCAACATCGATTGTAACACCAATGTATTAACAACATTCTGTGGCTGATTACAGCTGCTGGTGGCTTCATTCTTCTTATAGTTATGAGTTGAAGATGGTCTGCAACTCTTATTGTAACTTCTGATGTGTGCAGGCGGTTGCTTACGTAAGGACCTTATATGCATTTACCAATGAAACACTAGCAAAGTATTCTTATGCAACTTCACTTCAGGCAACACTTCGATATGGAATATTGATTAGTCTTGTCCAAGGCCTTGGGCTTGGTTTTACTTATGGCCTTGCCATATGCTCATGTGCGCTACAACTTTGGGTTGGGCGGTATCTAGTTATGCACAAAAAGGCAAATGGAGGTGAAATAATTACAGCTCTCTTTGCTGTAATACTCAGTGGCCTGTAAGCAAACCATTCTCTCTTCTTAATGAGGTTTTATTGGCACGATGCTATTTCTTAAATCACATCGTAAAGGTCCTCTTGTTTATTTGATGTTTCTGGATGTTGCTTTGTAGTGGACTAAATCAAGCAGCTACAAACTTCTACTCATTCGAACAGGGGAGAATTGCTGCTTATAGGCTTTATGAGATGATAAGCCGCTCAACCTCCAGTGTGAATCAGGATGGAAGTACGTTACCCTCAGTGCAGGGGAATATTGAGTTTAGAAACGTGTACTTCAGTTATGGAGCGGTTCTATGATCCTACATTGGGTAATTGTTTTCCCCTTGATAGTGCATATTTATGCTATCAAGCACCCTATGGGTCATTTCAGATTTAAATTGATTTGCCAATCTGTGGTTCAGGAGAAGTTCTTTTAGATGGTGAAAACATCAAGAATTTGCAACTGGAGTGGCTGAGGAGCCAAATAGGACTAGTGACCCAGGAGCCTGCTTTGCTCAGTTTGAGTATAAGGGACAACATTGCTTATGGGAGGGATACCACCATGGATCAAATTGTAGAGGCTGCTAAAATAGCTCATGCACATACTTTTTATCAGCTCGTTAGATAAAGGTTATGACACACAGGTGAAGCTTAATTGACATGATCATATGGAGCCTATTGTTCTTTTTTGGTTTGTATTTTCAATTATTTCCTTTCCAATGGCAATAACATTTTCACTTCCAAAACTGGGGCTTCTGTCTTTCAGGTTGGCAGGGCTGGGTTAGCTTTAACTGAAGAACAGAAGATAAAACTCTCTATTGCAAGAGCTGTGCTTTTAAATCCATCCATTCTTCTGCTTGATGAGGTTACTGGTGGACTTGATTTTGAGGCTGAGAGGTCTGTTCAGGAGGCTCTGGATCTCCTTATGTTGGGACGCTCAACAATAATAATTGCTCGAAGGCTTAGTCTCATAAGAAACGCTGATTATATTGCCGTCATGGAAGAGGGGCAACTTGTTGAAATGGGTACACATGATGAATTATTGACCCTGGATGGCTTATATGCAGAGCTTCTCTTTAGTACATTTGAATACCCACTGAACTACAGCATTTAGTATTTAGTGTGTTTTTAATAATTTGCAAGATTTCCCACCATTGGCATGTAGGAGAAAGTCACTTTATTGTTTTGTTTTATCATCATCCAGGATGCCTGTTCGAAACTACAAAGGAGACTTGCAGCTTTCCAAATTAGAGAAAGATTCTTCACAAAGTCTTAGCTTCAAAGAACCCTCATCCCCTAAAATGATAAAGTCATCCTCTCTTCAAAAAGACTTTCTGCTGTATTTCGGCCTTCAGATGGTTTTAACTCACAAGAATCACCAAAAGTTCGGGCCCACCACCTGAGAAGATGCTGGAAAATGGTCAGTCTTTGGATGCAGCAGATAAGGAGCCATCAATAAGAAAGGCAGGATAGTTTTGAAATGAGACTACCAGAGTTACCCAAGATTGATGTTCAGTCTGTGCATCGACAAACATTGAATGGTTCTGACCCAGAATCCCCTGTTTCACCTCTTTTAACATCTGATCCAAAAAATGAACGTTCCCATTCACAGACTTTTAGTAGACCAGACAGTAGTCTGATGATTCTGATGATGTTTCAGTGAAAATGAGAGAGAAACAAAGGATGCACAGCATCGAAAGAACAACCCTCACTTTGGAAGCTGGCAGAACTTAGTTTTGCAGAGTGGCTTTATGCTGTATTAGGAAACATAGGTGCTGCTATCTTTGGTTCTTTCAATCCCCTTCTTGCGTATGTTATTGGCCTGAGTGGTGACAGCTTACCATAGAATTGATGAAGCTCATCACCTACAAGGGGAGGTGTAGACAAGTGGTGCTTGATCATTGCCTGCATGGGTATTGTGACAGTTGTTGCCCAACTTTCTGCAGCATTTCTACTTTGAGCGTATGGGGAGAAAATGACTGAAAGAGTTAGGAGAATGATGTTCTCAGGTGTGTACCTCCTTTTGCAGAGTAATTTTCATTTTAAGATAATTTGGAACTCAGACTGTACTTAACTTGTTTCATAACATTTGCAGCCATGCTACGCAGTTAATGAAACTGGATGGTTCGATGAAGAGGAAAACAGTGCTGACAATTTATCCATGCGATTATTGCCAATGATGTATACATTTGTGCGAGCTGCTTTTAGTAACCGACTTTCCATATTTGTACAGGACAGTGCTGCAGTTATTGCTTTTAGTAACCGTCTTTCATATCTGATTGGTGCTTTGCTGCACTGGCTGATTGGTGTTTTAGCACAGCGATTAGCACTTGTGGCTTTGGCTACACTTCAATTCTTTGTGTTTCTGCTATTGCCCAGGTTTGCACCTACTTTCTTCTGGTTTTCCAATATAATTTTCTCTGGTGGTTGGGTTGAGCTTTTATTTCTTTTTCATGTCAACACAGTTTGTGGAAATTTATGCCTCTTGCAAGATTCAATGATTTTGAAATTTCATAATAATTTCTAGATCTTTTCATATCATTAAAAAAAATATAATGAGTAATAACTGTGGATGCTAATCCTAAATTGTGTGATATTTTGTTCCAAACATCATGTTGATGGCCTTTTATCTTTCTTTTTTTTTTCATTCATTACAAGCCAAGTTAGCTGGATAATATGCCAGTGAGTAGTGACGAATTAGTATAATTGGTGTCTCCTTTTCCTCCAAGAATGATGTGGGAAAGATAACAGATCCAAAACCCTAGAGATGTGTGGAACAATTTGGGTATGTGTGAGACAATTTTTCATCTAATGTTTAAAAAAAGGAAAAAGTTGAGAAAAGGAAGAAGGGTACTTTTCATGTGTCTCTCCCTCTTTCTCTCTTTTCTTTTTGGATAGAATTTTATTTGTGTCTCTCACTGTGAAATTGAAGTCAAAGGATTACATATTCCTGCATGGTGAAAACTAACAGAGCATTCAGTTGTGATTGTTTTAACAAATTTGATATTGAAATTATCTGTGGCGTGCAGTTACTATAATATATCTTTTCATGTTACCAGTTAGCTAATTAATGGTTTGTAATGAGTGTAATTTAACCCAGTGTCTATGGCTAATTTTATTCTTCGTCAGATTTGTTTTGGTTTAAATAATAGTTTGAACCCTATAGTTTCTCCACTCGGTTTTGGTCCCTACTCCTATGAGTTCTATTTTTAATACTGATAGTCGCTATAGTGCTTGACCTACCAGTAAGGTTTTATACCTTAATAGAGTGGAAACTATAGGAACCACTCCTTCATGGAATTGATGGAAAATAAGGACCAACACCTTAATGTAGTAGAAACTATAGGGTTCACTAAAACTCAAATGAGTGGAAATATAGGGGCCGATAAATCAGAAGGAAAATTAAGGACCAAGAACCCAAATGGGTGGAAACTATAGGGATTAAAATCTTATTTAAACATTTTATTTTCTCCTTAAGAAATCTGAGTTTTGTGTGTGTGTCTGGGTGTGAGCATTTTGTGCCTTGCAGCATCAAGAGGCATGACTAGAATGGTAGTTTACCTCTTTTTGCTTGGGTTTCTCATATCATTCTCAGAAATTCTTTTCATCCCAGTTTATGTATAATTTCAATTATTAAACTAATGGTTCTGCTCTTGCCTAATATGTGAATGACTTAATAATGCTGGCTAAGAATAGCTAGAGTTTAGTTGATTTGCTTTTATCATTTGCATAATGCATGTGTTAAGTGCAGCCTACTTGAATATTGCAGAAATTGTGGCTTGCTGGATTTTCAAGGGGCATACAGGAAATGCACAGAAAGGCGTCTTTGGTTCTTGAAAGATGCAGTTAGAAATATTTACACTGTTGTTGCATTTTGTGCTGGTAATAAGGTGATGGAGCTCTACAGTCTGCAGTTAAATAAAATACTTAAGCAGAGCTTTCTTCATGGATGGCCATTGGTTTTGCATTGGCTTTTCACAGTTTCTACTTTTTGCTTGTAATGCCCTTCTACTTTGGTACACTGCAATATGTATAAAAAATAAGTACGTCAGTCCACCTACTGCGCTCAAGGAGTACATGGTTTTCTCATTTGCTACATTTGCACTTGTGGAGCCTTTTGGATTGGCTCCTTACATACTAGCAAGCGACGTAAATCTCTCATTTCAGTGTTTGAAATTATAGATCGTGTGCCTAAAATTGATCCTGATGATAGCTCAGCATTGAAGCCACCCAATGTATATGGAAGCATTGAGTTGAAAAATGTTGATTTTTGTTATCCTTCTCGTCCAGAATTGTTGGTATTAAGCAATTTTAGTCTCAAAGTCAATGGGGGACAAACAGTTGCTGTTGTGGGAGTTTCAGGATCAGGAAAGAGCACGATAATATCTCTTATAGAGAGGTTCTATGATCCTGTTGCTGGTCAAGTCTTACTTGATGGTAGAGATTTGAAGTCGTTTAATTTGAGATGGTTGAGAAGTCACCTTGGTCTGGTTGAGCAAGAACCTATTATCTTCTCAACAACCATAAGTGGAAAACATTATATATGCAAGGCATAATGCCAGTGAAAGCTGAGATGAAAGAGAGCCGCAAGAATAGCAAATGCTCATCATTTCATTAGCAGCTAGTCTTCATGGTTATGACACTCATGTGGGCATGAGGGGTGTTGATTTGACGCCAGGGCAGAAGCAGAGGATCGCGATTGCACGGGTGGTGCTGAAAAATGCACCAATTCTATTGTTGGATGAGGCTAGTTCTGCAATTGAATCTGAATCAAGTAGAGTAGTGCAAGAGGCTTTAGATACACTAGTCATGGGGAACAAGACAACAATACTAATCGCTCACAGAGCAGCGATGATGAGACACGTCGACAATATTGTGGTTCTCAATGGTGGAAGGATCGTGGAGCAAGGAACACATGATTCACTGGTAGCCATGAATGGTTTGTACGTTCGATTAATGCAACCACACTTTGGCAAGGGCCTCAGACAGCGTCGGTTGGTGTAAGTTGGTATCCTCTGGAAGGATGTGTGTGATTCTTTTCTGACACCCCCACTGATGCTTCTTAAGCAGCGTTCGATACTCCACGCTGTCCCGCGGCTGTGGAAGGTAGATAAAATGGTTGATGTGATTTAAAGTTTTGTAGATGGAAACGGGTTCATGATTATCTTTTGGTTTGCTTGAAGGAAGCAGGTTTCTGTAATTTACAGGTGATTTGGTTGTGAGAGTTTGAAGCTGTGTGAAGGCATTCTTTTGGGGAGACGAGCATTGCTGTTCAAAAATGCCGTTTCCTCGTATTGTACTTCTTTAATCAAAACGAATTAGGGAATCAAATTCTTTATCTGAAGTCTAATGAAATGTATTTGGTTCATCATGGCTTCTGCTATGTTTTGTCCCTTGACAGATTCATTTTATGCATCTTGTCATTTAAAGAACCAGGCCCCTCTTAGACAGTGGCTGACCTCGAAGATTTTCTGCGGTGAGCCTACTTTAGTTAGGCGGGCGGCACAACCCATTAGTTTTCCAAAATAATTTTAACTGTTTTGTAGATTTTATGTGGTTCTTCTCTTTTTCCATGTTTTAGGTGAGGCAGCCGCCTCATCTGGCCCATGAATAGGTCCGCAACTGCTTCTCTACCATGATGAAAGAATAACTAATTGGTAGATAAGTCTTGGTTTTTTACTGTAAATTAGAAGATGATCAACTGGGATATGGAAGATCACAATAAACTTTTGATTAAAGTTACTGCTGGGTGCGAAGAGGGCATGGCATTTCTCTTCCGCTGGTTCTTAAGTAGGATCTATGGTCTTAACAACCACGCTAATTCACCCAATTCGATCAATTCAATCGTGACTCTAAAGCTAGGCATGCTTGAGTAGGTGTTGCATCTTCTGGCCCAGTGAGAAGAAAAAGCTTGGGTTAAGGTAAACGCTCAAGTGGGAACTTTGTTATCGGCAGCTCACAGGCGCCAGAAATGGCTTGCTGATAACTGGCATCAACAGACCAACCCAACCCGATGATTTACTCGCTCTACCTCACTGCTCTCTTGCCAACCACCCACACCAGGAGTCCAAGCAAGATAGTGCAGGGAAGAACCGGACAGCAGTGGAAGAGAACCAGACCTTCATTTCACGGTGAGAGAGGAGGAGACTCGCAGGAGACCTGCCTCTGCGTTAAACCAGAGGAGGAGCCAAAAGGGGCTCAACTCATGTCCGGCCCAGTGAGCTCAACTCAAACACTCTAGCTACAAGGAAGAGGACATTGGTGCTGGTCTCTCAGCTGCCACATACACTCAACTCTCTATCGTCGTCTACATGTATACGCTGACTCACTACATATCGCAGACTACTCTACGAAATGAAACTAGTCCCTTATTTATAAAGGGGAATCAGGTGCAAGTGACACACCCGACTCTAAACCCTAGGTACTCAGGTGCAAAACAGGTCGGACTAGATCTGAAGCATATCCAGACTGAACTGAACCAAATCTGCTCCAAAACTGCTGGCCGGCTTGATGCCCAAACCGCGCGGCATCATCCGTCCAGGGCGGTGCGAGGCCGAAACCAGTCCAGTAAGAACTCAATATGGAGCCCATTCTAGAGCCCATAACTTATAATATGCATAAATAAAAGATGTGACATGGAAGGTTCATTTTAGACTGGAAAAACAAGTGCGGACGGCACCGCCCAGTGAGACCTTCCATGTTTTTGATACTGCTCCTGTCTTGTTTGGACTTCTCTCCACGAAATCTCTGGACTTGGAAAATACTGAATTATTGCTGATATGATCAGTGGGTCTATGTTAGGGTGATGTGAGATGTCGGCCTCACCCAAATTCCAGGAAGAAAGTATTATACATCGTATAGTCCGCGTAGCGCGCAGGTATAAAACTTTTAGGAAGAGTGGAGAGGCTGAAGCCAGATGCATGCCCCAAGTATGGAACCCATCGCCTTCAAGTCATGAACTCACCCGTTAGCCAGGCCAGATATTGCTCTAATGACTAGTCCATGGTTACAAAGCATACGATGAAACTATGCTTTATCTTGTAATATTAACAATTGATCCAGAAAGGTATCAGCTTAGACCTGGCCGGTTTCGGGTAAACAGACACCATTGATCCCATAACAACAGCTAGCGGGCTCCTTCTTTGGGTCCGGTTCTGGTTTCTTCAGTTTTGGATGTAGTTACGGTACAACTCAAGGGCGGTTTTGGTTCCGGTTCATTTGAAAATTTCATGAAACAAATTGAGATCTTAAAACCAGAACAGGTCAATAAGATGAAATAATTGTTGTTCAGCTAATCTCGGCTTTCGGCAAGTTTGCCTCGGCTTAAAACATGAGCCCTACAATGTGGATCTGATGCAATACTTTTGATACTTTGCATATGTTACCAAAACATGCTCACCCAATATACTCAAAATATGCTTCGTGTTACGCAAAACTTCAGATTGGAAACTAAGACGTCAAGTTTCATTGAGCTTATGGATCATCTTCGCGTTTGGCTACCCTAATTCGCAGCTCCGCCTCCTATTAAAATGATCATTAAGCTATGAAGAAGAAACAATATAATGAAATGAGAACAATTATAACTCGGTTTACAGATCAAGCAAGAGTTCCAACCACATCAAAGTCATACATATTTTGACAATTAGACATAGGCCGTCCGGAACTTGCTCCGCGGTTCAAACAAGAACTGAATTGGGTCAAAAACAAGCGAAAACTGGAGCCATAACTGAATGGGGGATCCCCTGTTCCATTATAATTCAACTTCCCATGGAACTGAAACCAAAACCAAAACCAAAACCAGCAGTCCGAATCACCGGATCTGGCGCTGTTTCATAAGTTTTTTCCCTTTCTTTTTTCAAACTGAAATTGTAACCAAAACCGACACTTGTGGACCATAACCATAACTGGGTGGAACCTAGTTCAGTTGCGGTTCACTATTGTTGGCGATTCTAGATTGATGGTTTCAAACTGTCAGTTCGGGCTAGATCCATTATTCAATGTGGGTCGGACCCATAAAGCTTTGATATAGATGTTTGGCTTACTATAATTAAAGAGCGGCACTGTAACAACTTGAAATAGTTAGTGTTACAATCATGAGAGGTGCTTGACAATGAAATTTCATGATAAAATCAAAGGGCCAACTTTGATGAATTAACCATATCTTATTACTAATCTAAGCTAGAGATGAACCTTTAACTTCCAAATAATTACAGAAATGCCATCTACAAACCTATGTATGGTCCCAAGAGATTGCCTGTCATTCATCGATTCAACAATGTCCTTCATGTAATCTACAGTTCCTGGAGAAGGATGCATCACAGAAAAACCCATGTGAATTGAGTCAAATGGGTCTTTAAAACCTCTTCACAAGGACCTGTTAGTCGAAAGCTCCATATTATTGCAGGCGAGAAATCGTCATGGTACCTACCTTTCACTAGACCATGTTCCCGCTTGGCTCATCCCGAGTTTATTCATGTCCTCCTGGGGATAGTTACACGAACTAGTTACAGACAAGAGTGTTCTGGCTCGACTCAGCTTGTATATATTATTTAGTTGAGTTGAGTCAAGATTTTTGTGTACACATACAAACAAAAGAATTCCAGCCTCACACAGAGCAACAGCTCACCTGGCTAGAGGCGCGACTCATAAGTAGAGCATCATTAGTTCAATACTGGGGGTCGTGGAACGGGCTCTGACCTCCCCCTTGTAAAAAAAAAAAAATCTAACCAGCCATATCTTATTTAATAATAGCCCTCTAACTAAACCCAGACTTAATGCTCACTTTTGGAGAATAGCCAACATAAAAAGCAGAGATCAAACCTGCTTTCAAGTTAATATAACAGCGTGTACTTGTTTCTCACATCATCAACGTTGTAAATATATAGAAAATTTACCATCAAATCGGATAAAAATCGACCTACAAATTAGGAACTTGGAAGCTTTTTTATCTTTTATGTTGAAGTCTGTCTATATCGAACTTGGATAAAGGAGAAAGGTTGCATTAGGCAGTTGAATGCCAACCTAAAATTAGTGAGTTTTTCTCCACTATGGACCCAAAAACTTATAAGATGCATCCCATAAAAGATAACTTTGCATTAAATCGATCAGATCATAGCATTTAATGTTCTGCAATATGAAATTAACACTAAATTGAAAGGCGGATTTTATAAATTAGCATACTTAGCAGTGTAATGCTGCATATGATGCTATGATTGCCACTCGTCATCATGTCCACTAGCAACAAGAAAATGAAGATGTTGAGTTGAATGTATGCTTGAGGACCCAATCCCTAATGAAACTGTAGACAGAAAATTACACGTGACTATCAAAATATAGAATGAGAGAAACATCCTTGATGATATAGAATATTTGGAGAAGCAACCACATAAAGCTCCAACCAGAAGTTGAAAGCGAATACAATGGCAATTAGGAATTATGCAGCAGAGAGAGAGAGAGAGAGAGAGAGAGAGAGAGAGATTTTGGTGTTGGTTACTGTCTGTTCTCATAAAAATCGTTCGTTGTGAGAGAACTTCAACACCAATATTTCGTGAGATTGAACGGACTCGTTTGCTTTAAAACTTCGGGACAAACTTCAGCAACAGCTCGAGATTCGACTGAGAGACATTTCCGGTATTTACTGATAAAACACGTTTTGTTTTGAAAGCAAAGTTGGAGTTTCTGTGAGAGAGCCCGAGAAGACGTGACGTCGTTTGGTCGGCGACTCAACATCAAATCATCGGCGACTCAACTTGGGCATACCGGTCCCACTTACACGCGGCAATGTGCTAAACGTTTGGAGGCCCAACCACGTCCTGTTGGAAAGCGACGTGCAAAATGGGAGTTACCGCGAAACCGGGAGTAACCGGTGGACGGGCTCGGCCTTGGGCTTTATAAGAGGCGGAGCGCCGGAGAGAAAGCCCAAGTTTGATCCTCTTCCTCATTCTTCTAAGCTAGTCCAAAGCGCATTCATCTAAAATTTCCAGAATGCCCATAAACCAGATAGCTGTAGGCAGGGCCGCAGAGGCTAGCCACCCTCACTCGCTCAAGGCGGCCCTCGCAGAGTTCATCAGCACACTCATCTTCGTGTTTGCTGGCGAGGGTTCTGGCATGGCCTTCAGTAAGTTCATAACTATTTCTCTTGCTCGCCTTGATGCTTGGTTTTTGAGTATTAATAACCATTTTAGTTCATGTGAAAATTAAGTTGAGCTCCCGGCCGGTGAAGTCTATTCGGGCTTGTCTCAATACTCATCGTATGCATATGCAAACTTATACAAACTACGAGCTACATACAAGTATTTTTGGGAAGAATGGGCACTGTTGCAATTTGTTTAACTTGAGGGTGGTTGTGAAAACTCTTGGTTCCTGGTAAGTAATAAAATGTTCTTTCTTTCTGTTGGTAGACAAGTTAACAGATAATGGTTCCACAACACCAGCTGGGCTAGTTGCAGCAGCCTTAGCCCATGCTTTCGCCTTGTTCGTGGCGGTTTCGGTTGGTGCCAACATTTCCGGTGGACACGTGAACCCGGCTGTCACGTTCGGAGCATTCTTAGGTGGAAACATCTCGCTCCTACGCGGCATCCTCTACTGGATAGCTCAGCTCCTCGGCTCAGTCGTGGCTTGCTTGCTCCTCAAATTCACCACCGGCGGACTGGTAATCAAGGAGCACAAGTTGCTTATAATCCTTCTACAAAACCATCATTAGTCATTCTAAAAAGATTGTCTTTGTAAACTTTGTCAAGGCCATAAATGTCAATTCATCTCATTGATTCAATCCACTCGCGTGTGACTTCCAACTTTGGAGGGTGGGCTCATCATTAACAAAATTATGTCTAATAACAAAGAAAAAAAGGAAGCTCTAGTTGAATATGACAAAATTGTCCTTATCATTTTTCTAATTTACTATTATCTAAATTTTGGTGGGTTTTTTCCTGTTCCCGTTTGGCAGACTACATCAGCCTTCTCATTGTCTTCTGGGGTCTCGGCCGGGAACGCGCTCGTGTTCGAGATTGTGATGACCTTCGGCCTCGTCTACACAGTCTATGCAACAGCAGTTGATCCAAGGAAAGGTAGTTTGGGGACGATCGCACCTCTTGCGATCGGCTTAATTGTCGGAGCCAACATTTTGGCTGGTGGAGCATTTGATGGCGCGTCGATGAACCCAGCAGTCTCGTTCGGCCCGGCCGTGGTGAGCTGGACCTGGGAAAACCACTGGGTCTATTGGGTTGGTCCGCTCATTGGCGGAGGGATAGCTGCACTAGTGTATGATGTTCTCTTCATCGGTCAGGCCACTCATGAGAAGCTGTCCACAAATGAGCACTGATATCACCACGGCCAAGATCCCAAACTTTCTGTGATTTTCGTTCTCAATGCGTAAGTTCTTATGGTTGTGCAATTATATGTTGGGAATAATATTGAGTTGGGCTTAGTTATCTTGTTTGGAGTTCAAGGAGATTCTTGTCATTTGTGAGTCAATTTGTAAACTTCTGTCCTTGTCAAAAAGAATAATAATTTCAGTGTTTCATAGTTTTTTTTACTTTGCATAGGGAAGCCGGGATTAGGCAGACCCCCCACGAGATGCACATTTGGGTATTGAACGCCTGACTTTCTACCACTGAACCAAACCCCAAAGGCAGTAAGCTATGCACATTGGGGGCTTCAGTGTAACAGTTGAATAGTTTGATTCATAACAAGCTAGCTTGTGCTCATATATTTACGAATGATGTATATTCGAATATGTTCACAACTTGTCAGCCATTTCATAGGAACTGTGCTCGAACCCATTTCTAGTTGTTTGAACTTGTGTTTGACCTCGTCCGAATTCATGCTTGTGTCCATTTTAGCTAATGTTAAAAACTGATATTGCATATATTAACACGTATGTTTCACCAGTAAATGATTTAACAAGCTTCATGAGACGAGCTACATACACTGTACATAGCGCCAGTTAAGGTCAAGAACCTGACATGAACAAGATGGAATGAGCTTAACCAAGCTGATCTACAAATAGCAACTACTTATGGGCTTCTAACTAATTTCCTGTAAATATGAGCTTCTAACAAATATCAAAATCTAACGGATTTAGAACAATTCAACCAACATATTTGATGGTTTCATAGTTTCAAGCATATAATAAGAGCCCTCTTAATACTACCTACAACTGCATATGACAAACGCACATCAACCAATGAGAATATCTGCTATACTGTGCCAAGGTCAACTGTTAAGACACTCGGCAAGCTCTAATTTGCTAGTTCCCTTCACTGTAGTAATGAAATAAAAAGGACAGGAAAAGATTAAGCTGTATCAAGGAAGCCTTGGATGATGTGAATATGTAGCCAAGTAAGATTAGGGGAGATCAATTAGATGAAAGACAAGCAGGCGCCCAACTCCCACGCGCCAGGGCACGCCCTAGCATGTTCCACGTGTCCTCCTGCTTGTCCAACCCTCTTCCCACGTGTCAAACTTGTCCAATTGCTCCCCTACATGTAGATGTCTCCCAGCAATCATGCAACAAGACTGGTCCCTTGATGGATTGGATTTGTATCCGGATCGGGCCAAGTAACACAGGAAAGAACCAGTTTGGTTTGGTGCCTATAAATAGGAGACCAAAGGAGGACCCAAGGAAAAAAATGATTCCAATCCAAGAGTGAGAGGCTAGAGGCCCAACCAAGGAAGACTTGAGGGACCTATTTCCAGCCCAAGGAAAAGTTCATCCAAAGAAGAGAGAGAAAGGAAGAGATCTACAAAGAGAAGATATCAAGCCACCCCTTAAGCCCCTTGCTTGTTTCACTCCTTTTGTAAGATTTGAGTTCTTGTCTCCAACCATTCCAAAAGAGAGGGTCACCCTAGTCCAAAGACGCGAAGGAAAGGGTTATAGGTGAGAATGAATCCGCTAACTTCATAATTTTTTGTTTCTTCTACCCCAATATACTCTAGCTTAGCTTATTGTGAGTTACCTGCAAATATGACATATGATAGGGCTTTGTGTAAACAAAGAATCCATGTAGCCGACCCCGTCTAGTATGGGAAAAGGCTTAGTTGTTGTTGTTGTTCTACCCCAATATATGATATATCTTATCCGTTCCTATCTTTTCTATGCTTATATACTATATCATCTGCTCTACCCTTTCTTCAATGGATTGATTGCCTTTGACTCAACTCAAGAAGCCATAAGATGGACATATCAGTCACGATTACATTCGATGACATGAGTATATAATCACTCTTATAGTGAATTAATCACTCATAAGTTTATGTTGCTGGAGGGCATTGTGCTGTGATCACATATATTTCCTAAGTAAGCAATCCTCGTAGAAAGAGATGCCTCAAGGATCTATACGTAGATGAGTTCCTCTCCGAACGAATATAAGTCCTCAACAAAATTCTTTGAGTGATCACTAAACTATTAAGATTGTAATCGAATGCATTATTATTTTTTATAAGGAAACTTCTGCTGATTTAAGCATACTGCACAGACCTTTGTGTGATCTCTAAAATTTTCAACAGTTATTTCCAAGTGAAATGATGCTAAATTTTGTGAGTGAGTGACACACATAGGTCAATATCTAGTAAAATTTTCACAAATTTTGGGCGTGTATAAGGTTCATAAAAAAAATCATCAAAACCAAACTCAACTTAAAACCGAATATATCTGTGACAAAAATCCCATGACAATCATTTAGAACCAATTTTGTTTTCACATAACTCAACCCAGTTGGACCAAGTGAAATTAATGTCATTTTAGAAAGGTTGTTTCGAATCAAAATTGTTTTGGGAAAACTCCGAATTCTAAAATCACTTCTCTTATACGTCTAGGTTGACCCTTGATAGTCGGTTCAAAAAAACCTACGCTGACAAGAACTTACACTCCCACAAATCACCAAATAGTAAATCTCTTTGCAAGTTTGAGTAAACTTGATAGCACACTCACCTACATTTTTGAAAGCAAAGTTTTAAGTGTTTATAAGACCAAAAAAATTGTTTACAACATTGTATATTCAAACTTATGTGGCTGATTGTGTATGTTGATTATTCAATAAAATGAATTGAGGAATTTTTACCTCATTTCTAACAGGAACTTTGCCTCGAAATTATGGCTACTAAAGACAGAATTATGTACAGAATTTCAATTTTTTTACACAGAATTGCTTTGTCACACATGCATCCCCACAACAAATGCGTGATAACTGAGATGAAGCCTGCTGAAGAAGACCTTGTACAGGTTCTCCTTCTTTATGAATGGAAGTTCTTGACACATCAGCCACATTAATGAGAGAGAGAGAGAGAGAGAGATAAGTGCTTTTACTGCAAAATATGGATTGAAAGTGTGCAGATATAACTTACAAAATTCAATTTCTTAACAATGGATTTTTTTTTATTTAGTGTGTTCCGTATAGTTCATAGATGAATATGAATAGTTATTGGTTGGAAAGGCAACAGTTAAGTTTGGGCTGGTCATCATTTCCATAATGGCGTCAACTTGGTTAACGGACCAAAAGTATGGTAACTTGAGGTAACTCGAACCGACCTTGTTCAAGTACGACTGTAAGTTAATTCAGACATGAATGGAGAGCCAGTTGATTCAAGTCCAAGGACATGGAATTTTTTACATAAAAGAATCGCAAATGCAGACCCAGCTTGCAGCAAAGAGATCAAAACATGATTGAAAGAATTCTAGAATAAATTAGTAATTGCAAAGTTCAGGCTCATCATACAAGAAAACAAAGGCATGATTTGCATACAAGGTTCAAAATCACAGAACCAGTATACTGCAAAGAAATCCAAGCTTGCAAAAGTTCCGAATTAAGTACCATTGCAAAAGGTAGAAGATTGATCATACAAGCAACATGAGTGATCACGGAAACTTATGACTCCCATGGCCACCAAAGACAATAAGCCGAAGGAAAGAAAACAGGAAAGAAAGAGGACCACCTAAGACCGGAAAGCCTGCCAACGAAAGTGATTCCTAGTTCAAATAAAAGATCCTCACTATCACCTATTTCATCTTGATCCGAGTGTATGCAAAAGGTCATGGTAACATCTGCCTCACCTGTCCCAAGCTAGCGTTTATATTATCCCGCTCATGGGGTAACCAAGTTAAGTCAAGCTGCTCAAATATTCAGGTGAAGAGGCACCATATACAGTCTTGATTCTCTTGAACCAAAAGCAGTGTAGGGATAAAGCATGAGGCACAGTCACAATTTGGAAACAATAAATTCATCCAGAATCTATCATCTCACCGCAATATCAAGATCGAGCAAGAAATTAAAGAAAATATAGTTGGGCACAATTGAATAGCAATCTCCTCAATAAAGTTATGGAGCTTACTCTCTCCTGGGAACACCCCGACAGGATATAATACAATAAATGCCGTATACCTGAAAATCCAACACAGAAAACACTCGTTAAAAAGAGAAATAGGACTACACTGTTGCATTAATTCACTTTACAAACCTTAGGTAAGTGAGCCAATAAGGACAAACATCTATGCAATTCATCGCATAATGGGAGTATCTGATTACCTGTAAAAGAAAAGAGTGGATCATCAGAGAAAATATGAGGAATCGGCTTAAGGCAAAAAGCATAATATGCTTGTAAACAAACAAAATAACTACATTAAAATTCTTTTTCAAGATATTGAATTTGGTGTGGGTTTCAGTGCAGGGTTATTTAACAGAAACGAAATTTATCTTCAAAATGGAGGACTCGTAAAAACAGATTCTGTTCTAATTTCTTCTGTTTGATTTTTTTTCCTCAAAAAAGAGGCACTTTTAAGTGCATCCAAACATATGTAGATTCCTATCTAGATAGTTTTCCCATGGAAACCAGGCTCCAGTTATCTTATCTCTGGTACATTCTTTCCAATAATTAAGGATAGGCAATAAACGTTATTTCATACAATATGAGATTATTAAAGAAAAATATAAAGAAATGATTATCCTAAGTTCCTAACAGAAGTCAATCCACAAATAGAAAGAAATGTGGACAAAACTAACACTGACAAGCCTAATACAAAGTTAATTCTGGAACTGTAATAGGAAGAGATGTAAGCGTGCTGAATAGTTGCAAGCCATACTTACAACAGTTTCTCATCATCTTAGAAGAATGTTTCAGATCATTATTATCCTAAAGAACACAATAATGATTTCAGTAAAGGAGCTTGATGTAGTACTCAAATTGACTTTTATTCTGTGAAATGCCAACGGTTCTTATAGAGTTCGTGCTTATTCCCATCTATCAACCAACAAGACTACAAGAGCGCAACTTTTCCTTGTGAACTTTGAATTTTTTCTTTTAAAAAAGTTTTCATTTGGGCTAATCTTTGTGAGACTGATATGCCTCCCAGTACAAGCATTGCACGATAATCCTTTTGGAATTCATGCAGAATGAAGTTCATGGTCAGCTACTCCCTTGATCTTAATCTGCAAGCTGATGAATGAGTTGCTTAATTTACACTTCAGGCATACTTGCATTCATGTACTGCAAAATATGAAAAAGCTTACGAAGCAAATTAAAGAAAGTTCATCAAAAGATGTATTAGCAGATTCTTTAACACTAAAATTCATCAAATAAATTAGAACATCACTACTAGGCGGTAATTTATGAGTCTTATCACAACATTGGTATTAGATCCTGTTGATTAAAGGCTGCATCGCCTAAGGTACGCAATTTGTCTTGTTCAGAATAATAGACAGTTAAAAGATGCCGGAAATGACTCCAGAATAAGAATAATTTTCTAAAACAAAAAGAGAAGGGAGGTTAGAAAACTCCCTGTAATAGAAGACCCGCCTGAAGCCGCCTCTCATGAGGCAGTCTGAGGCATGTCACGGTTGACAGCTGTAGTCCGTCTCCACTATAGCGGCTTGAGACTGACAACTGAGAAAGGTAGCTTCCTTGTGCGAGAGGTCTGGGTTGCGACTTGCTCTCTCAAACTGTGTCTTTCTCTACATGTTCCTTTGACTAGAATTTATGTTAATGGATACGGCGGGGTACGCAATTTTTTAAAAAGCTAAGGTACGGGTACGATATTATTAAAAAATATTAAAAAATTTTACATATATATATATACATAATTATATAGAATATTCTATATTTTAAAGTACATATTCAACATATATATATATATATATATATATATATATATATATATATATATATATATATATATATATATATATATAAAATTACAAACCAAATGAGATCTAAATACAAACACCAACTAAACTAAATACAAATACAAAATACATATACAAATTGGACTGGATCCAAATACAAAATACATATAAAACCCGGATTAGATTCAAATATAAAATATACATATAGACCGGATCGAATATATATGTATATTGTATATGATATACAGACCGAACCAAATAAGAACATTCTATATTTTAAAGTACACGCTCTCTCTGCGTTCACCAGACGCAAAGAGATTCTCTCTCTGCTCCATGCAGAGAAACCATTTCTCTCTCTTTCTCTCTCTCCCTCTCTCTCTCCCTCTCTCTGTTGTGAAGCTCACCTGAATCGTCGCTCCAGGCTGCCATCCTCGCCACCGTCGGACTGCTCTAACCATTGCCTCGCCTCAGCCACCGTCCTCCCCCCACTTAGCCACCATAGCTACTGTCGGGATGAACGACTCCGTCACCGTGTCTGATATGAAGCAGTGCAAGCTTGATATCAGGTGAGCTCACCTGAATCTGCCATTTCTCTCTCTTTCTCTCTGTCTGTCGGGAAACCATCTCTCTCTTTTTCTCTCTCCCTCCCTCTCTCTCTCTCTCTCTGTTGTGAAGCTCACCTAAATCGTCGCTCTAGGCTGCCATCCTCACCACCGTCGGACTGCCCTAACCATCGCCTCGTCTCAACCATCATCCTCCTCCCCACTTAGCCACCACAACTGCCACCGGGATGAACACCCCAGCCACCGTGGCGTACCCAAATCTGGGTACGCGTACCAGTATATAGACATACGTACCGATACACCATTTAGCATATGGGTACATACCAAACGTACTCATACATGTACCCGATACGTACCAGATATGGGTACGACACCCAAATTGACATACCTGTGCAACGTAGAATAGAATACACTAAGAGCCAGAGGGGCTCTCTCAACAGAAACAAGTTGAGAACCAGAGCTCTCTCGATCGAGGAACATTCCTCTAACAGGTGAGAGAGGTTGGCTGGGAATGACACCACTCCCACTCTCAAACTCTCTCTTCTCTCCCACTCTCCCCTCTCTCCCTAACCACAACCTAGCCTTGCATATGTGAGGAATCAGACCTCGTTTATGGAGCAGTCATTGTTTCGGCAAAACCATAGTACAAAACCGTGTTTTTGAGAAAACAAGGGAAAAAAAACAGCCCCTGCCATCATTTTACTGCCTCGAGTAATAGATTTAAAAGTCTATTTTTCCCTTAATAGCAAGAATAATTACATATTACCATTCACGAGTTAAAAGATGATAATGCCCAAATTATGGATAGGTCTAGATATTTTAATGTTAAATACCTGTAATACCCCGTATGGATTAATTTACAAATTTGTCATTTATCATTTAGTTGAAATTACATGCATACCTATTTTGTGAAATTACTATTTTGCCCATGTTAATTTCATAAATTAATGTATCCAGATTACAATTTGTTTTACGGTTTTGTCCATGACTATTTGCTAAATTCATGGTTATACCAACTTATGAAATTACTTTGTTCCCCATGAATATTTACATAATTTATAGAAGCAATATAGGGCAAATTTACAATGTTGCCTAGAATTGTTTAGTTGATTTACAAAAATACACGAGTAACAGTTTTACTGTTTTGTCCCTATTTTTGTTTAAATTACAAAAATAGATAGTAAGTTAGAATTACAGGTCTGCCTATTGCTTGTAAAGAAATTAAAGAAGTAGACAAAAAAATTATTTTACTCTTTTGTCCTCAAACTTATTCTGAAAATATAGAAACTATTTTAATTTCATATATTTCTATTATGGTACCTATGGATATTATAAATACTACAATTTAGTGCCTCAGTATGTTTTATTGTTGGTTTCTTAGAAAATGCCTTATGGTTTATTATCTATTACTTATTTTTTGTTTTCTATTTAAAATATTCAGACCCTCTACTTGTTGTCTCTATCAAATTATTAAAAATGACTTTAAGAATTTGTATTTCTGAATTGACAAAGATTGAAAAGCTAAATAGATTAAATTTTAAAATATAGAAAATGAGAATTTCATTGGCCTTAACTTTAGATAATATTGATTATGTACTTAGGAAAACCGTTTTACCCCCTACTATGATTGTGACAGACTAAAAGAAAGAAAAACATAAGATATTTTTAAAAGATGATAATATATCCAAGACTATCATGTTAATCTAAATGGAAGATGACTTGATTAGGGTCTTTGAGAAATTCGAGACCGCTAAATAGTTGTTTAACTTTTTGACTACCAAATATGATACTACAACTAAACTTTATATTGAATTACTCCTTCAAAAATATAATTCTTACAAAACGGAAGAATGATATAATGTGGTTGAACATGTTAACCAGATATTAATAATGGTTAGGGATTTAACTATAGCAAAATCAATCATTTATAAACCAATGCAGATATCTATTATTCTAAATAGTTTTCTCCTTCTTGGAATATGGTAACGACAACCCTTAGACTTGTACCTGATTTTTCTTTTTTCTGAACTCTCATTGAAATTAACAATTGAAAAAGAACTTATAAACAAAAACAAAAGGAAAAAATTACTAGTTACTCAAGATGATGCTCTACTAATATCCAGAATAAAAAGAACCAAATAAAAGGTTTGGTAAGAATAACAAAAAAAATGATTAGTTTTTCAAAAAATCATAAGAATTCGCTTCTTGAATAACGTACTTCAACTATGGTAAAATGGAGCACTACAAATAGGATTGCTGTAATAAAAAGAACAATGATGAGAACACATAATATCGTGGCCCAACAGAAAAGCAAAACATAATCTGCGTTATTTTTTAGTGTCTCTATATGGACTACCCTGTGACTATTTGGTAGATCAATTTTGAAGTGACCTAACACATCTCAAAGGCTAAAGAGGGAGCAATTGATATAAAGGAATACAAACTTAGGGAGGATCGAGTTTATATGAAAAATAATACTTTTTTGATATTCTGTGAGTTGAGTCTTTTATAATTTTTTTACAAGGCACACCAATTGTACTTACTAATGTATTGATTTTGCCCTCTATTAGGTGCAATCTTGTATCGGTTGTTGTCACGGTAAAGAAAGGTTTGAGTTTAGTTTTGTCCATACTAAGGTTACTTATATGAATGTATGACATAAATACTTAGGGTATATAAGTTTGAATAATTTGAGAAACTTAACCAACTTTAACTTATCATTTCTTTTTCTAGAAGACACTTTTAATAAGCCTGAAGCTTGTATAAAAGGGAAATGACCAAAACATTATTTCTCAAAGAAATAATTAGGGCAACAACCCTATTAAAAATTATTCACACTAATTTATGTGAACTCTTTAGGGTGAGATCTTATCGTGATAATGTCTATTTTATAAACTTTATTGATGATTATTCAAGATATACATATACAAATTTTTTGGAATAATGTAAAGACTTTGGTATTTTCAAACAAAATATCATGCGTAGAACACATAAAAAAAAATGGTATAATAGAGATATATAAATATGACTAGGTTGATGTAAATTGATGCTTCTCTTCCTAGGATATTTTAGAGAGAAACAGTAATTACAATCGTATATATACTGAATAGAGTACCGTGTAAGGTTGTATTCTCTCCACCATGTGAGATGTGGTTTGAAAGAAAATAATACATGGGTTATCTCAAGAGGTGGAAATCTATGACATAAGTGATGTTCCTTGATCAATCTAGGGATAAGCTAGAAAGTATTTCTTTAAGATATTTTTATTGGATATCTCAAAAGTTGTAAGGGACATTAGTTTTATTATAAGGATCATAATTTAATAAAAAATAGGGATATTGAATTTTTTGAGGAAACTAAGAATGACATCCTTAAAAATGATGATGAATGCATTGATGATGTAGTGGAACAAGATCCATCATCATTTGAACCCATGAATTTCAATCCAAATATCCTTTTTTAGCATACTAAAACTTTAAACTGACATAAAAAAACCTATAATCATTGAGTCCTACTTAAAGAATTATCATGATTACCTTATTGAGGAAGTGTATAATTCAGTAGATTTAGATAAGTTAACTGATATCATGTCATATCAACAAATTAAAAAAAATCATGAATAAGAAAATTGAGTATATTAAGAAAAACAAGTTTGAGAATCAGCAGATTTTCTAAAAGGAATATAAAGTCGATAGAACGATCAATAAATTTAAGGTGAGGTTGGTTGGAAAGGGTTTCTTGTAAAAGAAAGAGATAAATTATGTTGAACATATTCTCTTACTGCGAAATTTGCATCCATTATAATTATTCTAGCTATTTCAACATATTATAATTTAGATTTACATTAGCTAGATGCAAAGATCGCTTTTCTAAATGATGATTTAGATAAAATCCTTTATATGTAATAGTCAGAATTGTGTGTTGCTAAAAGTGAAGAAGATAAAGTATATAAGTTGAAAAAATACCTATATGACCCTAAACAATCACCTTGTTAATGATATTTAACCTTTCAAAATACCATTCTAAAACTTGAGTTTGTGACTAATAAATTCGTCCAAGTTCAGATGTATAAAACCCATGCCTGGCCTCTTCACTCGCTCCTCTTCATCCTTTGTTTGAGGAAGATGAATCCAAAGAGAGATGAAGGCAATGGTGTCATAAGCACTGGTGGAGGAGAAGAGCACATAATGGAAGCCCAGCTGCTGGGCGACGTCGATGGTCCAACCAAATAATGTATTGCTGATAAGGAATACAGGGGAGCAACCATCGGCATCGGAGATCAAGTCAGTTAGTAGGCGCTCGAAGGTCAGGCGAAGGGTGCGGGTGACAAAGAAGAGGCGGACAATGAGAGGGTAAGGTAGCGCATCGGTGCAGTCATCGTCGGGAGGGAGGACATGGGCAACGGGGTCAAAGGGGAGGGTGGCAAAGTGGATAGGGGTCGAAGGAGGAAGAGTGGATATGAGTTTTCATACGTTGAGCAAGGTGTTAATGGTGAGGGTATGAGAAGGGTGGTGATGGAGGATGAGGTTGGTGAGGGTGACAAAGGGGTCGAAGTGGCCCTTTCTCATGATGTTGGCCATCTTCTCCATGGCACCTCTACATGTGTGACATACAGAGTTTATTCCGTACGGTGTTGTATATAGGCGGACAAGACAACTTGGTTACTATAGCTTGATGAGACAATAAATCTATCAAAAATAGAAAAACAAGACAATAAATACAATAAATCTATAAAAAATAGAAAGATAAACATCTTTCCTAATTTCATATATTATATTAAAGTATACTTTAAAAGATAAATCAAACACTTTTAACAGAAAGCCAAAGATTGAAAAGAGGAAGTTGATTTTTACACAAAGTTTTTCCTTATAAATATTATAGCTAATATAGTAGAAAATCAAAGAAAACATAGAAAATGAAAGACATAATAATCCATGTGAGGGTAACCTCGTATCTATTTCTCCTTCTTCATCCTCTCTTATTGTTGTGAAGTCTTTCTTTGACCCTTCTACTCTTTGCTGCGCGATTGAGTATTCTAACAAGGATTCAACACGATATTAAGAAAATCATCAATGGTAGCAAGGCGAGGCTGACCGAAATCTCCAAAACAAACCGGTACATAGTTAAAAAAAAGAGAAGAGGTAAGACACGAAAAGTTTTTATAGAACCAAAAATAGATAGAGAGTTGAACACTCTTATGTTTGTTTTTGAGAACCAAAAATAGATACGGAGTTCATATTGTCGTCATATACTTAAGTTAATTGTTGTCTCACTTGTTCTAGCTTGAATATTTTATACCTTAACTGTGTCGCTGCACCCAAATTTTTTAAAATTTATCGTATCCCTCACCTGCACCCGCACCCCTGTGACATAGGGAGTCACTTTATCATTCTATTATTATATGTAGATAACATATTGTTGACTGAGAATAACATTTAAATGATTGTCAAAACCAAGTCATGGTTAAACTCAAAGCTCAAAATGAAGGATACGAGATAGACATCTATATCATGGGTATAAATATTTCTTGTGATAGAGAATCTAAACCTTTATGTTTGAGTAAGAGAGATATTTATTATATACTCAAGAAATTTAGAATAGGTGATTGCATGCTTGCAATTGTACCTCTTGTTAAAGGGGTTAAATTGAGTAAGGTTGATTTTTCCAGTAAGAGAAAATAAGCATAATGTTCCTTATGCGCGAGTTGTGGATAACTTGATGTATATAATGTTATGTAAAAGACCTGATATAGCTTTGTTATTGGTCTTATGAGTAGATATCAAAGTGATCCTAGTTGGCATAATTGGATAGTCGTAAAAGAGATATTAAGATATATATTAAATGAATAAAATATTTAAAACTCTATTTTAAAGTTGATAAACAGTGGTAGGATATTCACGTACTTACTTTGCTAGGAGTAAAGATGACAATAAGTTAACCTCCGATCAAATATTCTTATTTACCGGTATGGCAATTTCTTTACCTTCAAAGAAATAGGGTTGTATAGCATTTCATACGCAAAAAGTTATCATACTCGCTTCTTGTGGGCCACACATCTATTCGCTGCAATCAAACAAATCTTGCTTTTAGAAAAATTGTGCAGATAAGAGAGAAATCTCCCTGGGGGATTTTGCCAGCAAAAAGTGACCCCTAACTCCCCACTGTTGCAGAGTCGGGATCACCCTACTAGGGGTCAGACCTGAGGAGAAGAAAAGATCAAACTATGAATGTTATCAAACTCTGTTCTGTTGAAACTGCTGTACATGGATCAAAGATTCAGTTCCATAGACTCAGAGTTCTACCTACGGCTGCGTGGACCACTTCCGATACGGCAAGAGCTGCAGCAAACCTTCCCAAGGGAAGGAGAGGAAGAACACCAACTTAAATCATAAGGAGAAGCAACTCTTCATAAGTCATTTCTTTTCTGTATAAATGTTAAAATTAGGAGGTTGATTTGATTATTTGGGGAGGCCCAAGTTAACAAGAATTAGGTTGCCACGAGAGAGAGAAATGAGGATTGGTGATGTGGAGAGATAGAAAGTAACAAAATTAGATTTCCATCTGACTGCCTTGTGTGTGTGCACGTGTTCAGAGAAATAGAGAGAGGAACGAAACTGATCAACGACGCTGCAGACGCGTAAGTGCCACCGAGAGATTTCGCGAGCGCCACATTCTGAAGAATGGAAAAGAGAGAGTATATCCTGTAATGTACCACAACATTGGAGAGAGAGAGAGAGGCGCACCATCCGCAAACTTGTGCGACGTTGTAAGCCAACAGATACAGGTTTTGAGTGCGCGCCATACAATAGGTGCTAGCTCTCTGCCGAAGGAGTTCCTCCTTGTTTCCCCCAAAAAGACAAATACCTTCGAAAAGAAGAAAAAACCGAACTTTCTATACTAATTCCATGGATGCCTTTCGTTCAAAGCGTGTCAAGGCCACCATGAACGTGTATGGACTGAGAGCCCTTCACAAGACGTGCACTCATTTAAGAGAGTTTAAAGGATGAGAGGGATCAGGTGATACGGCAAATCAGGGTACAGATCCTGATTGAATCACCACCATTCATTATGCAGATGGATGGCAACGGTTAGTTCCAAGACACATGGAGATCTAATCCATGATATAGCCCATCTAATGACCTACCGACCATCCATCAATCCAAATGGGTGTGATAATTTTAGATCAAGTTCGTTCCCTTGAGATGACAGATAACTTAAGCCTAAAATATGGGATCGTTTCTTGAAATCATCTAAACGGGATGATCTTTGAAACGGGACAACTGAAGAAGGTGTCAAATCATGTGTTTCAACTGCCAACTTGTGCATAAGATGTTTATAAAAAAAATGATGTTAAAGTGCACGCAGAATATGAAAGAAAATCCACTCCCTGGGCGTGCATGGGTAAGGTGGATGTGTGGGGAAAAATGCATATAGCGAACAATCTCCTGTGTATAAGAGCTTATACAGGCTCAGGAGTATAATTTCGAGCTTTATGGATCATTCAAAGTCCTCCAGGTAGGGTAGCTGATTCATTCTTTCATCATTCATGTATATACATATACATATACATATACATATATATATACATATACATATACATATACATATACATATACATATACATATACATATATATATATATATACACACACATACACATATACATATACATATACATATACATATACATATACATATATATATATATATATATATACACATATACATATACATATACATATATATACATATACATATATATACATACATATACATATATATATATATATACATACATATACATATATATATACATATATACATATATATATACATATACATATACATATATATATACATATACATATATATATATATACATATACATATATATATATACATATATATATATATATATATATATATATATATATATATATATGCAAGTATTGTGTATATGGTATATATACATATATGTATATATATATATATATGCTCTAGACTAAGATGTGAGTTACAAGTATTGTGTATATGGTATATATACATATATGTATATATATATATATATGCTCTAGACTAAGATGTGAGTTACAAGTATTATATATATATATATATATATATATGCTCTAGACTAAGATGTGAGTTACAAGTATTGTGTATATGGTATATATACATATATGTATATATATATATATATATATATATGCTCTAGACTAAGATGTGAGTTACAAGTATTGTGTATATGGTATATAACACCTTCCTCTTATTCAAAATGAGTAGTGAGGAAAAGTGAGCCCATTTTGGTACCTGTTTGATGTCTAAATTCCCTGCCCATGATGAGAAATAGCCTCTGTGTAGAGCTTATAATACTGTAGTTGCAGCTCAGGTTTTGGACCATTCTGGAGAAGTGATGATAAGGTGGAAAGTGATGATAATGTTTTTGTAGGTTTTCTATCTTAAAGTTGCTTTCTGTGTTGCTTTCTCTAGACATGCACCATGCGTCATAGATACGATTGTAGGTGGAAAGCCTGGTGGCTCATTAAGAACCAAGCATTTCGTGATACATCTTGCACAGTAACTATATCTAAATCCACAAGAGCAAGATTATGTTTTAAATTTTTTGTGGAACTGATATAGCCCCCGAGGCTCACGAGAGAAGTGGGAGGTCAAAGCACTTGCATCCAAACCTTCTAATCAACCATCGCAACTCCCATCACCTCTTAGAACAGTTCCTAAGCTTTTCTGTTTTGATGGGTTTGCTGCAAAAATCAGCATTATTTGTCATTTATACAGATAACCGGTCGATTTACAAATGGTTTTGGTTTAGATTTATCTACCTTTCTGTGTTTCATAGTTCGTGAATTTTGAACTAATGCTGATTAAACACACCAATTCTTTGAATCCTTGCGAAAATCAATCTGATTTAAAACAAAGCAGACGATATTGGATCGAACACTATCCGAGTGGGCCCATCTGATCCTTTGAGGTGAATGTCAACTACTATAAGTTTTGATGCCAAGGGACAAGGAATCTTTGACTGTGAACCTACTTGGTTACAAGAAAAGAAGAGGACCACCAACATGCACCTTTGTCATAAGGTTGGATTCTCCAGGGTTCATAGAGATGTAACCTTTTCTTTCTTCATACCTAAAACAAACGGGACTGAAATTAGTATAAATATTTTGTCCCCAAATGTTTTGTTGGATTGAAGCACTCAATTTCTAACTATTGTATACCCTCAAACTTTTACTCGCTCACTGATTTGCATCTTTTATTTCAAATTTCAAATATTATTATATTATTCAATAACTAATATTACTGCTACCACTATTATTTTCATCCTTATTGTTGTTATTATTATTATTATTATTATCATTCTTATTTTTTTGTGTCGTGTGTGTGGAATCACTTGCTCCACCGGAGCTTGGTTTGGCTTGTGGACTGGGCCACAACTCAACTAGAGTTTTTGGACCACTGAGCTCATTCTTCTAATAGCAAAATTGCTTTTAGCACTCCAAGGAGGTATATGAAATATTAGTTCAAGTCACTTAAATAATCTCGAATTCTCTCTACTTCGTTCTCTACTCCCAATTCTTTCTTAAGAGGTTACAAAGATTAGCAACCTCACCTTATCCCCATATTCACAGTTCTTTTCTCTCAATTTCCATTCTTTCTACTTCTTTTGTGCATGTGCACACCCGCATGTGTGTGTAAGAGAGAGAGAGAGAGAGGGGGGGGGGGGATCCTGGTTAGTCGTAGTTTTTTTAAGTAATAGTTCTTTCTGGAGAGTTATGGATCTTCATCCTGTAAATCATCTGGATATTGATATTCTCTCATTTTATACTTAACAAGAACCGATGGTGGCGATGTTCAATTATCTTCTTGGTCCAAAGAGCAAAGAAGTATAAAGAAAGTGCTCCTTATTCTGTACTCTAGAAAACTACCACTGGTGGAAAGAGTTCACCCACAACAATCTGGCTCTCTGCTGTTGCTTTCCAGTTATTCACTTAGCTTTTGTAGTTTTGTGGTTGGCATAATAAATTGCACATTTGTTTGAAGTTAACATAAGAAATAAAATGATTGATATAACATACCAAGTACTTGTATTTCCTCACTAAGTTAATATACAAAAAGGAAAGCCATACTCACACTCACACACAGAAGAGTGGATGGCTGGCTTAGTGCATGACCATTTATACGCACACATTTGGGGTTCAGTTTTGGTTGGTATTATATAGTTACAGGCCACCTTAGCATGTACCAAGATGTTGCGCTTTAGACAAAAGAGTTACCAGCAGAAAACTCATCTTCATCCATCTTCCACAGTGAGTCACAGCAGTATTCCCACAAAGGAGAGGCCATTGAAGTGTAAGGAAGCACGCTCGCCTCTTGTTTCTCTCCCTCATAAACAGGGAAGCTGAGCATATCCGAGGCTGCTATGTCCTTCCAAATCTGATCCATTGAGTTTCCTCTGCTTCCTTTGGCTAGCTCTGCACAAGCAGCGTCAACTTGACAACAGCCTCCGGCTTCACATACTGAATTTTCAGGGACGGGTGTGGCGGCATCTGCCACGAACCTTTCTGGCTGCGGATTCGACCATAAGGAAGAGAGACTTGATGATGAAGACGAAGATAAAGATGAACAAGATGATGATGAGACTGACAGTGAAGTCTCGTGACGTTCTTGAGCCTTCTTCCTCATATGTGTCCTCCAATAGTTTTTTATCTCATTGTCCGTACGACCGGGCAATTTTCGAGCTATTCGAGACCACCTACAAAAGGATTTGCATACCACTATAACAAGGAATTGGAACAGAAATCTGCAGACTGAAAGTGATGATTCTATCCATAATTTTCGAAAGAGTGGCCAAGCCAGATGACTAATAGGACCTTGCTGTATCTGGAAGCCCAAAGGACCCGACCAATCTGGTTCGAGTCTGGTCAGCCCGCTATTGGGTAACGCTCTCGTAGTACCGGTTTTCTCCATTCACAAGGCTCGAACTCGAGACCTTAATTTGGTAAGGGGAGCAAGTGCTGAACCATTTGAACCCACCAACCCTTGGTTGCATAATAGTTTCTAATTAGTGCAACTTTGATGCATCATGGCAAGGAAACTAAGTTCTAGATGAATAAAGGCCACAAGATCATGTACATAATTCATGGCTTACATGCATAAAAGCAATTCATGTAATTACCTCAAGCAAAGGATAAGATAACATGTAAAATGAAGGATAAGACAAACGATAAAATAGGAGAGATACTCAGTGTTATCTGATCAATTTGATGTGCAGACCTGTTGCCCCAGCGGGCATGGAGCTCAAGCACCAATCTTTCCTCTTGAGGGGTCATCTGGCCTCGCTTGAGATCAGGACGCAGGTAGTTAACCCAGCGTAGCCTGCAACTCTTGCCCGTCCTGCTGAGACCTACAACAAAAGTTCAAATCGAAGAAGGGTTAAACCCTAAAGACCCCCCGCCACCATGAGCACTAGCTCCACTTTTAAGTCTACCTAGCTAGTAGTGAGTCACCCCTCCTCCCCTCAAACCTGATACTTTTGCTATGAAATCCCAGCGTCTCTCTCCAAAGAGCCCCACGAAGCAGACCAGTTGCAGGTCTTCTTGCTCGGTCCATGGACCCTTCCGGGTCGCTGGAGCCCGGCCTTCATGCACCACCATCCTCCTCCTCTCCCCCTATTCCTCCTACCACCCACACCTATGCACCATCTCCTGTCTCTAGCCTGCATATTAATACTCTCTCTCTCTCTGTGTGGGGGACACCAACAAAACGATTTCTAGTGAGGATCCCTTCTTTTCCGAAGGGTACCAATGATATGAACAGCAAAAATGAATGGTTGTGGCAGTTGTGGAGTTGCTGACTTATAAAATTGATTCATGCATCACATGATCGCGATGCACAGCTTTATGTAAACTTATATATATCTCAGAAGGTAATGCGGTCATTGCACAGTGTATAAATATGTAAGAAGTGTATGTACTTATGTGGGAGATGAAGATTTGTCACAAAACAAATGCCATTTGTGTAAGCTGGATGTTATGTCACAACATGTCATCGAGATGACTGATGTTTTGTGGAGACATACCATAATTGTTCAAATCGGACGAGGCGAATAACATAACATGTCTTGGTGTCAGATCGGATCATGTTTGAGATGACATGGGTGAGAGGTATTGTAGTATTAGCCCATACCGTCTAGTAAGGGAAAAGGCTTAGTTGTTGTTGTATCTTTCACTCTCCAAGAAGTTTGTAGAGTTTGAGTATTCATTCATAAAAAGAGAATCAATCTACTTCAACATATGCCCTTAGGCACGTTTATCACGCACGTAACATATAAATAGCACTTGCCCATAGAGCAATATTCCACCTCGCTACGGGTTAACTCGTTACAACAACAACAACAACTAAGCCTTTTCCCATACTAGACGGGGTCGGCTACATGGATTCTTTGTTTCCACATAGCTCTATCATGTGTCATGTTGGCAGTTAACTTATAATAATCTAGATCATTCTTTATTGTTTATTTCCAATACTTTTGTGGTCGTCCTCTACATCTTTTAATACTTTCAAAATCTAGTTTTTCATATATTCTTAAAGGTTCTTCTTTCTATATATCCAAACCACCTTAAACGATATTCTCTCATTTTATCCTCTATTGGTGCTACACATAATTTATTTCTAATAACCTCATTATGTATACGGTCTTTTCTTGTATGACTACTCATCCATCTCAACATATTCATTTTTATCACAAACATCTTTTGTACATGTTGACGATTAACTGCCGAATACTCAAAATCATAAAATATTAAAGGTTTAATTGCTGCTCTATAATATTTACCTTTTAACTTTAATGATATCTTCTTATCACAAAGAATACTTGATGCTCCTCTTCATTTTAACCAACCAGCATTAATTCTATGCGTAACATTTAGTTCGGATAGCTTGATGCACTCTTTTCTTCTTTGTCTGTTTTTTTATTTGTAAATGTATAACTAAAAGTCGATGTTGGGTGGTTAAGTTTTTTTCTAAAATTACCTTTCAATCTTTACAACACGCTCTATCTTTTTTTCTATAAATAAAATAATTAATTTGTGTTTGTGATAAGCCACTCTTATAAGTAATTAAATGTTCAATCTCGTTTTTTGAAAATTGTATGAAATCAAATGCCATAAAAAAATTTAAAATCTCCCTACCTTCCTCATTTATATCCCCTAAACCAAAGTTTTCATGAATATCATGATATCCTAATGCCTCGTTACCGACATGTCCATTTAAGTCTCCTCCTAAATAAATCATCTCCCTTTGTGTAAATCTTTGAATCACCTTATCTAACTCTTCCCAAAAAGCTGTCTTTATACTATCTTCTAGTCCTACTTGGGATGCGTAAGCACAAACTATATTCAAAACCTCTACTCCTAACACTAATTTTAACGTCATTATTCGATCATCAAATCGTTGTGTGCATACTACACTGTACTTTAAATCTTTATTTATGATAATACCAACTCCGTTTTGAGCCTTTTCCTTACCTGAGTACCATAATTTAAAACTTTTATCATCAATCTCCTTTGCTTTTTATCCAACCCACTTTTTCTCTTGTAAACATAGAATATGAATCTTTGTCCTAATCATTGCATGAGAAAAATAACACATGGAAAAAGGTGGACAATTAGTTGCAGCAGCGGAGTTTGGTGCTAGAATATGATCTCATAAGACTCGTATCATTAGATTGCCATCCATTTTTGAGAAAAAAATAAAGACATGCCTTTTGGCACCAATCATGAGATCTCTCTCAAATGATTTGATCCCTGATTGCTAGTGTGGCAAGCATGAGCAGTTTTCATCGTAGCTGTAAAAAGGGCCTATTAATTATCGTTTCTAATTCTTCATTGGAGTTTTAGTTCAGAAAAAGAATACCAATCTGTCTAATGGCATCTTATTATTACTCTTGATGCATGGCCTAGCCTCTTGACAGATTCAAAACGATACTTACCCATTTAATTCAAAGATGCATGCTCATAATTAACAAATATACAACCCGAAGAAGCGACAGTTCACCTGGGGGTCAGTTTACAAGTTGAAGGTCATGAGTTCGATACCTGTGGTGTGCATCTGGCTTCGGTCTCCTCACAAACAAATATACCACCAAACTCTTTCTTCTTTGTTTTCCCTGTCATGGAAAGTTCACATACAAAGCTGTGTCTCATACTCAGTAAAAGCATGACATTTCCTCTAATCTGGCAATTTAACTATTAACTAATATAATTCTCAAATGCTTCATTTGACTTAACCTTTTCCAAGTATACAATTGATAGGAAGATTAACCAAAACCATGGCTACAAGGATTCTTGGTCGCCATTTAGATTGATCGTATAAAATTTACAGGAAGATAATATAAGATATTGGCTGACATATCTCTATCTGCTGCTGCTACTAATTGTTCAGCATTATGTATTGGGTGGCATTTCAATATTAGTGTTAATGAAAGTGGAAATCGCCGTCATGATAAGATCAATGGTAGATCGGTGGTAGCAAGGAATCCATGAGATGTACAGACTGGCACCGGCAGAGGTTTTTTTGTGGGAGGAGGGGATGTCGTGACAAAGCAACTGTGACGTGGAGCGCACTAGCTTGTGGTTACTCCACTTATCTCTTCCTGCTTTTCATCCTTTTTTGCTTTAGTTTTTATATTCTCCTTTTCTCTTTTCTCTTTTGCCCTTTTTCTGCTTCGTCTTTCCCTATTTGTGTATGAAATCTGAATATATAAACAACTTACACATGTGTGTGCGTGTTCACGTAAAATAATAATAAAAAAGATTCATGCTTTAGCTTTACTGAAAATGATAGCCTGATAGCCGTCCATCTCAAATGCAAATATACTACTTTTTTGCTGTTAACTGAATTGTCTTTAAGAAGACAAGGCATCAATGCTGTAGCTTTATTGAATATGATAGCATGATAAACGTCCATCTAAGATGCAAATATACAATTTCTTCACTGTGTTTATCAAATTGTCTTTGAGAAGAGAAGGCCTCGATCCATGTTTTAGCTTTACTGCACAAACGATAACCTGATAGACATCCTTTCTAGAATGCAAATACACGATTCCTTTGCTGTTAGCCGAATTGTCTTTAAGAACACAAGTATTCCATGCTTTAGCGCTGCTTCAAAATGATACTGATAGCCATACATTCAAACGCAAATATACAATTACTTTATACTGCAGTAATACAGTGATAATTGCTGGGAGTTTGAACTCAAGAACAGCTTCAGTCAGTGACAGACCTGTTCATAGGTGAGGCAAGGTGATGCGGCCGCCCCGCACCAGATGTGATCCTACCAACTTCTGAGAAATAGTATGAACTGCCTCAGCTGAATCTGATCCAACTGAACTTTGCATTGCCCTGAAAATCCAGATGTGATCCTAACTATTCTAAATGTTTTTTGCTGTCACTAAATTATACACCTACTGAAACTGATCATTATTACTTTATCAATGATTAACATATAAAAAATGACTTCTTTTTATTCTATGAGATATTATCATTTATAAATAATACTGTATATATATATATGGAGAGAGAGAGAATCTGGTACAAAAGTATGTTAAAACATACTCAATTGGAGGTTGAAATTTAAATCTTAAAGTAATACTTTTTACAAGTACAATAAATGCATCCCGTACAAATATTCCTCTTTGACGATGTTTATATATATATATATATATATATATATATATATATATATATATAGAGAGAGAGAGAGAGAGAGAGAGAGAGAGAAAGACGGTTCGTTGTGTTTTACACCTTTACTAGTCTCTACACTAGATGAATTCTTAGCCACCATGCAAAAGAATAGGATCGTGCTGTGTGGTTTCACTCTACATCAACCTTAGTATTGGATTTCGCAGCACTGACAAGACTGGTCTCTTAAAATATCAGAACCGGCACCTATTCAAAGTTTGGCTGACACACGGGACAGAAGCACTTACAGTTGTATGTTGCATGGTACTTCCCTCTGCAATACTAAAGTTTGGAAAGCGCGAAAAGGACCTGGGATGAAACCAAATTTGACTAATTGGATTCAAATATAAATTCTATTTCATAGAGGGAGTATGAGGTACATAATGTTTTTTGATACACAATCTTATACAAACATTTTTCATCATTTGATATTTGAGATCGACTATAGATATTTGAATCACTTTACATTTAATTCACATATGATTCAAATCTTTAAAAACTCCGCTCATGTAAGGATTACCCTTGCATTGCCGGTCCCAAGCTCGAATAAAGGAGGAGGGTTGTGTCAGGCTTCCGACAGCCAGCGTAAAACTTCGTCAGATTTTTATAACATGGATTACAAAAATTATGAGCATTATTTTGGGGCGTTCCCACCTAATGACGTGCTGCAGAGCCCGAATGCAATAAGAAGTAAGCAAGGGCCACTGCATTTTCGCCCGAATGTAGTGAATCAATTGCAGAGAGGGACGGGTGTGGGTAAAGAAGTTAGTCCCGCTACATTGCTGCCCGAATGTAGTGAAAAAATTTCAGAGAGGGTCTCCGCATTTTGATTATGGACTGATACGGGGGGTAAGGAAGCTAGTCCTAGAAAATAAGATTCGTATTGGTTCTTGGAATATCAAAACATTATTCGGTAAGCTAATGAAGGTGGTAGATACTATGATTCAGAGAAAAATTCATATTCTATGTTTACAAGAGACAAAATGGGTTGGAGAAAAAGCAAAGGAGATAGAGGATACAGGTTTTAAATTATGGTACTCAGGTAAAGAAAAGGCTCGAAACGAAGTTGGTATTATCATAAATAAAGATTTAAAGGAGAGTGTAGTAGACATACAACGATATGGTGACCGAATCATAACATTGAAATTAGTATTAGGAGCAGAGGTTTTGAATATAGTTTGTGCTTACGCACCCCAAGTAGGACTAGAAGATAGTATAAAGACAGATTTTCGAGAAGAGTTAGATAAGGTGTTTCAAAAGATTCCACAAAGGGAGAGGATTTGTTTAGGAGGAGATTTAAATGGATATGTCGGTAAAGAGGCATTAGGATATCAAGGGATTCATGGAAACTTTGGTTTTGGGGATATAAATGAGGAAGGTAGGGAGATTTTAAATTTTGCTATGGCATTTGATCTCTTTATAGTCAATACAATCTTCAAAAAATGAGATGAATATTTAATTATTTATAAGAGTGGCTTATCACAAACAAAAATTGATTACTTTATTTGTAGAAAAAAAGATAGAGCGTGTTGTAAAGATTGTAAAGTAATTCCAGGAGAAAGCTTAACCACCTAACATTGACTTTTAGTTATGGATTTACAAATAAAAAAGTGGACAAAGAAGAAAAGAGTGTATCGAGCTATTCAAACTAAATGGTGGAACCTTAAAATCGAGCAAGATAATATATTTAAACAGAAAGTCCTGCAAGGAGATGCTTGGAATTATGTTGACACACCCTGTGATATGTGAAACAATAGGACTATACATATTAGGAAAGTGGCGAAAGATGTGTTAGGGGTATCTAAGGGAGGTGTACCGGCACAAAAAGAAGCTTGGTGGTGGAGTGAAGTAGTACCAATAAAATCAAGGCAAAGAGGGCATGTTACAAATTACATTATACTAAGAAAACTAGTGAAACTTTAGAAGCTTATAAGAAAGTAAAAAAGGCCGTTAGTGAAGCAAAAGCTAAGATTTGAGAGGACTTATATAAAAAACTCAACTCAAAAGAGGGTGAAAGAGATATTTTTAGGATAGCTAGGGCTAGAGATAAGAAAACTAAAGATTTTAATTATGTTAGATGCATAAAAGACGAGGATGAAAAAATTCTAGTGGCAAATGATGATATAAGAAATAGATGGAAAACTATTTTTATAATCTTTTTAATGAAAATAAAGATTTAGTATTAGTTTAGGAGATTTAGCCAAGTCAAAAAAGTATATAAACCACAATTTCTACCGACGTATTCAAAAGAATGAAGTCAAAGAGGCTCTTAAACATATGAAAGGTGGTAAATCGATAGGACCAGATAATATTCTTATATAAGTTTGAAAAATACTAGGAGAAATAGGAATCACTTGGCTCATAAGACTATTTAATGAAATATGGAAAAACCAAAAGATGCTCGAGGAATGAAGAGCAAGTACACTTATACCCATATATAAGAACAAGGGAGACATTCAAAATTGTGCGAATTATAGAGGTATCAAGTTAATGAATCATACTATGAAATTATGGGAAAGAATTATCGAACATAGGTTAAGACAAGTATCAAGTACAACAGAGAACCAATTTTGGTTCATGCCAAGCAGATCTACTATTGAAGTGATTCACCTTTTGAGACGTCTTATGGAACATTTAGAGCAAAAAATAAAGACCTTCACATGATATTTATTGATCTAGAAAAAGCTTATGATAGGGTACCGAGGGAGGTTCTTTGGAGAACTTTGGAAAAAAAAGGTATCCCATTAACATATATTAACCTTATAAGAGACATGTATGATGGTGCAAAAACATGTGTGAGGACTCATGAAGGAACGACAGACTTCTTTGAAGTTAATATTGGGTTACATCAAGGATCAACTTTAAGCCCATACTTATTTATAATGGTGATGGATGAGTTAACAAAACATATTCAAGATGAAGTACCTTGGTGTATGTTATTTGCAGATGACATTGTATTAGTGGAGGAGTCTAAGGAAAAAGTTAATAGAAAATTGGAACTATGGAGAGAAACATTAGAAAGCAAAGGCCTCCAACTTAGTAGAACAAAGACAGAATATATGGAATGTAAGTTTGATCATTTGGTTACTTCAGAGGACATAGAAATTAAAATAGGCACATATTGCATTCCTCAGAAGGAAAGTTCTAAATACTTAGGGTCAATTTTTCAGAGTGATGGAAGAATTGATGGAGATGTTACACATAGAATTAATGCTGGTTGGTTAAAATGGAGAGGAGCATCAGGTATTCTTTGTGATAAGAAGATACCATTAAAATTAAAAGGTAAATATTATGGAGCAGCAATTAGGCCTGCCATGTTTTATGGTTCTGAGTGTTGGTCAGTTAATCATCAACATGTACAAAAGATGTCTGTGACAGAAATAAAGATGTTGAGATGGATGAGTAGTCATACAAGAAAAGACTGTATACATAATGAGGTTATTAGAAACAAAGTAGGAGTGACATCAATACAGGATAAAATGAGAGAACACCGTTTAAGATGGTTTGGACATATAGAAAGAAGATCAAAAGAAGAACGTGTAAGAAGGTTAGAAAAACTAAATTTGGAAAGTATTAAAAGAGGTAAAGGATGACCACAAAAGTGTTGGAAAGAAACAATAAAGAACGATCTAGCTTATTGGGAGTTAACTGCTAACATGGCACAAGATAGGGATATGTGGAAACAAAGAATCCATGTAGCCGACCCCGTCTAGTATGGGAAAAGGCTTAGTTGTTGTTTTGTGATTCAAATCTTTACCATCACTCTCAAAGACTTTGTACCAAAAGATTATGCAATATTATTCACCAAAAGACGTTATGCTGCTAAGATGCCCTCTCAAAAAACATATATCTTAAACAAATATGGGATAGGATAAAGAGAGGTTATGCCTACTTGATTAGGCACGATACTAGATTATTCTGATGTGTATGGATTTGGATAAGGTCACTTGAAACAAATTGGGTTTGCTATTTGGTGTTAGTGAGACACTCATGATGGAGATGAAAGATGGCCAGAGCACTAGGTTGGATACGTTTTACAGCCTAAGCTGTATACTAAATGCTCTACGTTCTGAGACCAAGAAAGCTAGTTTTCAAGTTGGAGCCCAATTATGTACTACTGGATTGGGTTTTGCCATCTAAAATCCATACCCAAATCTGACTCCTAATTTGGTCATCTGGGATCCAATTAGTCTAACCAAATTAGAGTCCTTTACATCATTGATCTTTGTGAACCTAAAGTCTTGGATATTCGCGAGAGGTGCGGAGATCAAGGTGGCAAAATATGCCTATGCTTGGTTGCCTGGTTCATTTCGCAATCCCGCCACCAGTGGCTCGCCTCCCTCGCTTATCAGTCCGGCTGCTTGTGGTGCTTGATTCACCCAATTGCCTCTTCCCACAGGCACACTGTACAAAAGGGCAGCTTTCAACTCAGCTCCTATGGGCGTGCTTAACTCATCTAGTTGGATCAATGTGAAATTTATGAATAATAACATAAAGAAAGAAAGGCATAATAGCTTAACTTCTGGGCTGGTTGATCCTTAACTATACAAGTCAGAACTTTAGTTTTCATATAAATTTCTTGAACGTTTTTACATAATAGGTTTGTTAGCAAAACCCTTTTCACTGACCTTTTTTTTTGTTAAAGATGGTGCCATTTAGACATGGTCGGTTCGAAACCAGCCTTGTGGTTCGAACTAGAATCGAACTGGCCACAGAACCGCCAGTAACAGGAAGGAAGGATCCCTTGATTTGATTACGGTTCGTGATTTTTGAAAACCGGAGGTTCCAAACCTTGTTAAAGATTATATCTATTTATTAACACAACTTCTTATCACAAGTTGAGCGGTGGCTCAACCCTATCGTTGAGGCAAGTGGGGAGTTCGATAGTAGCAGGTTAAGTTAGGAGGTGCAGCCTGCATCTTCCAAAAAAAAAACTTTTGAACCAGTTTCGAAGCAGCTCCAAAACTGGAACCATTTAGTTACAGTTCCAGACTGGAATCTGGAACTGTCTAGTGCCATTGGCTAAGAAAGAAAGGGAAATCAGAGAATTTTATAAAGTATTTGATTTGGAGCCACTACTTTATATTTGACCTAAATATAAAGTAGTGGCTCCAAACCATGCCACGATCACATCGTGGGCAATAACCAACTTGAGTAAAATTATATATTTTCTCATATCCACCAATCTTAGGATTAACAAAGTTGATGTAATGCTTACACCTTTTTAAAGCTTTTTAGAGGGATAATGTACAACTTTCTTATTAATAAGAAAATGTGTTGAATTTAAATAGTGATACCTAACTTGTGGCTATTTCTACTGATAATTCTCTCGATAGTGATTTCCATCGCATGCATAGAGATGTCACAACGATCATACGCAGGTGTTGTGCCTGAGAACCAAATAATTGGGGATGCCACGGACTCGTATCCAGTGGCAGATCCACATTAAGGAACCCAAGTTTTATAAAGCAGAAAAATAATGTAACTCACTGTTATTGCTGTGGGCTATACCCAAAACACAACTAGATATCCCACGATCTTAACCTTGGGCTATCATATATGTGACGCACTATATTGGTGTCATCCTAACTCTTTTAGAATTCCACCACCGTTTTTATCCTATAAAAACTTAATCTAACCCGATCAGAATCTGAAAAATGGGGTTGGCTTGTGCCTGAGAACCGAATAACTAATCATGTTCTGTGTGTGTGCGTGTGTGTGTGTGTGCGTGTGAGAGAGAGAGAGAGAGATGCAATCATACTGGGGCGGTCCAATGGATTTTGGATTCAAATTCACGTTTGAAAACTATTATGCATTTCTCAATGTGGTTTGGTGGTGAAGTTGATCCTGTCTGAGGATACGAAACCCAAGTGAATGGGTTTGGATCACTAGATGTCCAAATCCAATTCCACACAATTTTTATCTCTGCGAATTGCCACAAAAGCTATCAATCTCTTCATATATCAACACAGTGTGCTTGTATTAAGCTTGTCAAAATGAAAAGAAAAAGAGCAAATTGCTATTTAGGATAGCCCACCGTCCGGAGTGCCTGAATCAAGCTCTTGGATCTTCACTTACCGGCACTTATGCTTAAAAAAGAGAGTAAACGTTGAATGAATTTAGTTAACCATAGTTGCATTAAGCTATCTTTTCCTGCAGAATACTGCATCTTCTTTGTTCTATTTCATGTTCCATAGCTTTTCTTGGATCCGCATCGGTCTCTCGGAACATGAAACTGCATTTGGCCGAGTGCATAAGCATAAATAGATGTATGGTTTCGGTTCGGTTTTTAAAGTCTCAAAATTGAATAACGGAATATATAATATATACACATATAATATGTGTATATATGTATATACATATATGTATGATTTTATTTAGTCGCTCTCATGTTTGGGCTGTTTTCGTGTCGTGTCTGACAATTACTAATGGCGGCCAACCCCAACCATCCCAACGTAGTCAATGCGTGCAGCCACCAGCCGAGAAGATTGACTGATTTGTGTCCACACGGATTGCACGTTTACCTGTTGACCCTAGTCACATGCTTTCCACAACTACTTTCTGTCCCAATTAGTCTTTAATTCTTCTCTCATTCATATCTCTGCAATGTGAACTGAGCCAAGCAGTGAACACGAAAAGGACTTGGGGTTCTTAATCTCCTGTTATTTTAGAAAACTATGACTGGTTTGGTTTGTTTATTAATTCCTGTCGAACAAAATCAATGGTTCGTCGACTACTCTCCTTGTTTGATAGCTATTGAACAGTGATATATATATATATATATATATATATATATATATATATATATATATATATAGATAGAGAGAGAGAGAGACAGAGAGAGAGAGAGAGAGAGGCTTGGTAGTTATTGAACAGTGATGGACATGGATATATATATTTAGAGAGAGAGAGAAAGGGCAATTAGGTATCTCTATACAAATCATATACTGTATCATTTGACCACATAACCCAGCGTAGTCAAAAAATCATTTTGAGGTTTTGAAGAAACGAAAGACCAAATGCAGTTCACACCTGGCGCATGTGCCTGAGCTGCGGTCACAGAATTACTACCGCAACAATTTTCCCTTTGCCGACATCTTAACATTCTTAAATATAGCGTTGTATCACGACCCACCTGCATGTAATAAAAGTAGGAAATAATTCCTTTGAGTCCATTTCTTTCTTATGGGATTTTCGTGTTGTACTCGTGTCATGTTATTTTGTGATTGTATATGAATATGATCTATTCTACTAAGAAGGTATAAGAAACTAGATGATGTAAAAAAAGAAGGAAAAGACTTTAAAAATACTCGAAGCAAATATAAAAAAGATCCAAAACTCTTTATGAGATGGTGCGAATTGGTTCAAAAATTCACCCACATGATATAATGTTTTTCATCCATTTTTTGAATTTTGGGTGGGGTGGCCATCACCGGTGTTCAATATAGATCTACTACAGGTCAAATGTTAGCATGGCACAGGATTAAGCTTTATAAAAACAAAAATTTCATTTGCCGGTTTCATCTGGTATGAAAAAAGCTTAGTTGTTGTTGTTATAGAGACATGATAAAATCTTTGGACACTTGGAGTGGACACAGCCACAAACTTCTAGGGCAGTATCCTTATCAGGTTATAAGGTCATGCTTGAATTTGCTTGCGATTTTGTATTGTGTGTCATCTAGTCAGAGCTGTTGCCTTAAAGCACCCCCCTTTTTTTGCAGGCCATCTTATGTGGACAAAAGAGCACCGATTTTCAGGTCATATTCGTGTCGGGCCGTGTTCGTGTCGGATCATGTTCTTTATAAGCTGTTCTTCGGAAAATAGTACTTTTCCTAAGTAATCATATCTTACGGTGTCAAATTTCAAAATGCAAAACATATATTTAACATAAATGCTTTGCAAGGTTTGCAATATATTTGATACGAAATGAGATAGTTCCTGGAGATTCTTAGGTTCATGGTAAGTGATCTCATATATTATTTTCAGGTACAATTAGGATTGACCTAAGCCAGACGCATGCCCCGGCAATAGATTCATGACCTTTAACTTCTGAGTCGATCCCGTAGCCAGGTGAGCTATTGATCATAGTGCAAGTGATGTATATTTTGTCATCTAAAATGAAAAATATCATAACATTTAAAACTAAATAAACTTCCTATATACTACACCAAATTTGAACACTACAAAATACAAAGTTTAATATCAGTAACAGATCTCAAAATTCTTGAACGATGGGATGGATGGACAGGGAGCCGTTCAGGGTGGAATGGCATATGTTTCAAGCTCACAATATCAAATTCTAAGCTATAGTTTTTCTTTTGAATTTTAAAATTTCCAGTGAGGCAAACGACCCACTTCTGCTCAATGTAGATCTGCCTGTGCTTGATACAATACTTAGTAGTAAGATTAATATAAGAACCCGGAGTAGCCTGGTAAAGGAGAAATTCTCCGAGGGCACCGCTAATAGCCCTTGGAAGGTTTAGGGCTTGGTGGAATATCTATCAGTTCATGGATTCAACCGTAGGCTAAAGTTTACCAGCTGATCTTTAAATTTCAAGTGAGATGGATTACTCACCTTGACCCATTGTAGCTCCGCTACTGGGTATCGAAGGCGAGTCTTCCAAGGAAGGAAAATTGTCCGTGTATGAACCCTAACTTGGGCGCGCTCTATAGCATGATATCATCAGTTTGAACCATAATAGGTCTTTCTTTTCGAAGGATAAATCAAAGGTACTCTCTTGAGTAGACGTGGCCGGTTTGGACCCAGACTCTATCGGACGAACTGAATCAGAACCAGGGACCCCTCGGTTCAGTTCTGCTTCCACTTATTAGATAACGGAATGGAAACCAGAATCGATAATGGAGAACCAGCATGAAATCGAACTTCAATTGGATCCATAATTATCAGAAACAACCAGGTAAATTCTCCTCCAATTCCAAGTTTTGGTGGAACCGCGACTGCTGATTATTCCAAGTTTTGTTGAAATCTGAACCACCCGGTTCGAAACCGTAGTCCCAATTTACCCGAGCATGTTCATTAAAGAGCACAATTAAGTCAAGAGCAACTAATTAAGCTCATGAACGAGCACCAACCTGATCTCGAATTTGAGCCCAACCAGTTAGAAACTCCCACAATTTAAAAGATAACTACTTAAAACGGAAAAATCTCACACTTGATCAAGCTACTAACATTTGATCTTACTCAAGAGGCCGAGAGAAGTATGGTTTGCTCCTTCATCAATATGGGATACTGTCATGTGTTTGCCAGCACCCGCGCCAAGTGAGCTCACCACTTCTTGCTTACATGTGAACGTTGGCTCGAACTCAACTAAGTTGAGCCTATTTTTGGTAGCTCATGTGCAACTCGACTCACTTGCGTATAGACATGACCAGTTGGTTCTAGGTATGCTGGAACTGGTAGTTCTAAACCATTGGTTTTTCGAAACGGAATAAGCTTAGAGCTGATTCCAGTTTAAGTCTTGAATCACTCGAAACAATTAAAGACAAATCTAAAACAAATTTGAAACGGAACCACTGGTTCTGGTTTTGGGTTGATTCTGCTGATTTTCTGATCCGGTTTAACGAGTTTCAGTTCCAGACATTTTCTAACCAGATCTGATTTCAATTCGAATCACCGACCCAAAATCCAACTGAAAAATGAAGCTATTAATTGCTTCCCGCGACGACAAAACTACAAAACGAAGAATTTCATAGTCAAAAGTGGTGACGTGAGGCAGAGTCAAACGTGTCGGGCCCGCTTTGATCTTGCCCTTATGTTTTCTACTTTCCAGATTCGCCCTTCTCACTCAGTCATTTTCAGGTCAGTTGCTTTAATCTTGTCTCATCGTAAAGACGACCTCAATTGATGCAGTTCCATTCTCGAGAGCTTTGGAAACAAATGTACGTTTACTATCGGACTTTTTAAAATTTTCCAAATGAAACTTAGAATGAATATATTTGAAATTTTTTATGATTTTATCAAGAGATGTGTTTTCCAGATTATTGTTAGTAGAATTCAACTATAGATCATTACTCTTATTTAATTATTAATTCGATTATGGTATAATATTAAATAAATTTATTTTGCATAAAATATGAAAAAAATGTTCCTGGCAAATGTTATTGTGCTAAGAAAATTTTCGTTGTTTAAAAACAAAAAACGTTCTTGCAATGCCTCAGGATGGATACAGTATCGCAAACAAAATGATTCCCGATAATGGCTTCCCAACACCATAACATAAACAAACTTAGTATCAATACCACAAGCAATTTTCAAATTAAGAAACAGACTAATGATGGTGTGGTGCTTTGAGTCCATGAAGACAAACCAAGCCAATTTCGTTTCGGTACTCACAGTTGCATCTCAAAGCATAAGGATGGCAATAGGAGGGGGATGTTGGCATCCACCAGAAGTTAACCCGCATTCAGTAAACCTTGCCTCATGTGTCATCCAACCATTTTTCAAAGTTCAAGACCCACACACGTAGTCGACAGAAGCCCGTAAGTTACACTAAACCTAACCTTGCCCCCACCTTTCTACAGGACAGGTTCTCAACCTAAGAGCCTGATCTATGTATGGTGGGGATTGCCTTCACTGCTGAGCCCTGCGCATAACCTTTAAGTTCTTAAGCAAAGAGTTGGAGAAAAACACTTACCCCAGTGAATGTGCACATGGGTAATATGTAAAAGGATTTGAAAAGAATGGGCAAAGGAGAAGCCTGTTTTTAGAATTATGTGGAAATCAATTGAAAGACAAGGATGAAATTGGAGAAAGCCTCTAATTTGTTTGGCTTTGTTGTTGTCCAACGCATCAGATTTTAAACCCCTCACGCCCCAACAATCCCCGCGGTCTCTCTCTCTCTCTCTTTTGAAGGCTTTGGCTGTGAGGGTGTAGGAAAAGGATGGCCATGGCGGTCAGCCCCAGAGGAGCAGAAGCGAGGGCGGAGATGGCCAGAAAGAAGAACACAGAAGCGAGTCCGGAGAGAACGAGAGTTTGGTCCGAGCCGAAGGGGATGAGGCAAGAGCGAAAAGTGGCTGTTGTTTACTATCTCTGCAGGAACGGGCAGCTTGAGCATCCTCACTTCATGGAAGTTCCCTTTTCCTCCAGTGACGGACTCTACCTCAGAGGTCAGAATCTGTGTGTGGAAATGATTTCTCTTGCTTCTCTGATGGATGAGTTTATTTCCTTCCCTGATCGGGATTTCTCTCTCTCTCTCTCTCTCTCTCTCTCTCTCTCTCTCTCTCTCTCTTGCGCGGGAATTATTTCTCTTGTTTTCATGATGGATGAGTTCGTCCGCTTGGCGGTGTTCTTGCTCCTTTTTATTTCGTTTGAGCTCGAATCGGCCAGGTTGTTCTTGTTTCTTGTTGCAGACGTGACGAACCGTCTCAACTTCCTCAGAGGGAAAGGAATGGCATCCATGTACTCCTGGTCTTCCAAACGGTACGGATTTCTTCCCTTCTCTGTTTCTACATATACTCTTTCATTTTCATTTCCTTCAGTTTTCTCGTGCCTAATCGATTCCGTCTTCGTAATTCTCTCTGTGTCTATGCAAAGTTTCCTGTCGTGGATTCACTCTGAAATTTTCTTTCCCATTGCAGGAACTACAAGAACGGGTTTGTGTGGCACGATCTCTCTGAGAACGACTTCATCTATCCGATCCGTGGCCACGAGTACGTTCTCAAGGGATCGGAGATCGTTACCTGTCTACATGCTCGGGTGAAACCTTCCTCTTCGGTCTCCTATTCCTCCAAAGAGTCCAAGCAACACCAGGAGCTCTCAATAGAACCTTCCCCTCCCAGCAACTCCGACCGGTCCAGCGACTCCAGCGCCGGAGCAAACCGGAAAATCTCAGACGCGATGGAGTACAAGGTCTACAAGACGGACTCACCGGCCGAGTTCTACGCAAAGGCTGCAGACGCTTCAACGCAGACGGAAGATCGGAAAAACTGCAGCCAGAGGAAGGCCTCATCGGCAGTCACCGAGGAGGTGAACCAGGAGGATGGACCGCCTCCGGCCACCTCGTCTAGCCCAGGAACGGACGGCAAGGATCAGTCGGAGAGGCTCGAAACGCTGATGAACGAGGATGGCCGACTCTGCGAGAACCGCGTTCTCGAGGAGCCGACGCCGGAACTCTCAGTCGGAGCCGTGAATCATGCAAGGATCCGGGCATCTGCTGTATTGATGCAGCTCATCTCTTGCGGCTCGCTTCCGGTCAACCGGTCTCGCTCGCACCGCCACTCGAGGACATTCTCGATGGGGTCCCGCACCGACTTGGAGTTCGCAGCCGGCGATCGTCGGGCGATGCCGGCGGCTTTCCGGTTGGATAAAGAGTATTTCAGCGGGAGCCTGATTGAGACACAGAAGGATCGCGGAATCGAAAGCGACGTCCCTCGGCTCAAGCGGTCGTCTTCCTACAATGCTGACGGGTGATTATAACTCAAAATATTTTTTATTTACCTCAACCTGTCTTGATGTTTTATTATTCTTTTTACTGGTTTCTTTGTTCCAATGCACCATAAAAGTTCAAAAGTTCAAACCCCTGCTTAAATTTCGATGGACGTTTGAGTGTCATTGTGGTTTGTTTAAGAATATTTGTAAATAAAATATTTAAACTTTATCTGATCTTTTATATACACCTATATACATTTTTTAGAAAAATGAAAACAGTATTAAAGCAATAGTTAAATATAATTGAGCAGAATCACTCGTAATGAGGTGACTGCTTATCTTGTTTTTCACAAAGTGGCTGACTTTTTCGGCACTATTTTGAAAAAGTGAACCACAAATACGTATATCTGAAACATTAGGGACCGTTTTGAGATTCTGATTGATTATGCATAATTCTTTTCTGATTTTTCTTCTTCCCTCGATCGGGCGTTGCTGAGATCACTTGAATTAGTGATATGTTCAGGAGTGCATTTGAGGGGCGAGTGCGAGACGCCCGAAGCGTCTGACTACCGTATACAGCAACACAACGCAGTACGACTGTGTGTAGACAGGGAAGAGCCAAATTTGTTCTCGTCTGCCTGGTGGTGGTTAATAGTATCACCGGTAAAATCAGTACGAAAACCAAACATGACCCTTTTGTTTTTACTAGTAATGCGCATCTGTCTGTACCCTTCACCTAAGCGGCTAACCCTAAATAAACGTTCCCAGCTGGCACTGCGGTAAAAGTTCCCAGTTTTACTGTGGGTCTTCTATTCTGTACTGCATTAACGCGCGCTCGCGCGCGAGAGAAAGAGGACGACTGAGTTGAAAGTTGAACGAATCGAAGAAAGCTGCACTTGGCATTCTGAGCACGGAAGGAATCATTATCACGATTAAGAAACTTTTTGTTGCAGGGCGGTCAAATCGGAGGTGACGACGGAGAAGGGGAGGGAGGGGGTGCGGGCGAAATGCATCCCGCGGAAGCCGACGAGGGGGTCCAAGAAGGAAGGGACCAAAAGTATCACGGACGAGCCTGCGAAACAAGCTGCCGAATAAGGGTTTCTTTCTGACTTGATCTCGTCTTCGCTCGGTGCCGGATTGCCCGCTGTGACTCGAAGAGCGAGCGGCAAACGACAAGCACGCACTCGATGCCGAAGTGCATGACTTGCAGGGCACGGCCAGGCCATGCATGAGGGAGAGTGAGGAATACAAAGCAAAGCGATCGTCCTTTTAGTTTTCCCCCTTCTCCTTTGTACGGTGAACAGTGACGTGTGAGTTGGTTCCTTTCAAGGCGCCTGAGCCTAGGCATGTATGTCAAGTTACACGTTAACATGTTGATATTATGGTTTGGTCTCTGTGTGTGTGTGTGGCTGCAGCCAAGAGAGCCATGCCTCGTGGTGCACATGAAGCTCAGTTTTTTAATTGAATGAAATTGGGAAATGATTCATAATGTTAGCAACATTCGTGGTCAAATTGAATCATGACAAAGTAATAACGCAAAAGTCGAAAAGGATAGAGAAAGACTTTAAATTGAAAGGATTTAAATCGACCAATTCAGGCCTGGATGGATGTGGTTATGGTTGATTCATCCAATTCAACAATAAGCTTTTGAATCTTGCAAACCCCGGTCCTTAATGGTGTCTTTGATTGATGGTGTCAATTCCCTTTTTAAAACTGGCCTAGACTCCATGACCTTTTAATGGTTTTGAGGACCATGGTTATGTGTAACGCAAGGTAGAACACAAGCGAGAAGAAGGCGTTGGGGTTTTTGCGAAGCCTTTCAGTCTAGCTCAACGATCCCACCCAGTGAGTTTTTGGTTGGCCTATAGAATCAAGTTCCACCCTAATCACCAATTCCTCGTTTATTGCACATGAAACTGTGATTATCAGAAATCAAGCACCGGTTCCTCACAACCCAATGAGGTGCATGGAATCACAACCCTACTCGATCCATTGATTTAGCTAAAAGGATTCACACATTATAATACTATTTGAACCACTTGCGACCCGAACCTAGAACCTTTGGTGGAGTCGTAAAAAGTTGAAGACATCCATTGATACAAAATTTATGAATGGAACTCTTGGTGATGCACCTGCAGTTATCTAAGATCCTAAGTAGTGAAGCATATTAGCATAATCAATGCAATTTCACAATATATGTGTTATGTATCATAAAACCATATTTGGAATTCGAAAGAAAAGTGAACTTTATAAGTAGCGTATCACAGCGTCCAACACAACACTGTCACTGTGTAAGCAATACATAAGATATAATAGTTCCTCAGGGATTCTCCTCTTTAATTTGGAAGACAAAAACCTGAACCCACTTGGCGTTTGCTTGTGAGGTTAGATATTGTGGTGTTTAATGATTGAACCATCTGTGTTCCTTGCTACGTATTCATTTTCATGGTTTGTCTCTGTTTCTTGCTTTTGGCTTCTTCCACAAAAATATGGTGAAGACAATCACAAGAAAGAAAGATCCATAAGAGGATCATTTTCCATGATGCTCACAGACGAATTTATGAGTTCCATGCATGCCTGTATAATGAGACACTTGTATAAATGGCACTGGAAGTGCATGAGGCTCGTATAAAATGGGTTTTTCTATTCTATTCGTGTCCAAAGTAACAAAAAAAATGGGTCATCTATAGTTTGACGTGAAACGTCAGGAAACCAAACCGAATGTTGGCATTCGGTCTTTTACAAATGTGGGAAGTAGTACATGGTGGTGTTCTTGCCCAGTACATTTAACCCCTCTATGCTGATAGAGCTCTCTCAGCCTTTTGAAGCCAATGCAGACAAATTATTTTTTTCTTTTTCTTTCTGGTATCAGCCATGCCAAATTCATGTCGACGTGAAGCAGATCAGGCAGCATGTGTTGGGTGGGTTTGTCACTGAAATTGACACAATTTGTGACGAAGCGAGTAGAACCAAGAACACGAAACTGCCACCTTGGACATATTCGCAAAGTTGTGTAGTTTTCAGCAGGGGCCGAAGATTGAACTGGGCAAGAAAATCCAAATGGGTGGACCCATTTTCTGTGGCTCGACCTGTTATTAATGGTGGGCTTCTAGACCCGGCTTCAGCACCAGTTTTGGCGTTCGGTGTTCAGACCTTGACTTGAGAAGTAGTTTTAAAGGTGGGGCGGGGCATACACAAGGTTGCAAAGTGTTCACTAGTCAAAACTCTAAACTCTCACAAAATTAAAATTCAATCCTGATCAAGAAACTTGGAGAATAAAGGCGCATTGGAAGTACAAAGACCTAGACATATCCGGTTCTGGGTTATCTGGAACCTAGAACTGGAACCAAACTGCCTCGGGGGCGGTTCCGGTTTCGGTAGGAGAGTTCCGGATCCAGTTTCGGAACCGCCTTGAAACCGCTTAAGAACAGTTTTTTTTTTTTAAAGGACCACCACAAGAGTTTCTACCGTTGAACTAGGCCTCAACATGCGTAAATATCTATAATATATATGTGTGTGTTTTATTAAAGAACGGCTTAAAAATACCAGTTCTGGTTCCGGTTCCTGGTCAGTTCCTGAAAATTATGAACCATAACTGAACCGGGGGATCCCCGTGTCCGATTACGGTTACTGACGGTTCCAAGACTGGTTTGGTGCCCGATCATGTCTACAAAGAGCCATATCTCACCAGGCTAGGAGGGTTCACTCACAGGTTGAAGGTAATGGGTTCGACCCGGGGGAGTGCATCTAGCTTCGGCCTCTCCATCATACAAATTGACTGTACTTTTATGTATGCAAATAGTCTTGTATTATATATATATATATATATATATATATATATATATATATATAGAGAGAGAGAGAGAGAGAGAGAAACATACACATAGTTCACTTTAGCACCCTAAAATATTTTGTCATGCGCTTAAAACTTATAACCGTAACCTTGTTTTTATATGTCATTTATTTTCCAAATTTTGAGTGAGGTGGGGCATCGATCTCACCTGGCTTTAGTGTACATCCGTAGTTGGCTGCACATATTTTTCCAAGGTATGTAGAATGACCTTTCGGATGTGAAATCACTACTTTTCCGTGCTTGGACTTCATCACCAAAGCCGCAACCCGAACTTTTCATCTTCTAAAAATCATGTACCTATCAAATTAATTCTTCTGTCTTTATGTTTTGTGCGTGAAATAAGTGGGATTCTGCGGTGTGTTTCACTAACTTCCGGCAGTCAAGAATTCGTATCTGGAACAACACTGATCAGAGTCATGGATTTGACTTGACCCGTTTTGATTCATCAAGAGCTAAGCAGTCACAATTGACTAGATGGAACTGTTCCCATTTACCACTGGATCTTTCAAGATCCAAAACAGAGGAACCGTCCCCGTCGTAATCTTAGTTTGAGTGGGGACGTAAGCGGGCCAGATTCAGTTTCAATATGGAGTTTTAGAGCTAACTAATAAGACATTAGGGAAATCAGATTGAACATAAGCACAGCGGACTGAAATTGCATCCATGAATGATCCAGGGACGGACCCAGAATGTGCTTTGAAGTTCTGGAGTAGAAGCAGAGTGGTCGACTCGGTTCCAATTTACTTTAACTCAAGACAAGGAAATATAGATCGATTCTTATTGTCATCTTTCAAAGGGAAAGTTTACTAATTATTATATTATAATATAATACATCGTTTATTATTCAAAACAAAAGATGTGAGCCAACTTATAATTACCAAAGCATTCACGGTCATGGTGAAAGAAATGTATTAAGATTTCGCCGTTATAGAACTATGGTCAGCCGCAGATCCACATTGTGGTGATCAAACGCCCCACCCGAAATTAAAAATTTGGATTTTTGTATTGAAATTTAAAAAAATTAAAAACTTTTAAAGTCCGTCCACCCAAAACAAGTTTCTAGATCCCGCCACTAATTATAGTAGGTGGCTCAAAGCACTCACAACTACCTTTCCTCTCTCGTGAAGCTTCAGGGTGAAGCTCATTGAAAGGCGTTTGTGCGACTTTGGTAGCGGGATAAAGAGGAGGTAGGTGGTGACTTGCTATTAGAATGAAAACTATTGCTATTGCTTAACCCAGGAGGAAACTCACACTTGAATCCAACCGTGGGCTATGTGGCTATTTGGCTAGCGACGGGTGGATAACCACTCTTCTGAATCGAAGTCTAATAAAATATGGTACTTGGTTCATCTGGTTCCTTACTTATTTCCCTTAAACAAGGTCTTGAGTTCTAATCTTGTGAGTGGAGAAAACCAGTGCTACGATAGTGTTGCCCCAAAGTCGGCCAATCCAGCTCGAAATGGATTAGAGGGAATACGGGTCGGGATCCCCATACCCGTGGTTTAGGCTGAAGAAAGAAAACTGGTAAGGAATACCATATCATGCTTAGTAGTATACAGAGGGGACAGGTACCAATAGAGAGATATCAATATATCCGATCCATTAACATGACATCATCCTTAAGGCACGATCTCATGTCATGGTAGAGTGCATGTATATATATATATATATATATAGAGAGAGAGAGAGAGAGAGAGAGAGAGAGTCAATCAGTCAATACAACAACAACAACTAAGCCTTTTCCCATACTAGACGGGGTCGGCTAAGAGTCAATCAGTCAATGATCAACAAATTTCCATAGACTTACTCAGGTTTGTGAGGTAAGTGAGCACTAATAAAGTTGGTCAATTCCAAGTAGGTTGGTTTACGGACTTGCATCTGGAAACCTGAATTTCTCTCAAATGTGGACAATTGGAATCAGTTCATACTTTTCTTAAGCGCAGTTTCTGGCCAGTGTGACGTTTTCAAGCAGACTTTCTTTACCAACTCTCTCTCTCTTTCTCTCTCTCTCTCTCTCTCTCTCTCTCTCTATATATATATATATATATATATATATGTGTGTGTGTGTGTGTGTGTGTGCGTGTGTGTGTGAGTGAGTGTGTGAACAAAGGGCAAACTTATCGTTGTCAAAGAGGTACTTTCTAGTACACCGTACAAAAGTGTCTCGTGCACTCCACTTGGCGAATACTTTTCATCTCCGATCCAACTGGAGGAGTTTTACACATCAGAAAGACTGAAAGAAGTCTACAAACTCAAGCGAATAATCCGAATATTTAGAAATCCTGCTATTTATGAAACAAGAAATGCCTATTTAAATAATCACATGTATACGTACATACATAGGTACATACGGATACTAGTGGTATATGTCTCACATGCATACATACAAATATATATATATATATAAGAAAACATGTTTTTGTCTATCATTAATGCCACTTATACGTGATCATTTCATAATTTAAAAAATTTTAAAGAGTTTTTTTTTAAATGTGAAGGATAGTATTATTACACTTGTTCCCCGAGCATGAATGCATTGCATCAATAGTGGGCAGGAACCGGTCGCTCTCTACATATAAAACACTTAAAATTTATTTGAATCTATATATATAATGAAAAGACTTTTGAGTAAGAAAAAACTGGAAAATGTGAAATTTATTTTTGATAAATTTAAATTGGCAATCTCAATTTGATAGAAGTACAGGAAATATATGTTACTGCCGAATTTTGTGTTGATAGGATAAATCTAATATCTCAATTTGATTGCTGTATACTTTGAAATATTTGTGTAAGTTATATCCTCCGAATCCAATTCCGAATCTGATGTTCATGTCCAAACACATACACGACCCGAAAGTCCATTTTTGATATCCACTGGGCCTGACATGAAAAAATTAATCGGGTTCCGCTTGACATGTTCTAAGCCCAAGGACAACCATGAACTAATTCCAAGCATGGTATCGTTCGTGATTTCAGACACGAAAGAGAACTCAACACAAGGACAACCCAAAAGAATCTGCGTTCATGTCAACCCAAACTGGCATGAAAAGACTCGGGTCGTGTTTTGGTGACATGTTATACAAGCATGAGCCGAGACACAATATTGCCACCACTAACTTCAACGAGTAACTTAGTTGTTAAGATGCTTGTGAGAATATTTGGAGAAATAAATTCATTAACGACATGTTTACTCATGCTAACAAAGTAGGTCACTAACAACTTAATTAAGACTATGGCGATCCAATGACCGGAAACTACGCTAACCTGCTTTGGGGTGCTTTCATGATGGACCCGTACATACTCAGAGTGAAGCCCTTATTGGATTCGATCCGGTTACCGAAGGCAAAAGCAGAGAATCGAAGCAGAATTTTATTATATTATTGGATATCAGATCCAGATCCAATTTCTTTTAGCCGACTTTCAAAAATCTACAAGTCGTGCACGCCATCAGGATGAAAACTTCTGCGCGTGAAAACCCGATTTTCCACTCGTGTGGATCCAAACTCGTTTCATACTGTTTTTTTTTATGACAACGGGAAAGCAAATCAAATCATGTTCAAAGATACTTGATTAAATTAATATGAAACTTCCTTATGTAAATAATATTTAATTTATAAGTAGAAAACCTACTCATTCATTTCTTTGTGCCGATGGCATTTCCCAATGGGAACGAGTCACAAGCTCATAACATTAGGTCTTGAGCCATGTCTATCATACAAAGTGAAATTGGCTCCATGAATTCTTATCCAGACCGATCGGTGGCTTGTCGGCAGCATGCAGACCCGGACCGTTATGGGGGTGCTCCTGGCCAGGTTTGGTCTCGTTGTGAGCTCAACATTAAGCCGAACCCATCCAGTTGGTTTTCAATTTTGTGGAACCAAATAAAATTGATAAGATTGATCGATTTAGATAGGTTCTTCGAACACCTTAGAGTGTGTTTAATTCGTGATAACAAGCTCCTGGTATTAGAACTGCAAGCTTATTTCTTTTTGAAATCGTAAGTATATTCATTAGTGATATTAACACTTGTTTTTTTATGAGACAAGGTAGCAACGCAAAGAGGTGCTTGACTATTCTTCACCTGAATCCAGTTCTTCTAACCCACTTTTGCCTTGGTGCAAATGCTTTTTATTAAAATTAAATTTATAAAACCACAATTCTCCCGTACAAGTGGAATAGCAAGTCAATAATATCGTTAATAATTTTAAAAATAATTTTTTTCTTTTTCCATAATAAAAAACAATCTTTTTCTTATTATTGAAACCTCATCACACTTTTATGTCTTGCAAATGGAGAGAGAGAGAGAAAGAGAGAGGGAGAGGGAGAAGCTGCTACGAAACCGAAAATTTTGGGAAATTTGAGGAACTTTCTTCCACCGCAAGAAAGTACGGGAAAGTTGGACAAGCGTTTGACCAGTACACCCTACACGGTAATATGGATCACTACAAGTAACTCTCTCTCTCTCTATCAAGATGACAACAAATCTTTCTACAAATACAATCACCAACTACCCTCTCTCTATCAGAATGACCATTTTGCTCAAACACCTGCATATATAAATATATACAAAACTATAATCTTCTCTGCACATTCTCAAGTTATCGCTTGAGTTTCCTTCTTTCAAGAGAAAACATAAGAGGCAAAACCCCATAGTTCTCCTGGCCCTGCAATCTCTAGGCAAAGCCAAAAGGAAGCCATGAAACGCCATCTACACGAGGGAGCAGTGGAGGAAGAAAAGAATTACGATACCGCCAAGTGTTTGCTCCTCTTTTCACGCGCCATAACCGCCGGTGCGTTGTCTCCGGCTAGGGGCTACGAGTGCAAGACGTGTAACCGCAAATTCGCCTCATTTCAAGCGCTCGGCGGGCACCGGGCGAGCCACAAGAAGCTGAGGTTTGACGACGACGACGAGAGAGATAAGAACAAAGGAGGCAAGCCGAGAGGGCACGAATGCTCTGTATGCGGGCTGGAGTTCGCCATCGACCAAGCTCTTGGTGGGCACATGAGGCGCCATAGGAACGCACCCAGCGTGCCCAAGGTGCAGGGTGGTCATGACAAGAAGGCGCCCTTCTTCTTCGACCTTAATTTGCCACCCATGGAGGATTACACGACTTTAGTTCTTACATGACTTGGTAATTCTTCTTTCTTTAGCAGTTCTGTGTAGGCCATAGAGCGGGAACTCCATTTCATTTGTTCTTTCTTCTACACTTCTGTAATAATTCATAGTTGTTTTATTTGTATATATTTTAAATTAGAATTTCGTATGTACTTCCGTGTTTAAGAAATGACATGAGAACCAAAACGAAAACGAAAAATATCTGCACCCACCAGAGTGTTAGCTAGCTCACCAGTAGGGCTCTTTGACCACCTTGTAACCAAACAAAATAATACCAAAAAGTATCTGCCTGTAGGAAGACCATGAAGAAGACCTGATTTTGACGTAAACACGAAATGACGAGTCGGAACTGAAACAGCACAATGCTTACAATATCACCCGATTCGAAAACTGGTCACAAGTTCAATCACAAAATTCTATATTCGTGTTCCCCCGTGATAATAGAAAAATCCAGGGTTTAATCGGGGTCACGTGTCCTGACATGAGCACGAATTGACACGACATAAACACCACCGGTTGTTCCCGACGTCGTTAGAGAAGTCCATGATGTTTGGCAGACTGAGTAAAACAATTGATCGATTTCTCCTATCAAGTGGATCCACCCGGGTCAGATCCGACTCGGGATTTCTCACTCCAGGTCGAGTTCGGTGGACCTTCTTGTGGCAAAACGTTTTGATTAGGAGTGAGCATCGGCCGGTTTAGTTACCGAATAAACCGAAAATCAGTATCTACTAAAATGTATAAACCGAAACCGAATCGATGTATCGATGTAACCGAACTAGATCAAACCAAAATTTTCGGTTCGGTCATAGAAATAAATCCGTTATTAAATTTATATGAACCGAAACGTAAGGATGAGTATAGGGTTTTGATAATACATGTGTTGCATTCGATACTGGAGTTCGGGATTTAGGACTCATTGCAATTCGAAATCAACTAATACTCATTTAGGCAAGGCATTCTTACATGGCCGAGTTCAGCACACACACATAAATGAGCAACCAGCCGAGACAAAGAAGAATATAGCTTCAGGGAGACACAAGACAACTTGTCCTCAGTAACGAACACACCAACTACCTTCCTCAACCAACAACGAGAGACAACTCGGGCTTAGATGAGAGAGAGTTGGGCACAATGCAGAGAGAGGGACAAGGGTGACTTGGATCCAAAGACACAGGAAGTAACTTTATCTTCTTATGAATCAACACGGACTTTCTCTAAATCTTTCAAATCATGGTTTTTTTTGTCAAGTTTTGGATATGGAGAGGGGAGTAAATAAGGGAGAAGAGAGATGGAGAGTTGGGTGCGACGCGTAGAGAGGCGTCGGGAGGGATTAGGGCAGACTCTGAAAAACGGGGACAGATTAGGACAAAGTTTGAAATATCAATTATATAAATATCAGTTATTCAGTAATTTCGGTTTTGAATCCTTTAGAACCAAAACCGATTTTTGATAGAATATCAAACTGAATCTGAACTGAAACAAATCAAACTTGAAATTTTGGTTCGGTTCAGTTCAACAATTCGGTTAAAACCAAATTGTGCTTAGTTTTGAGTATGTATATCTGGGTCGGATCGACTCGATTGGGCTGGACCCGACTCAATCAGCATAGAAGGGGGTAGTCGCCCCCTCCTTCCCATGCACCAAGGAGCACCTCATGCACCCACCTGCATGCAGCAAGAAGCTGCAGAGAGAGAGAGAGGTGGTGTTGGTCATTGACAGAAGGAGGTGGAAGCAAAAACAAGCCGGAAAATGAGGGATTTCTGCTGGATTTCTTGAAGTAAGGGTTTCATATGTTCTTTTGCTTTTTCCAGCAAATAAACCGGCAATAGCCAGTGTCTCTAGCGAGAGAAGAGAGTGCAGGTGGGAGACGACTCTCGTGGGTCGTTCCTCGAGCTCCGACGAATGAAGAATCGCTAGAAACCTCATGGTTTCTGGCGAGTTTGTGAGAAAGGGGTAAATATATAATAACACCAATCAGCGGTTGCTCTTCGAGGGGAAATGGCCGTCTAGGAAGAGGGACCTGTTAGGGCCCTTGGCTCGCCAGAAGAACCACTGGAAATTAAGGTGATTGGCGGCGGGCTACGGTTGTGTCATGTTCGCCATATCCGTGTCATGTCGGCTGGTGGCAACACCGACCGACCCACCAGAACACAAAATAGGGTGTTCTTGCATTGACAGTTCTCGATCCAGACCCCGTATGCCCCAATCTGTTTTAATAACAGAATAGATCCATATTATTTAATCGGATCCAAAGAGAACTATAAAGATACAAATTAGGCTTTTGGGTATTCGGTCATGGTTGAGGTCTGATTTTGATGTGATTGAACAGTTGGTTTTGTAATTCAATATAAAATTTTAATAATATATTTTTATTATGATTTAGGTAACAAATCACGACGATTAAGAGGATAAGCTTTGGATATTTTGGATTCACATAGAAGGTTTAGGTAGGTGGATGTATTCCCTCTTCACATGCATATTAGGAATAGTTTTAATTGTTTTAAATGATGCATGAGAATGTAAAATGATTGCTAATGTTTTAAAATGATTATGCATGTGTTATTTTATTAAATAGAATTGGAAATGATTGTCAATATATTTGAAATTATTATTTTATAAATTTCTTATTGTGTTAGGTGGTTTAAAACATGAACGTCTTTAGTATGCTATAGTGGTAGAGAGATCACATTCACCTGTGCACAATTGTGGCATTCATATTTTATTAAATATTACAGGACTTGGTCAGCATAGGCATCGAAGCCATTGTACCATTTGGCAGATAGAGCTTTGATTCTCCATTGTGAGATGGTAGGAGTCGATAGATTGTTGTTAGCTTGACCTTTCTTATTAAAACAACATAGAATTTGGTTGTTAAATGAACCTTACTTCTTATTGATAATGTGTAAATTTGGATGGGGATCACATTTTTCGCCAATGTAAACTACAAAAAAAAATAGCTAAAGATATGTACTATTGATTAAAGCCAAATGCATGCCCTCTTGTAAGGTTATATTATATGCACTATATGAGATGCTGTTTGATATAAAATCATACCTTAGTTATCTCAAGAGGTGGAGATCTAATGCACATATTAAGATTTTTAATGAGTCTAGAAATAAGTTAGATAATAGGTCCTTAAGATGTGTTTTGATTTGATACTGAAAAGGCTACAAAGGTTATAGATTTCATCACAAAAACAATAGTTTAATAAAAGTAGAGATGTTGAATTCTTAAAAGATACTAAAAATGACATCCTTGAGAATGATGATGAGTATATTGATGATCTAATAGATCTAAATTCATCATCATTTGAACTAATGAATTTCGATCCAAATGACCTTCATGAACAAAATAAAACTTTAAGTGGATAGAGAAAACTTAGGGTCACACCATCCTACTTAAACGATTACCACACTTACCTTTTAGAGAAAGTATATAATTTAGTAAATTTAAATGAATTGGCTGATAACATAACATATTAGAAGGCTATTAAATCATCTAAATCAACAAACTGGGAAAAAAACAATAGATATTGAATTTGAATATGTTGAGAAAAACAAAGTGTAGGAATTGATTGATTTACCAAGAAAAAGGAAAGTTATAAGATGAAAATGGGTCCTTAAAAAATATAAAATCAATGAAACAATCGACAAATTTAAGAAGAGGTTAATTGTAAAGGTATTTTCGCAAAAGGAGGGGATATATTATATAAATATATTTTCCTGTTCTAAAATTTGCATCTATTAGAATTATTCTAGTTACTTTTGTATATTATAATTTGGATTTACATCAGCTATATAAAAAATAACTTTTCTAAATAGTGATTTAGATGAAATCATCTATATGCAACAACTAGAAGAGTATGTTGTTGAAAGCCAAGAAGATAAAATATATCGGTTAAAGAAATCCCTATATATTCTTAAACAATCACCTCGTCAATGGTATTTGACTTTTCAAAATGTTATTTTAAAACCTAGTTTATTGCTAATGAATTTGACCATTGTATAAATGTTCGTACCAGTGGGAGCCATTTTGTCATTCTATCATTATATATAGATGGCATATTGTTGACTGAAAATGACAATGAAATAATTATTAAAACCAAGTTATGGCTAAACTATAAGTTTAAAATGAAAGATATGGAAGAGGCATCATATATTATAGGTATAAAAATATCTCATGATAGAGAATCTAAACTTTTATTTTTGAGTAAAGAGAGATATATTAATTATATCTTTAATAAATTTAGAGTGGGTCATTGCAAACCTTCAATTACACCCATTTGTAAAGGGGCTAAATTAAGTAAGGTTGATCGTCTCGATGAAGGAGAAAACAACCCTAATATTCTTTATGGATAAGTTGTGGGTAGTTTGATATATGTTATATTATGTAACCGTATATCAACATCGTTGTTAGTTTTTTGAGTAGATATCAAAGTAATTATGGTTGTCAATATTGAATAGTTGTGAAAAAGATTTTGAGATATCTTAAAGAACAAAAAAAATAAAACTATGTTTTCAATTAGATAAACTAAAAGTGGTAGAATACTTAGATGCTGACTTTTTTTGGAGTAAAGATTACAGTACGTTAACCTTTAATCAAATATTCTTATTTAGAGGTAGTGTAGTTTCTTTAACTTAAAAGAAATAGGATTGTGCTATAAGAAGTTGAGTATGTTATTTGTAGTATGGCTACAATGAGTGTCATTTGGATTACCCGTTTCATACGTGATTTGAACATATACATAACTAATGAGCTAGTTGTTATTTATTATAACAACATTACAATAATTACTCTTATTAAAAGTAGAGTTAATAGCTCTAGAAACAAGTACATAATGGTTAAATACTACTATTTCATAATATGCTTAAAAGGAATAAGATATTTATATGCCAGCAAATGATATGTTGGCTAATCTCTTGACAAAAGGTATTTTAAATGATATTTTTACAAAGCATGTTATACACGAGTTTAAGATATGCCTAGAGTTTTAATGTGAAAACACACAATGTTGAGTGTTATGCAGAAAAAATATTTTTATTACAAAAAGTTACATAACTCTTATAAATTGCAATTCACTTACAATTAGAAATGGTATAACCTAGAAAATCACATAATAGTGGAAGAAAACCAATACATTATAAATTGGCTCAAGTGGCTAAGTGGGAGATGTAGTTATTAACATGCTCTTTTTTTTAAAAGATAAACATGTTTTAATAAAAATCATTTTACAAAAGTTAAAGTACACCTCTCAAAGACATATAAAAGGCTTTAATGGAAAGCTTGGAGAGAAAAACACGGAGAATAAAAAAGCTAAAGTATATAAGCAAGGTTATGCTTATTTATAAAAAACAAGAAGAAATTATAAAAGTTTGTTATGCAGGGTCTTCCTCTCTCTCTCTCTCTCACACACACACATACACACAAACAGGTGCAGAATTCGACTAGTGTTGTGTAATTGGTTAAGGTAACAGCTTCAAGGCTCAGATTGGTAAGAAAAACTCCTCCAACAAGATCATGTTGCTAATTAAAAGTTGCAACTATTAGGCAACTTTGGCGGTATTAGAAATCGTTAACTAGGCTTTTGTTTACTTACTATTCGCAAGTTATATAAAACCATGTGATCCAAATGCAAGCAACTGCTACCAAAATTTGTATCGTCATTTTATAGAAAGCCAAATATCTTATTTAGAGCAACCTTACTGTTTGGTCATATAGAAGCAGCCACAGGCGAACCAAGAACACCAATATCAAGTGGAGCAACTTGCTTATACTGCCATGGCTAAGCATCCTTCTTTAGCCAACGATGACGAACTCAGCGCAGCCGAACTCTCACCTCCTCCACCTGCACAAGCGCCACCATCGGCACTACCACAGACACCGGCACCAGCTTCAGCTCCAGCTCCAGCTCCAGCAGGAGCAGCATCAGAACCAGAAACAACTGACAGGTTCGTGTGCAAGATTTGTGGTCGCACATTTAGTACTCATCAAGCTCTTGGAGGCCACTGCGCCGGCCACGAAAAAAGGTCGAGGACCCCTGCCGAGCTTGCCAACAATGGCAGACGACCTGCGGTGAACGACGATAGGCCTGGTACCCATGTATGCCGTGTTTGCGGTAGGAGTTACCCGTCAGGCCAAGCTTTAGGAGGACACATGAGATTGCATTACAATGACGATGTCAAGAGGAGGAAGGTTCCGAGTGTCGGTCTGAACGCACCGCAAGCCGTGAACATTGGATTTCCTGGATCTGGGTCCAATTTTGTTGTTCATGTGAGCATTGAAGTTCCTCTTGACACGGATAATAATGGCCCGGTATCAAATGTGCATGATGGACCCGAGCCCGTCAACCACGAGCGAAGTGAACCGTTTCTTATGGACAGAGAGCAGAACCTAATTGGATTTAACAGATCCAATGATATGCATAGAGAAGCAAGTGAAGGTTTTGGTTCTAACACGGATATGAGATCGGGTAGATCCAAATCCAACAGCAGGGAGGGAGAGAAGAGTGGAGTGTTTGATGAGAACACAGAGCGTGCATGCAACAATGGAAGAGAGAAAAATGAAGGGACTGATGAGGATGGAGAGCAAGATCTAAATGGAGATATCCAATTCATTAGTGGATCCAATAACAGAAACAGAGAGGAGAGTGAAGGATTTAATGTTAACAGATGCAGTTATTACACCGGTTTGAATGGATCCAACAATAGGGGGAGAGACCAGACTTTAGGTGGATCGTGTCTGGGATCGCATAGAGCCAACAGTGTGGACACAGAGCTTCGTCTTTGGTTTGTAGAGAAAGATCCAAGGGAGAAAGAAAATGGTCCTCAAAAGAATGGTCCTAAACCCGTGACGATGCACTCAAATGGATGGCCCAGATTTGATGGACCCGACCGCGAGATATCAGATGATTCGACCCAATCTCTATGATAAACGGGTGCATTGGAACTCTGATCTTATTGTACCACACCGCTGATGCATTAAGATGAATGGCTAGGATTTTGAAGTATGTAAGACACTATTACATGTCAGATGATTAATCTCTTCTTCTTTGTTTTTGCCGTTGATAAGTTTGGATTAGTTGGCATATTGCATAGTATTAGCATGGCTCAGATCCACGGTATCTTGGACCCATATTCGGTTCTGTATTAGACTCAGAATTTGTATAGAACCCTTATATGATTTGGTTCATACTGAATTTATTGGCACAAAAATATTTGCTTAAGTTGGTGAAGGTGGTGGTGGTTATGCTGTTTAGCGAATTTATTTGTTTGAAGTGTCGATGCTCTAATTATGCCAATGGACCGGATTTCAAAACAAATCCCACGTGAGCAATTGAATATCAAAAATTTGGATCAGGTCCAACTTAATCCTATTTCAGATTTTTTTCCGAAATGTAATAGCTAAATATCCAGTATATGTATATGTATTTACTCAAACTGGTGCTTACTCTTTCTTTATCTGATCATGGGTTCAAATCATATTGCTAATTATCTCGTGATTAGTTTCATTTAGTAACATATTATCCAAATAGAAGCAAGGCATAGAGTATGTATATATATATAGAGAGAGAGTTGCTCAAACCAATCCATACTTAAATCTAATCAAAGGTGAAAAATAGAATCTAAAAAGTGATTTGTACAATTGTGTACAATTCATATTTTAGATTCAAAACTCTAACGTTGATCATGTTCATCGGACGGTGGAGATGTTTTGAATAGATCAAAGCATGGACCACTATATATAATGCTTTATCACAGTCTAAATTCGATTTGAAAACTGATTGTCCAATTCACATATTGATAGAGGAACTATTTTTTATCAACTATCCCTTTATATGACCCTCGAGCGGTCTAATTTTTTACCAAAAGGTAAAACTCTCAAGGCTAAGATCCTCAACCTTATGGCCCAAACTAGACAAACTTTTGCATTAAAATATGAGAAAGCTCTTCTTGATAGATAAAATATCCAAAAAGGTGTTATTATATATTGCTTCCAAAGATTTTGAACTGGCTCGCATAGGCATATATAACTGGCTAGGGTGGTAGCTCTCTAACAAGAGGCCAGGGGTTCAATACTCGAGTGCGCACCGGGTAGTGCTCTGCCTTACCCCAGCTTCCCTAACAAAAATGACTTGTATGAAATACATAACCAGAAAGTTCGTGTTGGACTTTTTAACAATTCGAACCAGATTCAAAGAAGTGGGTTCGTTTTACTATCAATCCAACCACTCAACCACACTAATAATACAAACACTGTTAGTTGAGGTTAGGTCATTCTATCCACTAAACTTAACCAAACAATTCACACAAAGAGCACATAAAATCCTCATCATACCATCAATATTCACTCATTTGCAACTAGCCATGGCTCGTCAATACACTAGGCTCGTACCCTCTCTACTCCCCATATCAATGGCTTCTCCCAAAACCATTTCTTTCGTCGAACGAGTTCTTTCGCTGATCCGGCGACCCTCCTTTGTCTGCGGTGTTTCTTGGTCTGCGATCCTCACAGTGGTGGTCTTCATGGTCTCTTTTGTGCCTGAAGTCGCTTATGTCAAGGCGATGTCGCCATCCTCCGACTTCTCCAAAGCATGTAATGTGGATAGTACTTCTGATTCAAATGGTCCGCGTTTCCGGCTACCAGTAGGAGAACCAGGTGATGTTATCTGCATCCCAAGCCACCTTTTCCGGCGGTCTCCGCTTGATTGTGTCATCCCACCCTTGTTTGCTGCATTGGTGGTGGCTGGATCTGCTGGGTTTGTTCAGGCAATGGGATTCTTTAGTGAGCCATACTGACTCTTCCTTCATTGAGAGGGTCGCCTTTGGCGATGCAATATTTGTTTTGATATCTACTGAAATAAGCTAAATAATTACCTTAATAAATATATGAAAAGGAAATGCAACTACCACATTAAGCAGTAAGGATTTCAGCATCTTATAATTAAAATATATTATTGTACATGTGTGTGTGTGTGTGCTTGTGTGAGTGTACGTATCCACATACATGACATGTCCTGTTCTGGTTTGCTCAAAACCACTAACTGTAACCAAACCCACCAGGAGTCTGTTATAGTTATGGAACTATTGATTTTAAGAAGGCTCCAGTTTGGATATTGGAACCCCCTAGAAACCGATTGAATTTTTTTTCAAAAGAACAGGTTTACACGCGCTGTGAATCGGACTCCCAACCATCAACCATGGTGGGGGGGAGTCTTGCCGATGAGCGCGAAGCCAAAAGACAAAACAAGCATTGTGGGAGTTGAACCCCTCACCTGGGACGCACATGAGTAGTGTCCTGTTGTTGAGCTGGAATTCTGCCTTACAGGCCACTTAGCCGAATCTTACCGGTCCGACTCATTGACACCACGGCACGCATCCGACGCGTTTACACGTGAAGCGTGCAAATGACGCAACGACCCGACCCGCCTGCACCTTGTATAGGATTCGATCTGTACGCCCCGACCCAGTGCAAAACTATAAATTCCCTCCAATTCTACCGTAAAACAAAAGAAACGTTTCGCCTGGAGGCAAAATTTCGCGGTGCCAATTTGAACTCTGCAGTCGTCTTCTCCCAGGGTTTGCCTCAAGACAAACACGACAAAGGAGCTCTCGAATGCTCTCAAACTCTTGTATTACTCGTTCGGAAAGAAGAGAGATCTCGGGTGCTGATGCGTTTGAAGCCCTGACTTGCCGATCATAGCGCCGGATTCGGTATGAGTTTCGCTCAGAATTGTGCGACGATCGGGTGCTCGAGGCTTTTAGTTGCCAGATATTCTTTTCTGTTCAAGAGTTTCTGATCTGACGGGGCGATTTTTCCAGAAAATGATGATGGCGGTGGATCTCAGACCCTCGGATCATGCGATTTCGGCTCACTATTGAAGTGTACAAACCCTTCCGTGATTTTCTCTGGTTCTAGTCGCTACAATTGTGCGAAGATCGTGCATTCGAGTCGATTTGTTTCTAGATCTTCTTTTTTGTGCAAGATTCCCGGACTATAATGAGAGTGAGAACGATCTGTTGCCTTTCGATCAGAAACTTGCCGTTCGTGCTCACTGGGTTGACTTTTGATACGTGCATGCCCTCGCTCCTTTCTTTCATGCTTCTTTCTGGTTTAGTTTGTTCTGCGATTCTTGCATTTAGCATTCTAGCTGTTCTGTGCAAGAACTACTGATCCGGTGGAAGATACCGAAGGAAACAGCGAGTGAGGACACTGACGACGATCTGCGGCCGTTCTATCTCAAACATGTCTATGGTGCTCGCTGTGCTCATATTCGAAACGTTACATGCCTCCCATAAGTTTCTCCGCTTTCTTTCCTTATTCTTTCGCGATTTTTTCTGGTTTAATTTGTTCTCTGTCTTTAATTTCTCATCTAGCTTCCATCGTCAATCATCTAGCTTTTCTGCGAAGAATTATGTCTCGTTTGGAAAATGTTATTTCTGTTGCACTGAACTTGGATATACTCACGACAACAAGAAACTGAACTTGTCGATTGGTAGTGCAATATGAATAATAACAAATATGGATAAGCAGAACCTGTTGTGAACTTCTGGTATGCGATCCTTGAGAGATGGCAAGTGCAGATGCAATATGTTCTTAAGGCAACAATCCAACTATACTCAGTACGAGGCACTGCCTGAAGGTGCAGAGTAGTCTGTACTAAAACAGAGTAAGAAAGAACAGAACCCTTGATGTAGAGTCGGATTAGTCAGGACAGCAGCAATCGAAGAATCTGAACCAAGTTATCTGCAATGACGTTGCTGCTGAAACTTGGGAAGGTTGAAGCTAAGTTCTGATGCGGTAATTTCTCAGAAAAACAAGATTTCAGAGTTTACGCAAAAGCTCCAAGGCGTGTCGAAGCACTTTCCTTTAGGCTGATTTCGCCACCGCCGGATTCTATCAACCAGGTGCAAGCTGATGTTGGCGAAATTCCTTCGGGATACAATGGAGTCTCCGCCGACTGGCCTTGCACCCACTTAATCGGCTTCGAACAATCAGAGACGCTGTCAGAATGAAGATGCCTGTTGCTCTTGTGCACACTTAGAGAGAACAGACAATTTTCAAAGAGCTTTCTAAAAGATGTAATCGAACAAGTGAAAGGCGGTGGGAGAGATTAGGCGATAAAACCCTTCAGATTGCTTTATATCTCTGTATATCTCTTACTTGCTGTCCAACCACTCCTTTATAGATTCTGCCTCCCAACGTATCATTGAACAGACATTTCTGTTCAGTTGCAGAGTGTTTCTCTGTCTTTCACCGAAGGGACGGTTGGCTGTTTGAAAGGCATTATAAAGTGAACGGATTTGGACCGGTGACTTTTCATGCTACTCAAAGAGCAGTTGCATCCCCTTCGATTTATCATTTGCAGACTTATTTTGAACAGGTGCGTCTTTACAGTCACACACACTGAGGGTTTCCATAATGCTCTTCACGAACGGCAATAAGGCACCTCAGCCGTGCCACTTACTGAACATAACATCTTGATCGCCATCTTTTATTTTTGAAAAATTCACTAACAGAAGATTCCCGGGAAAATGACAAGTGAGGGTGATCTGCGCCGGTCTATCTCAGACTTGCTTGTTGGTTCGCTTTCGAAGCGTGCAAGTTCTTACGTTAGTTTCTCTCTGCTTTCTCTCCTTATTCTTTGCTGCTTGGCCCTGGTCTAAATGGTTCTCTCGATGTTTCTGTCGCTAAGTGGTATAGCATAATGTTTGTCTACTGGCCGGGACTGCAGAATGCGGTAAGGAATGCGATTAGGCTCACTTTTTTCCAAAGTACAGTAGTCCACAAGAAAAGGTAATCATCTCTTATGGTCCTCTTTCATGACCTCTTAGTATGATTTAATTAAGTTCGTATATTTTACATACTCTTTCAAAGAAATCATTGTTTGTCAAGTCTGGCAACATTTTCTTGTGTTTGTCTCATTTATTTGTTTAAGGGAATTATGGAGAAATTAGATGGTTCCTTGTCTCTCAATCATAATTCATCAAATAGGTCTCTGATTGTGCACTGTCTTCATAGTTTGTAAGATTTATGAGAGACACCTATTTGTCATTGTGAAGAAGAGCGTTGATCTGCCTGTCATAAATAACTGAGTTGGTTCCCGTTATACTCTCATACTTCGTGGCCCAATTTAGTCAACTTAAAAGCCGTTAAGAGGGCTACAAGAAACCTTGATGAATTGAAGAACCATTTTACTGAACTATTTTACAATTCTAGCGAATTGAAAAACTTCTGTACTAAAATATTAATGTTGCAAGTAACGTTAGCGAATCAAGAAACCTACGTACTTTGTCGTATGGAGCTATATAACAACCGCCTGTCTGTTAATGTTGACCTTAACCCTGAAACTCCTCACCAACCTTTCCTGAACTTTTGCTCCTTGGGGATGAATTTCTGCCTAAAATGTCTTGCTTTAGGCTCAAGACACTATTGAATACTTTTACCAAAGTTTTCTTCATTCTGAACAGATAAGTACCTTATGAAAAACCTGTTCTTCATGGACATGGTGCCAATATAGATCAATCAGGTGAAGTATGGATGTGAGGGATAGCTTACGTTGTTATATGTGCGTGATTCATGTATCTAGGTTGTTCATAATTGTATAGGAGCGACCATTTAGCAACACTACCCAGCACATTTATGAACCTTGTGTTGAAATTCATGTGTAGTGCAGCGAAAGATTAAAGCCCACAAATGTTAAAAGAACATTGAAGAGTAAAAATGGAGATTTGAAGGAGGGGGTAGGTAGGCCCTCCAATGGAGGCCGCCCCCCTCTTTTTCTCACTTTCTATTAATTAGATTCTTAACCCTAATACAAAACGTCAAACCCTTATATAATGGGTTGTAAACCAGAAAATGACCAAAATACCCTTAGTACTACGAGCAATTACAATAATACCTAAATATTATAAATTACAAACTAACACTAAAAAACAGCAGATACATATATTCTTCAACACCTTGGACATAATGGTGCTTGATGTGGGGTGATTTGTTACATGATAAATAACTAAATGTGTTAGAGGAACAATTGGATGTAGTCAAAGTCTATTTCAGTCTATGACCAGCTATTATTTCTTTTTTTTTTAAATATATTGTATGTATTTAAGTCTCATAAAAGAGAGAGGTTATTGTGAATCACACAATTGTTCTCCCTAATGCTACAGTTGTGTTTGTTGCTAAACTAACATGGTATCATAGCCTTAAAGGTGTGAAGACAAGGTGGGAAGGAGTGTGAAGAAGATTGTTCACGTGCCTATTCAAGGGTCGTGTGAGTGTGATAGGTTGCACACTGATTGTTTGTTAGAAGGCGATTGTGATTAAGGGGGAGAGGGAGGAAAAATACAAGAAATCATAGGCTTATAATCAGGAGCAGAGCATTGAAATGAAGGGTGAATGCTTCTATATGAATAACATCAAATTGGACAGCCAAAACTATAGAGAGTGGGCCAAATCAGTTGAGTTAGTCATAAGATTAAGAGAAAAAGTTAGTTTCTTGACATGTAATCAAAGAATAACCTCCGAAGATGACCCTGCATATGAAAATGGGCAAAGGATGATGCCTTAGTTAGTTCTTAGTTAACCCAATTGATGATTCTATTTATTAGAAAAATGTTAGCGCTACTGAAATTTGAAAAACTCTAGCAAATGCATATTTCAAAAGAAATATAGCAAAAGAATATGAAATCATTGAAAAATCATATGTAAGTAGAGAGACAAAACCATCGGAGAGTATTTTGGGCAACTAAGGTGTTTATGGAACGAGTAACAACATCTAGTCAAAACTAAGTGTACTACGTGTATCAAGGATAAAAATGAAGAAACAGAAAAGAAAAAGGTATTTGATCTCTTATGTGGAGTTTCACCATAATATGATCATATAAAAAGCAATATACTAAGCAGACAAGACCTACCATTCCTGGGTATTGTATATTCACTACTGATCAAAAAGAAGATAGAAGAAATCTTGAAAAAATTTATTCAGAGGACAGTAACAAAGCAACATTTGTCAATAGAGGAGATCTAAAAAGTGGAAGATGTAGGAGATATCCTACCACAAGAGGAAGAGGACAAGGTGCCTTCTAAGGAGACGAAAAGGACAAGCTAATGCACTCATTGTGGAAAGAGCAGGCATACAATGGAACAATATTAGGATCTCGCTGGCAAACCTCCTTAATTTAAAAACAAAGCTTGTGTTGCAGGTACCTTACAAAAGAAGATTGAAGAAGGGGGAAATTCATTACTTGCACTTGTCATAAAAAGATTAGAAGGGATAGAGCGTTAACTCAGCAATACAATAAGCACTTCTATAGAGCACCAAGCATCAACTGCAACTACAATGTCAAGAGAGAAGAACTCCAATTATGAATTCGGTAACATACATTCTTCTGGATTTCATGTTTGGATAATTGATTAAGGGGTTTTAGATCATATGGTAGGAAGTACTCTTGATATTCTTGAATATGAAAAACTATATACAAATGAGCAAGTTCGACTAACAGATGATTCTTATATCTTAGTAGATGGGAAAGAGAAGTTAAAGTTAATGTTTGGAATTGTTATACATGTTTTACATGTGCCTAATATTCTAGTGAACTTATTATCCACAAGTTCTTTGGTGAGAAATTCAAGATGCTTACTAACTTTTCTGTCTTCTGGTGATGTGTTTCAGGATCTCAAGATAGGGGAAATCTTTGGATATGGTAGTCTCAAGAAGAGGCTATATTTTTTAGAGGAAAATTGTCATCCTATGCAAGCATGTGGTATTATGATATACCTAAAACTCGAAGATGTGTTTTTATGGCATACTAGACTAGGGCATTTACCTTTGTCTAAATTGAGAGTTGTCTTACCTGATATATGTAGGAATCTGGAAAAGATTAATATTGAATGTGATGTTTTTCAGCGTGTTAAACCTATTAGAAACTCTTTTCATAAAAGTGATTCTAGAGTAATGAAACCTTTTGAAATAGTTCATTATGATGTATGGGGTTCATGCTCTACTTTGGCTATTACGGGTCATCGATAGTTTGTCATTTTTATTAGTGATTATTCAAGATTTACTGTGATTTATTCGATAAAGTCAAAAAATGAGTTAAAGCTTTATTTCCTTCATTTCATAAGTAGTTGAGAATCAATTTCAAGCTCAAGTAAAGATTCTCATGATCTACTCTCAAGAATTATTTGACATGAGAATTATTCACCAAACCACTTGCACAAACTCTCCTCAACAAAATGGAGTGGTTAAAAGGAAAAAATGATATATACTGAAAATTATAAGAGCCCTAGCCTTGGGATCGCATGCCTCAAAATACCTATGGGGAGAATCAGTCCTTACAGCAGTATACTTGGTAAACAGAGCTTCATCTAGTGTCTTAGATGGTAAATCTTCATTTATGATGTTTCATTCTACTAACAAAGCCTTCCATGTTCAACCTAGAGTATTTGGATGTGTTTGTTATTCACATATTCATTTTCAGATAAGAGATAAATTATATCCAATATCTATTAAGTGTGTATCCAATAAATACACACTATTCCAAAAAGAATGCCGATGTTATGGCACCATGTAATAAGAAATTTTATACTACAATGGATCTATCTTTTCATGAATCTAAGTTCTACTAGAGGAGGAGAATAAAAAGCTTAATTAAGAATTACCACAAGTCATACCAATAATTTGATATTGCGACAATAAAGAAGAAATTGAAGACCACATGAGGAGAAGTGAGAAGAGTAATAAGTTAGAAACTGAGATAAAGTCATATTTCATAGGAGAAAGAAAAATGATTCTACCAATAGAAGATACTACTATGGTTGAAGAATATTTACCCTCTTCAGGTCCTTCAGAGGTCTATATACAAGAGAAGATACTACCAATAAAGAAGAAATTGAAGACCACATGAGGAGAAGTGAGAAGAGTAATAAGTTAGAAACTGAGATAAAGACATATTTCATAGGAGAAAGAAAAATGATTCTACCAATAGAAGATACTACTATGGTTGAAGAATATTTACCTTCTTCAGGTCCTTCAAATGTCTATATACAAGAGAAAGAGCGTTATTGGAATCTACCTATTGCACTAAGAAAAGGTAAGAAAACATGTACATACCCTATTTGTAAGTATATCTTTCTCGAGATTACATCCTGTAGTTATAAATATTTTGTTATAAATATGGACTTTGCTCATATTTCATGCAATTTTGAGGATGCTAATAAATATGTTGAGTGAAAGCTTGCTGAGGCCTTGGAAAAAAAATCAAACATGGGATATAATTGGCTTACCATAAAGAAGTAAGACAATGGGTTGTAAATGGGTTTATACCATTAAAGTAAAACAGATGGAAGTATAATAAGATATAAAGCAAGGCTAGTAGCAAAGGGCTACAATCAAGTTTATGGCTTGGACTATAATGAGATATTTGCACTAGTAGCAAAACTTATTATTGTCCGAGTGAGCATTAGTATGGTAGTTAATAAGAATTGGAAAATGTGACACTTAGATGTAAAAAATGTTTTCTTACAGGGTAACCTAACAGAGGAGATATATATGAAATTACCTCAAGGTCCGACAAACAAATAGGGAAGATCGTGTTAGGAAAATGGGCCTGGGTCCCTCTGGCTCGGCCGAGCATGCCCTGGCCCACTGGGCCATCAGGGCCAGGGCTAGGGCCAGGGGGGCCACTACGACAACTACTTCAAGACTTGGGCATACAACTGGAAGCTTCTCCAATAATGTTCTGCGACAACAAAAGTGCTATGTATATAGCTAACAACCATACCTTTCATGAGCGCACAAAGCATATAGAGATGGACTGTCACTATGTTTGTGAAGAGCATCTACAAGGCAACTTACACTACATTTTATAAAATCAGAATATCAACTTACAGATGTGTTCACCAAGTCCTTACCTGCCCCTCGGTTTCAAACTTTAATCGGCAAACTTCAAGTCATGGAGCTATCAGTTTGAGGGGGGTGTTAGGAAAATGGGCCTGGGTCCCTGTGGCCCTATCGGGCAGGCCTGGCCCACTGGGCCATTAGGGCCAGGACTAAGGGGGTCACTAGTCATTGGGGGCTGGCTGCAGTCAGCCCCCCTCTCTTTCCTCCCCTTACTTCTTCACTCTCTCTCACTCTCTTTCACTCCTTTTCTCTATAAATACTCTTGTAAACCATTGTAAATTTAAGCCTTTTGTGGCTAGTGAATAAAGATTGTTTATTCAAGTTTATTTTGTTCGTTATCTTGTTTGTATGCACTTGTTGCTCTCGGTTATAGTCTTTTCTAAGGCTTCGTGATTGTTACATTATGAAGCTATCCATTCATCGATCTTTTGCAATTATATTGAAGCATGGGCCTGGGCTCCTCTGGCCGTGGCCCAGTGGGCCAGGGCCTGCCCGATCGGGCCAGAGGGGCCAGGCCCATTTTCCTAACAAATCGAAGGTATGTAAACTGAAGAAAGCTTTATACGAATTGAATTAATCCCCTAGAGCCTGGTTCGAGAGATTCAGTGAGGGGATTATTGGTCTTGGTTATTCCTAGAGTACAAACGATTATACATTATTTATAAAGCATGGTAAAGGCATTTCTATTCTCGTAGTATATGTTGATGATATTATAATGATGATGTCGAAGAAATTGAAAAGATAAAGAAACAACTTCATTAGCTATTCGACTTAAGGATTTAGGAAGGCTTCACTACTTCCTAGGTATTGAATTTTTGTATTCAAGCAAAGGTATATTCCTAACTCAGAGGAAATATACCTTAGATCCATTAAAAGAATATGAGATAACCGATTCTAAGCCATGTGATGTACCAATGAAAGTGAACAAAAGATTATCTCAGAACGAGGATGAGAAATATGAAGACATAGGGAGATACCAAAGACAAGTGGAAAAACTAATTTATCTAAGTATCACCAGACCTGATATCTGTTTTATAGTTGGTATTGTGAGCAAATATATGCATGCACCATCCAAATGTCACATGGAAGTTGTCTATCAAATTATTAGATACTTAAAAAGAACTTTGGGTTATGGAATGATTTATGCTAACTATGGACAAGTAGAATTAGAGGTACACACTGATGCAGATTGGACAGGTTCACTAAAAGATCAAAAATCTACTATAAGATATCTTATTCTGTTTGGAAGAAATATTATATAATAGAAAAACAAGAAACAATCAGTTGTTAATAGATCGAGTGCAAAAGCAGAATATAGAGCAATAGCTCATGGTTTATGTGAGGGATTATGGTTTCAGGCACTTACGAAGGACTTGGGAGAAGAGATGCAATTACCTATTCTGAGATATTGTGATAGTAAGGTTGTCCTACAAATTGCATTGAATTTGGTTTATCATGAGAGAACAAAACATATTGAAGTGGATTGTCATTTCATTCGAGAGAAGATCTTGAACAAACAATTTCAGTTAACTCATGTGAGATCAAGTGATCAAATGGCAGATATGTTGACTAAAGCTATTCCAAAAAGAATATTATGGAAGACCGATTAAGTTGGGTATATAGTGTGTTTTCAACCCAACTTGAGGAGGAGTGTTGAGAGGAACAACTGGATGTAGTCAAAGTCTATTTTAGTCTATGATCAGCTGCTATTTTTTTTGTTTTTAAAGGTTTCTTTATTTTTATTTCATTAATGTCATACTCGTAATATGCCATGTAGAGTATGTATCTAAGCCTCCATGGCTTCAACCCTAGTGACTAACACATGATATTAATAAAAGAGAGAGTGGCTACAGTGAACAACACAAGAGGTTGATCGGCAGCCGGTGATTGTTCTCCCCAATGTTGCGCCTGTGTTTGATGCTAAACTAACAAAAAGTTCACTATGCAAGGTTGGAGAGTATGCTCCAAAATTATGACAAAAGCATGTTGGTAATTCAGCATCTTGACAAAGGCCTTTTTCTTCAAATAATTGTTTGGTCATTGTTTTTAATTTTTGCAATAATGCAAGTGCCTTTTTTAGTTGCCTCCAAAAGAAACTGTTTTTGATTCTTGACTCTTGGGGCATTCATTTTCCAATTCCTGATGGATCCTTTGAGTATTTTCGGTTCAAGTTCAAATATTTGAATCACGATCCTTTAGATAAAGTTCTCAATCGTTTGGATGTCTAACTTGATCGCAAACAATCGATATCAAGCATTTCTCCAGTGTTTAGCATACAGCTTCCATTCAGGAGGCCATATAGTTTGATTCTGTGAAAAAAAATGGCTACTATTCTCAAGGAACAGAGAACCAAAACTGAACCTAAACCCGAAGCCTCCTTCTAACTAAGTGGCTCAGCAGTTGGATGGAATCTTAATCACCACCATGTTCTATCCTGTGTCATATCAGTATTTAACTCCAAAGAAACAAGACCAAATCCTGTCGTTTTCCTCTAACACTTTTAAGGGCTTCCTCAGCTTTTTAAAAAATCCCCAAAATCTAATTTCTCACACCTCAGTGGAGCTTCATTCTAACGACCTCTCTAAATGCTCAACCCTCCTTAAGCATACCTCTCCACTTTTGTTTCTTCTAGTAACCTCACTGAAATCTAGTCTTTGCTAATGTTGCTACACATCCACCTCAATGTTTTATTTTTGCCGCTAACACCTTGTGTAGACAGACTTGTGAAAAGCCCAAGACTGTCAAACACTGTTCACCCTAAAACCCTGGTCTGACCACTGCGTTGTTTCAAGGAACGGGAAAAATGCTCTAATTATTCTTTTCCTGCTTTATGAGTTTCTACTTTTTCTACTGGAGGAGAAGTCTTTTGTTTCCTTTTTTCTGTGTTTCTCCCAGTGATGTTCAGGTAGAAGGACCTTTAGATTAATTGAATGCTTCTCCCTGCTGGGTAAGTTCTCGTCATTGCAAGGTCAAGGCGTTACCTTTTGCTTTTATCTGTTTTCTCTAATTCTGATCTTGGTTTCTAGCAAATCCTAATGTGTTGAACTCCTAAAGCATTTGCTTTGATAATATATTTAACGGGCTTTCACTAATCCATTTTTTATCCATGTAGCTTAAAGGATGATTCTGGCAAGTACCTATTACAATAAGGCTAACAAGTTTAAATTCATTGTAGATAAATTTTCAGCTGCGCTTGTATTCACATAAATATCCATCAAATTTCTGCTATTCCTATTATTTGCTAGTGACCTTCAATATAGAGTTTGTGTTGTCCTGTCTTTTGGTGACTGTACTGCCGACATCTTGGTTTCTGCCCGTTGATGTTGGGAACATTAGAGTCGGCTTCTCAAGTTTCTGCTTTATGATGCAAAGAAGAGGGATTTCAAGTCGCAGTCTTTTGTTTGGTGTTTGGATAGCACGAAAGCTTATAGAATCTCAGACATCAGCAGCCATAACTTCCAACTGTATCTGATGATTCAAGTATCCCAACCTATGCTGTGAATAGCACGTCTGAAAACATACTTAATGCTCCTAATGAGCGCACTAAATTCACTTGCTTACAATTCCCGTTGGCCATGTTTATATAATTTTTTTCTTCATTCTTCCTATCTCCTTTGTCCATTCTTCTTCTTCTTCAGTGATTCCTCTTCTTCTATATTGGTTTCTCTCTTCGTTCTCGAAGTCTTACTTGTGCGTGTGTATATATTTAATTATTCATTCATTTTATTACTTGTGTGTGCGTGCGCACTAAATTCACTTTTGTGGCACTTGACCTCTTAAGAGCTTAGTCACTAAAGGGGCGCTAAATTCGATAACATTTAGAAAAACAAGTGTTTACACTATCAAACTAGTGATAAATGGAAGGGAAGCCCGAATCTCTGAGTTTCATTCCCACGAAAAGGTGAAAAGAGAGAAAAGGAACAGTGGTTTGAACTACGCCAGATGAAGTATACAATATGGGCACGAGGTCAGGCTAATAGCTAGTCCGTTGAGCAGTTGACTCTAACTTGTCTTGGGTCGACTAGGATGTGCAGTGTGGTCCCTGTCTACGAAGAGACGACCCATCATCTTAACTATGGTGATTAGTTCTATATGAATAGTGTTAGAAGAAAACTAGAAAGCATAATGTCACTCTTTTGGATTTGAACGTGGGTATGAATATGATAGCCAAGATCACCCTTTAAGGGACTGCATCTGGCAGGACTCGGGTGCAGCAATGACAAGTCTTCTTTATGGATGAACCTTCACCAATCTTTTAGTTACTCTTTGGCTAAAACCTTTGGAGACATGGATGTGATCATGAGGTTTTAGAATTTAGATCCATTATTTGAAGATCTTAGTTAAGACGGTGCAAGAACCAGTTTTTCAATTGGTAGGATGTTGCTTCGTGCAGGAACTGGAATGGAATAAACTGAGCCCAGCTTCTTACAGTTCTAGATAGAGTCAAGTCGTGTCAAGGTTGAGGCAAACCATTTTAGTTTTGGAAATTAGTTCATATTTCGTGTTGGTTCATTGACTTTGGTCTCTAGTAGAATTTTGCCTTACAAAAATGTTTAGCAAGAACCTGGTGCAGCCTACATGTTTGACCTTTACAACCTATTGCGTCTTTTTCTTTCCCTCGTAGGGATGTGATTTAACCCAACCCAGCAGACATGTCCGGTCCCGGGTTGCCTGGGGCTGGAACCGCTCTCAAAAGGGTTTGGAAATTTTCTTTAGAATGAAAGAGGGCATTTGTTCTTCAAGGAGTTTGAACTCTCCACCTAGTTCAACAGTAAGACGCTTCCTATGGATAAGCCATCTCTCAACTTGTGATGAGAGACGTTAAAAATAATATATAACTTTAATGCCCTATTCCAAATTACTGGCTTCGGTTCCAGGCCAGTTTTCAAAAATCAGAAAATTGTAACTGAACTGGAGGAGTCTCCGTCTTAGGGCCGGTTCTGATGATTTCACGACCGATTCAGTTCCAGTTCCGAACGGGCCATGTCTACAACCCAGTATCTATAACCAGTCTCACATACTGTGGGTACTGGTGTAAGATATTATATCTTGATGACCATGTTCACACAAAGTTACAAAATCTTATACCGATACCTAAAGTGTGTGAAACAATTTTATATATATATATATATATATATATATATATGTGTGTGTGTGTGTGTGTGTGTGTGAGAGAGAGAGAGAGAGAGAGAGGGGAGCCAAAACTGGGTGGTCTGGTCCAGCCCTAGACGAGCACCTGTCCTAAGAGATAATTCGCTTTTTCAAGCATCGATCTTCTAGATTAAGCTATGGTGTTATTCTTTGTCAAAAAGCTCTGCCTTAAAGGAATGAATGTCATTTTCTTTTTACTGTTTGACATGCTCCATGTGTTAAAATCAGATATCGACACACTGTCAGTTTATCACATTGTCGATATTAAGAGCGCATGCTTTCATTGCTTGAGAAGCTATTTCCAATTATCGAATTTCTTGGCTGAAGGTTAGTATCTCATATTTAGGAGATAGAAAGTTTAATGTTTTAGAAAGATTTAAGGAGATGTCACAAAGAGACATATCGGATAAATACAGAGGTGTGTTAGGTATTTTGGGTGGCCGGAGAAGACACCAATCAATTAAAGACAATGTTACAAAGCAGTGTTAGACCAATAATATTACATGGACCCAAATGTGGAATGTAGAAAAACGGTCTAAATAAAAATGATGAGGTAGAGCTTTGGTCAGTGTGATAAATACCAACCCCCATAATAATAAGAGTGACAGCCTGATTCTCAAAATCAAAAAAGAGTAAAAGCCAAAACCAAGTCTTCTATGACAATACGTGGGAGAGCTACATGAATCAGTGACCTTTATGCATGACTTTGAGTCATAATTAGCACTTAACTTCAAAGTCAGATTATCTTTTATTGTTAGTCTCACTACATTGTCATTTTAATATAATGAACAAATTATAAAGAGGATCTCTTCATTTTCAGCATGGACGGATGCGGTAGTAAGGAAGTTAATCCTAGATAATAAGATTTGTATTGATACTTGAAATATGAAAATATTGATTGGCAAACTAATGGAGGTGGTAGATACTATGATTAAAAGAAAGATTTGTATAAATCTTCATTTATGATGTTTCATTCTACTAACATAGGTGCACCTTGTATGTTAAACAATATGACTATGTATATTAAGAAAGTGGCAAAAGATGTATTAGGTGAATCTAAGAAAGGCATACTTACACAAAAGTAAGCTTGGTGGTGGGGTAAAGTGATGCAAGATAAGATCAAGATGATAATGACATGTTACAAATTACATTATGCCAAAAAGACTATTAAAACTTAGGAGGCTTTTAAGAAAGCAAAAAAATGAAAAAGACTGTTAGTGAAGCAAAGCCAAAATTTGAGATTATTTATATAAAAAGTTTAACTCAAAAGAAGTGAAATAGATATTTTTAGGATAGCTAAGGCTAGATATAAGAAAACTAAGGATCTTATTTTTGTTAAATATATCAAAGATGAGGATAAGATATTCTAGTAGCAAATGGTGATATAAAAAATAGATATAAAATTTATTTTATAAGCTTTTTAATGAAAATATAAATATTAGTATTAGTTTAAGAGAGTTAACCAAATTATAAAAGTATATAAACCATAATTTCTTATGACGTGTTCAAAAAAATGAAGTTAAAAGGCTCTTAAACATATAAAGGTTGGTAAATGTGTTGGACCAAACAATATTCTTATAAAAGTATGAAAAATCCTAGGGGAGATGGGTTCACTTGGCTTACAAGACTATTTAATGAAATGTGGATAAACTAAAAGATGCTTGAGTAATGGAGAACAAGTACAATTATACTCATATATAAGAACAAGAGAGGCATCCAAAATTGTACGAAGTATCGAAGTATCAAGTTAATGAGTCATACTAATGAAATTATGAGAAAGAAATATTTAACATATGTTAAGGCAAGTATCGAGTACAACAAATAACTGATTTTGATTCATGTCAGACATATCTACTATTTAAGTTATTCAGCTATTGAGATGTCTTATGAAACATTTTAGAGTAAAAACAAAGAATCTTCACATGATATTTATTGATCTAGAAAATGTTTATGATAGGGTGTCAAAAGATGTTCTTTACAAAACCTTGAAAAAGAGATGTATTCCATTACCACATATAAATTTGATAAGAGATATAATTGGGCAAAAACATATTTAATGACTTATAAAGAAATGATAGACTTCTTTCAAGTTAGTATTGAGTTACATTAGGTTCTTGATGAGTTAACAAAACATATTCAAGATGTACCTTGGTGTATGTTATTTAGAGATGATATTGTATTAGTGGATGAGTTTAAAGAAAATGTTAATAGGAAATTAAAACTATGAACAAAAACGTTAGAAATGTAAAGGCTTTCGACTTAGTAGAACAAAGACAAAATATATGGAATGCAAGTTTGATTATTTGGTTACTTTAGATGATATAAAAAATTAAGATTATTGCATCCCTCACAAGGAAAGTTTTAAATACTTAAGGTCAGTTTTTCAAAGTGATAGGAGATGTTATGCATAGAATTAATGCAAGTTGTTAAAATGGAGAGGATCATCAGGTATTTTATGTGACAAGAAGATACTATTAAAGTTAAAAGGTAAATATTATAGAGCAACAATTAGACTTGTTATATTTTATGGTCCCGAGTATAGCAGTTAATCATGTTATACAAAAGATCTATGTGGCAGGATTGAAGCTATTAAGATGAACTTAGAAACAAATTGGGAGTGACACCAATAGAGAATAAAATGAGGAAAAATCATTTAAGATGGTTTGGACATGTAGAAAAACGACCAAAGAAAGGTGTGAAAAACTTTATTGTAAAAATATTAAAAGAAGAAAAAGATGACCACAAAAGTGTTGGAAAGAAATAATAAAAAATGATTTAGCTCATGTTGAGTTAAGTGCCAACATGGGACATGATAGAGCTATGTGAAAACAAAGAATCCTTGTAGCAGACCCCATCTAGTATAGGAAAATGATTAGTTGATTTTTGTTTTGTTTGTTTGTGATTTCTTGAAACATTTTTTAGATCTTCTGCTCATCACTTCTTCTTATCGAAAAATCAGAGGATGGCTGACAGAAACAAGGCAGTTTAGAGGCCTGTATGTGCATCGAAGTTTAAACAGGGCTGGTGATATTAGGCATTACCATGACTTAAGATCCGTGTCCACTTAAAATAACACGGAAAAAAAGGTCGTCTTCAGAATGACCTGCTGTCGATGGGAATGTGTGCCGCCATATCCATCCAAGTAAATCTTTAGCATCATTGTGCTCTATCTCGTGTTAGATTAGCATTTGAAAAGAAACAAGAAAATATCAGTTGAAAGTTAGAGGTGATGCTCGTATCCGAGAAGTATCTTTTTCTTGTACAATGGAAAGGGCGAAGCCAGATGCGCACATTGAACTGATGACCTTGGATTTGTGAGTTGACCCCTAGCCAGGTGAACTAATGCTTCTTGTGCTTATCCAGGCAGTAATGGCCTCTCTGCGTGAGCTTACCTTAACCAGACAACGAAGCAAAGAGGGGGAGGGGGGTGAAGGGGTAGTGGCCTCTGCTTTGCGAGCTGCTGAACTAGACAAGGTACTCATTTATCAGCTCGTCTTGGCTGGTGTTCAGCCTGTTTTGGCCTGGCTCGTGCTGGTTTGGAACTAGACGAGCCTCTCATTATTCAGAATTTATTATTTAAATTATAAATCAACAATAATGTTGAACGTCTCCCACAGGTCATTGATTGGAAACCAACTTGCAACTATAACTAAGAATCAGTTGACGTACGAATCGCGAGAACCATAGGTAAATGTATATGTCCTTCGTCATGACTCAATGTATCGACATGGAGACTCCCAAGTTGTAAATAACTTCAACTTATTTATATTTTATTTTCAATATCTGCATGCCTCCAAATGCTTTGTTTTTTTAAATCACCAGGGAGGATTCATGTCTGGCACATGCATACCCACATGGGAGCATGCAGTTATCATGAGGGTGCGGGGAAGCTTGGAGACACTGTAGCAAGCTGCTGTATTTAATGTGAAAATTATCAACCTTGTCCCCTTCGGCTCCCTCTGCTAGAAAGAATCAACATGCAAAAGCTGGATTTAATTATCTTGTTTTGCCTTTGGAATCAGACCCATTAAATTTCATCATGATGCATGGTATTGCATTTTATGGAAGCAACTTGCAGCTCTGATAATGGTGAGTAGAGCTGGCAAGATAGGGGAGAAGCTGCTCACCAAACGCTATTTGTGCATATCTTGCTGACCTCTTGTTCTTTATCATTTTCTTTGCTCATTGAGATGAGCCAAGCTCACTCTCCGACCTTCCCTCTCCCTGTGCAGGGCAGGTTGGGTACCCAGAGACGGGTTGAGATTACCATCCCTAGCCACTAAGGTCTATTGCGAAATTAAGACTCTTATTTACAATAAAGATGCAAAACCTTATCAAACGTATTTGGGTATCAGTTGCATATATCCAAAAAGTCTAAGTTTAAAACCCATTTGATTGTTGATCCGTATGGTTCTCAAATTCATCTTATTCTTGCCTACTTTCGTTTTTAATTAAACAGTTAGTCGTCCGGTCGACAAAGAAGGGACAAAGCAGTAGACTCCAGTCACTGCCCACGTCGTTTGCAGTGGTCAAAGAGCTCGACCCAACCACGCCTCCACCACCAGTACGTTAGTCAACGCCCTTGAGTTTTTTTTTAATTTCTTTATGTTAACAAGTCAACAAATAATCGTTCAACTTGTTGCAAGTAGCAGCAAAGGGAAATAATAAATTAATTGATGTATTTTCATACTCAATAATTTGCTAACGTCTGCAAAATCCTTTTCTTTCGATGGCCACTCTATTGGGTCAAGTTCTTTAATTTTAGATTGGTTAGTTTTGGTGTAATCTTACGAGTCACAGTTTGTTTTATTGTTCCTTATTTCAAGCTCTAGTTGGTCCTTCCTTTCAAACCTTCTCCTACGCTAAGTGGAGTTGACCACAAGTTCTTTTGGCTTTTTGGTGCAACACGGAAGGCCGAAGCAAATGCACACCCCTGGGTATCGAACTCGGAACCTTCAAAATGTAAGTTGACGCCCTAGCCACGTGAGCTATTTCTCCCCGCCCAGCTGCATGAATTTTTTGTCACCAATATGAGTGTACTCTTTCGTATTGCATAAACCGTTTTCTATTTTAAATAAAGCAGATTTGAAAAACAAATATCGATTTCGATTTTCAAATAAAACCGCTACCTATACGTATGGCATACAATACCATGCAGTAGGATGAGGTATTCAATTTTTTTACTTAATACATTTACTTGAAAATTCTAAAAATGAAAATTATCAAAATATCCGATATTACTAAGCTACAATATGATATGATAAAGTATGCAGCATAAGCTGCACAATGACCAATAAATTTACTTAATGGTCGACCCACAAGTTGGATGTCATGAGTTCGATACCCAGGGCCAGCATCTCGCTTCAGAAAAATGCAAGCACCTGGATCCTTACACTTATTATATTATTATTTTGTCTCATATCATATGAGTCGATACAGTATATACAACGTCGTTGCTCTCTTTTCCCGTGTAATTAGCATGAAGAGAGTCTTTTCCTTATCAAGATGAGCATCTTTCTCGCGTGGTTAATCTGTTAGGGCTCAGCCTAATTCTATCTTGCCTATCCAAAACCAAAGAAATGATATAAAAAAAAGGTTTGGACCTGATTCCCAGTATCTAAATGGGCCCAAAGTGAAATTTTTATAGGACCCAGTTTACGTGCTCTTTTTCTCAATAATGTGGCTCGCCGTGTTGGGGTCCATAGCTGAGTGCTGACCAATTATGGTCTGGACGTGACAGTTGATTCATGGTGAAAGAAAACCCAAAAAAAGAATGGTCAAACTAAGTTCCAAATCACACTAATGGCATGTTTTTCGAATCAATTGCATACCAGTTCCTAATTATTGGAATGGAACAATGTGATTGAAGGCAGTTTATATGATCGGGAAAATGCCGCTGCATCGATCGCTACTTATTGTGATTAACTTATTAAATTTATCAAAATCATCATCTTCTGTATATGATAAGAGCAATGCATTGATCATTGATTGCTAACAAATTACAAGCTTGATCCATGTTCACACATCCATGTCAAAATCAGACATGTGATATATTTCAATTGAAATAATCTTTCGTTTAGGAGAAATCAATGAAATGACATCCATTCAAATCCTGTATTGTTGAATTGAGAGAGATCAAGAATTCTCATTATTTCTTAGATTTGTGGACCAAATTCGAACCGTGGTGTCTTTCATTCACATTTTTTTACCAAGAACATTTGGCCCCCAAACTTGAAGTGTCCTGCTTTCATGTGATTCACAGCAATCTATATTTCACGATGATAGGTGTAATACTGATTCTAGTAGCGGTTCTTATATATCATATTAACAATCGAAATAGTGAAGTTTGGGTTCAGTGTCTTCTCCAGAGTTCAACAAGAAAAGGGTGGATTTCATGACTTGAACATTTCATCATCTAGTAAGATCTAAAGAGCTCGCGTTCAGATTGTCCAACTCAGTGTTTGATTTGTGCTCGGCTTAGTTCGAAGGCGTAGACAAGTTGTCCATGCAAAAATAGTTTATTTTTTCTTTTTGTTAAAACACAAGGCTTACACGTAACCGATACGCATGCATACCCCAAGAATCGAACTCACCACCAGCAATATGGGAGCCAGAGAGCGGGCGCAAAAACTTTAATCTCGTGAACCAAGAGCATCCTCACACCAGAGCTGCTCAACAATACAGACAGACCCAAGACACGACTCAAGCCTCGACCCAGGGAGCCTTGGAACACTTTGCGTTTGACTTAAAGTTGGCGAGGGCATTGCTTTCGGTTCTCTTTGTCCATGACATTTTCGGAGGTCAACCCAAACATGACACGACGTTTTCATTTCGTGTCACCCAAATGGATAAGATTACAGACTTTTATGTCGTCTTCATGTCCAAGTTTCATCTCAGGTGTTGCATTAGAAACCATCTTGTATCCTGTGATTTGTTTATGTTGTGTCTTCTCATGTTCACGTTCCTAACAGGTCTGCCCAAGCGATTCGGGCTATTTTCGTGTCAGTTTGGGTGGATACGAACACCGAGTTTTCGTGTCGCGTTCGTGTCGTATATGTATATTATGCGCCAGCCCTAGTTTGACTTCAATTACTGAGAAGTCCAAGGACAAACTGTCCGTCCGAGTGGCCGTCTTGACCCTCGACGAAGTTGGAACGAAACTGTGCTGACCGGGAACGGAGACGAACGTTCCGTAGTGTATAAAAGGCACGGGCACGGGGCTACTTCTTCCTTTTCCCGCTCCGCTACTCTCTCTCTCTCTCTCTCTCTCGTTAAGTAAGTGAGAGAAATCTGAAGCTCTTCACTTTTTAGCCGTGCGCTTGGCCCACACTTCGCTTCCCCTTCCCTTTTTCTTCTCTTCCTTCTCTATTTAAGTTCGCATTTGATATTTCTTATTCTTTTGTGACCGATCGACCGAAGCGGAGTTCTTCTAGGAAGTATACTTTGAGGGAACCAGAACGTAATTTGTCGAAGTTCTTGTAGGAACCGGGAGTAAATCTGAAGGTGTTGAAGGAGAGAATCTGTAGTGACGATTCTACTGATCTTCGTAAGTGATTCTCCCGCTAGTAGACTCTCTCTCTCTCTCTCTCTCTCTCTCTCTCTCTCTCTCTCTCTCTCTCTCTCTCTCTCTCTCTCTCTCTCTCTCTCTCTCTCTGCGTGCTTGCGCCGGTTGTTGATCTTGAATTTCTTGCTATTTTGTTGATCAGGATCATTTAGATTTAAACTGATTTGAGTTGTGCTATTATGATTAAGCCAGTTTCTGTGTTTTTGCATTCTAGTTTTCTTTCGTGGATGTCTGTGTTTTTTAGATCAACGCGCGCCTTGATTTTGTTTGATTTTTTTATTATATTGCTCCTTATTATGGGTCTTTAATTTCCAAATGCCATAAGAACTTCAAACGCTGATTAATGGATGAGAAAGTGAAAGGCTCAAGCCCTGAGAAGTCCTTCGATTTCCTATTTTGTGAAGTATTCTTTTCAAGTTATCAGTTGATTGGAGCGAAAATTCTTGTCATTTGTAGTTCCAGATGACAAATTTGATCTAAAAATCTTATTTTCCTATGTATCGACAGATCATAATCAGAGTTTCGCTGCTTATAAACTGTTCGTCTTCGCTACTGTTTTTATCTCAAAAGATGTATTGCATGGAAGGCAACACTCTCGCCATTAAACTTCATTTACTGCCGAAACTTCCATTAGAATTTCAGTGATACAATTCACTGTTTCCGGTGGGTCAATTCGGAGTCGTTTTCGTTTCTCATCAAGCATTAATGGAGGCTTGTGACGGGAACCGCTTTTCCAATCTTCATCTTTTCACATGTTTTTCTACTTTTTCCTTTCACCTCATCGCTCTTCACTTCTTCCCTTTCTCACTACGGGATCTTCTAACATTTCTGCCTATCGTTTGCCGTACGTATGGTCGCTGGAGATCCGGAAGTCCTTGGAGTGATTGATATCTTTCTGTGATCTTTCTTCCTTTTTCCGAGTCTTCTATCCTGTACAGTCACTCTTTTTTTTGGGTTACAAGGGGAGGCCGAAGCCTAACAAAACACATATGCACTTCACGATCGAACTCCCCACCAGCAGCGATGGCATCCGAGCGCCCTGCCAATTGAGCTAATTCTGTGGATGCATCTTGTACGATCGCTTTGAATTTGTGAGTTTTGTTTTTTTAATCTCCTTCATCATGATATTCTTGCGTGAAATGGTAAATGAGAGTTGATCTCTTTCGTGTTTGCTTGCCAAATAAAGATTAGCCGTTTTCGTAAGTTCCGCCTCGTTTTCCGCTCTTGCTTTATCCTTTTAATTGCTTCCAAATGTCACGGTTTTGAGATTTCATGATCTTTCTTAGCGAACTTCCTTTTATCATTGCCCCTGGATCGGACCTCTTTCCCGTTTTCACGGTAACTAATTTGTCTCGTTTCTCAATCCGATCTAAACGGATCATTTGATGAATTTGCAGGTATATCCCGGATGCAACTTCAGACTTGCCAAAAAGCGATACGCTACCTTGGATTTCGCCGATCCTGCACACCTCCTTCCTTCAGATGAGAATATCTCGATATCCGAACTATCCAAACGCGGGCCGGCATTTATTTTGATTCATTTCTGCTCGCAGTTTTTAGAATCCATCGTGGTGATCACGTTTTCTTTCTGCGTTGGACTCTTCAATGCCTAACAGGCCAGAAGTCAACATATCACAGGAGCCAAAAGAACGATTCTGCTTCTGCCATCTCAATGCACCCCTTTTGCCTCCGCTTTTGTCTACAGCGTTCTGGTAGAAAGCTGAGATAAATTTCACCTAATTCATCATATTCTATTTTGGTCCCATGCCTTCCGATTTACTGCCTTCAATCCAAAGATAGACCAATCGGAAACTTCACATACGCAGCGAACCGCTTTTTGGTTCTCGTTCAGTGGTTTATGAGAAACTTCTCTTTACATGACAAGTGGTTGAGAGATTGTTGTCTCCTGGTTGCGTTAAGGTCGTCAGTGGCCCTACTTTCCGTGTCCTTTCTTTTAATTTTGAGTCATCGTCAGAGTTCTGAAAGAAGGTGGTCGAGCTTCGGCCGTTTTGCCGCCCGAAAGATGAAACTGAAAACAGAGCGCAGCGGCAGGGTATGGATATTATCAAGTTTCACAGCGATATTAATGCATTGATTAGTGAATTTCTTTGATTCTGTTTGCTTTCTGTTTTTGCAGTCTCATTCCTGGACGAAGATAGTTATGAGGAAATGGCTGAATATTAAGAGCAAATCCGACGAGTTCCATTCCGATTCGATTGGTGAAAATGCCTTAGTGCACCCATGTACTTCCCCTGCTTCGACCTTCTTGTTTGGCATTTAGTCTTCTTTCAAGCTTCATAATTGAAATTATTAACCAGCGAAACTTTATATGTTTAGGTATTACAGAAAGAAGGGCCAGCTGCTCAGATATGGACCATTGTGTCCTCACGAAAGATGTGTTAGGTACTCATGCTTTTCTCTTGCAGACCAAAAGATCCACCTTCTCTTCTCTTCCATCCGAGATCATAACACGATAATATGAAACGGAAATACCACTTGAATTTTCACCTTTTTCTGCCTAAACTCAGCTTCTTTTCTGTTCGTGTTGTATTTTGCTTTCAGGAGGATGGTACGTTTGCGCTCCGGAATGCCTCAATTCGCAGAAGAACGAAATACGGATCCAAGATAAACAAAACTTGAGGTGAGCATAGGGAATACAAAGGGAGTTTTTCATTGGAATATTTTATACCAAGTGTAGTCATGTTCAGACATCGTGTCATGCGTCGTATGATTCTACAAAAGATCTGAATTTTGAGTAATACGATTCAGAGCCCTTACCAACAAATGCACTTGGATGGTTCAGATAGTGTATGGGATGATAAAGCATATGATAGCGTGTTTATTCTATTGTTCACGTATCGATTTTCTTGACTGGTTTTGCTTAATTTGTTCGCTTAATCAGGCTGTTTGTTGGGACATGGAACGTGGGAGGCAAGACGCCCCATTCTGATCTGAATATCAGAGACTGGTTAGGCGCCCAGCCGCATGCCGATATCTATGTTCTTGGGTACTCTCTCTCTCTCTCTGTGTGTGTGTGTGTGTGTGTGTGTGTTTTGAATGGTTGACAGATTTGTTCTTTGTGCGCACCGATTAGGGGGATTTGACGCAGGTAGACCGTCAGAATACATGTTTATTTCTCTCTGCGATTCCTTTTGCACGAGAGACGTAGGGTTGGGGTCAATGGGTGGTCGCTGTTCTACTCTGCGGGGGTACCAATTCGTCAGTGAGGGACGTAGACCATCAGATATATATATATATATATATATATTGCGAGATGTAGGATTTTTACCTCACTCTCAACGGACGGCTACATCAAGACAATCGACGGCCTCCTTTTCTACGGATTCGTACCAGGCTTATAAGGAATAGAAAACTGTCTTTCTTTTCACGGTTCGTCCCTTTTCTCGTCTAGGCTAGCCATTCCAACTTGGATAACTTAGTCTTAGGCTCTACCATTGAGTGAGTGTGCGACTTGAAATTGATCAATGGACAGCGTGAGCCTTGACAACAACTCAGTAACACGATCCACTCATGGAACCCATGAAAGAAAACATCCTTGTCCGAACGCGGTTGCACTAGCCTAGATTTGATGTAGAAGTTAGCTCCCTTACATGCCTTTGGCATTCTTTTGTCTGTAGGTGAGAAGTTCTCGGTCAAAAGAAGGGAAATCCTTCTCAATTAATTTACTCCCACTAATTGGCAACGGCCGGATAGTTGAGGCGATCTTCCATGTCATTATTGATATCTCTAAACGAGTTGAAATCTAGGTATATAAAAACCATTAATGGGGATGAAAAGTATGATTTACCAAAAGCTAGTTCCCGTGGTTACAGCACATTATGCAGATTAGTCCCTTTTTCAATTCAAATTGGACTCTTATAATGGTTTTTTGCAATAAGAATTTTATAATAGCTTGTGAAATGGGTTTATCCGGCGCTTTTGGGTCCTTTTAGGCGTCTTGTGGGGGAGCTTTGGGATCATGTTGGCGTTAGTTGGGGCAGAATAGCTTTTGGATTTTTTTCTCTAATGATTTGATCATTTTCGTTCTAGTTCTTGCAGGCATGAAAACCCTAATAAATCTGTGCTCCCGAGTCATTTTCTTGATAATCTTCTTACTAATGATATGGTGCTTCTTTGAGTCGTTAGTGAAAAAGGTAGTAAATAGCAATTGCTTGATGATAATGATATATCAGAGTCGTAGTAGTAGGTGGGGCTTGATTGAGCCCGTCTTAAAAAGCACACACAAACACATTAATGTCTTTGACGTTGAGGTCTTAACATGCCCGACTGGACCCCAACTCAAGTGAATTGCAATAGTAAATGCTCGATGTGATGCAACCGCCATGGGCCATCAGTCCCACCTCTTTCTCATGATTAATAGTATATCTGATTGTGTGATTAGACTGTTTACGAGACAGGACGCTTTCAACCTATTCGAATCGGATCATGGCTTCCTTTATTCCCCGAATCTTGTCCGTTTGAACACGTTTCCGGGTTAAATAGACTCTATCCCAGATTTTGTCGAACGTTCGATTATTGGATTTTTTATCTTAGGAGAACGTTCTTTCTTTGAGGGTGACCCCGTGACCCACTTGATTCAGTGAGAGAAGGATGCAGGTCAAAACCACCTTTATTTTCGGGCAAAACCGTTTGCTCGATGGTGCCCTTCGGGCGGATTTGAAGACTTGAGCTTAGATAATGATCTTTATTTGGACATTTAGTTCTTTAACGTTTTGGCTTTTCCTAAAGAGGGAAAAAAGTGTGGAAGAAAAAAAATGTCTATACACTGATCATGGAGTAGTAGGACACGAGTTGTTCAAAGTGGCTTTTTGTTCTTAGATATACGTCAACCCTATCCGCGTTGGTTTTGGGTGATTTTCCCTTTTCCATTTATCATTTGATCATGCCATCTTTATAATCAAAATTTCCAATTTCTAGCTGAATTTTTTACCCAATTATGTACATTTTCATCCTTTTCTTTTTAAGTTTAAATCCCAAAATTATAGCTCAAAAAAATTAGTTCAGTTATCGACATGTTCTGGCCTGTTTTTGGTGCATCCGTTTTATGAACGGCGTCGAAACTAGAATGATTTACTATTTGGTTGGTAATATATCACCGATGGAATTGGTGCCTACCGGTCACAATGTATTAGTGCTTCGAACAGCTGAAATTGATTGCAGTGATGTTAAGATCATTAATTACATAGGGTTGATAAGTCCATTCCACTGAATTCTCCTGTATTCAAACGCAGACCGCCATTAAAGCACCATGAATCCTTGTAGAATAATTCTTCCCTTGAACAAGCAGCAGGATGTGCCCACTGATATATTACATTCAATTTTTTAATCTGGTGTAAAGCCTCTTTTTATCACTGCTGTAACAAGCACAAAAGTTTGCAATAGATGAGCTATAAATTCAATTTTTCATAGATTTTCTCCTCGTGGCATCAGGTTTCAAGAGATCGTGCCTTTAAATGCTGGGAACGTGTTAGGTGCAGAGGACCACGGCCCAGTCGTGAAGTGGCTTTCACTTATACGCCAAGCCTTGAACGGAAGGGAAGCAGTTCAATCGATGGAGTCCACTTTCTTCTCCACCGTGTCGCCGGGGGAGGAAGAAGACGCGACACGGAAAGACGACCACCACCGGCTCCAGAAGCCTAGGGTCAGTTTCTCGGATCTGCTGTCCATGGAGGCCCAGACGGAAGGAGAAGATTGTAAATTTGATCCAAATTTGAGCTGTTTGGATGAAGAAAACTGTGGTTTTGACGATTCCTCGAGGCAGAGGCGCCAGGGAGGGGGTTACTTCTTGGCCGCAAGCAAACAGATGGTGGGTCTCTTCCTTTGCGTGTGGGTTCGCAGAGGGCTCAGGCAGCATATTGGTAGTCTAAAGGTCTCGTGCATCGGTCGAGGATTGATGGGCTACATGGGGAACAAGGTCAGTGATTCCTATTGCCTTCCTCTTTTGCATTCGTCTGCTGACCATTTTATTTTGATTATAACATTGTGGATTACATTGGCTTAAGGAAATGGATTTGAGCAAGCTATGCAGAATTGCTTGGCAAGCCAACTCATGAGCTTTATGGTTGAGCTCAATTTTGTGTGCAAAATTATTATCTGCATACCGGAAACTTTTAAGGCACACTTGAATTTTATCAGATTTAGATAATTTAATACAAAATCCACTGGCACATTCCTTAGATCCTTTTCTTGGGGGTTGGACGGTCCTTAGATCTTTCCTGGCTGGTTTTGGAATCATAATAACTCATTCAATGCCTTTCTTTCGTAGGGATCAATTTCAATCAGTATGACTCTTCATCAAACAACATTCTGCTTTGTGTGCGCGCATTTGACCTCTGGTGAGAAAGAAGGCGATGAAAGTCGAAGGAATTCTGATGTAATGGAGATCCTAAAGAAGACCCGATTTCCTTCATCCCGCCGGTTTTCAGGACCTGAACATTCCCCAGATAACATTTTAGACCACGAGTAAGTGATCTTTATGGATAAGCTTAATTATAGATAGTTTGTTTGTATGTTAGAAGAAGTGTCTACTTTGCAACGACAAAAGCGATGAGTCCTACAGATCTAGCTATGAGTTAAGCCTTTGACTTCAGAGTGTGAACAGATATCTTAAAAACTTCACGGCTGGAATTATTCAGTGGGCAGCGATGGACTATCCCACTAGATGGTTCTTAAACAATTATGATGACACTGAGCCCCATTAGGACCCATTGAACACTGAGCTGATAACGCTTGATGCGCTGTTGATACTCGGGATGGATCGCTACGCCCACTCGTGCTTGCCATGGTTCAGAGGCTTGATAACGACCATACGTATTGCTTTTATAGACAGCCGTTCGTGGTTTCTCATGAACAGTAGACCCCATACTCCATTTTTACACTGAAACCAAGTAGTGGATAAAATTCAGCCTGTGCTTATTTGGCCATTTCTGAAAAGCGAAAGTTTGTAGACTACATTGTTTCCCGTTCCCACAGGCTAACTGAGTTTCAATACCGAAAAGTGCTCTAGTTTCTGTTGTTATTTGTCATTATTTCCTGGTAACTTGGCCTTTCTAATGCTTACATGAACATATGATATGAATTTTCTCAAGCAAAACAACAATGTATTACATATTGTCCTATATATACGAGTTCGAAAGATAGAATAATTGGCTATAAGACATTTCATCTTAACAATTGATCGTCTTGCTGTCTTTGATCGACATTGTTAACCTGAATATACCTTAATTTGTTACAGTCGGATAATCTGGCTTGGTGACTTGAACTACCGTATAGCGTATGGCTGTGAAGACACCCATGAGTTGCTTCAGAAGAGAGACTGGGATGCTCTATTACAAAAGGATCAGGTATGACTACACTTTCATGAGATTTTCTTAACATTTACCTTAGACATGAAACATGGTGCTTCATCGGAACACATTTTAAAGAAATCGACATGAATGCAGTGCTTGTTCTTGTATGATACATGTCTTATGATACGTCACATGTGAAGATGTATTATAGGATAACTATACCAACAACACCGAGTCATCTAATATTTACTCTCTTCGACATGCCCCTGACTTGATGAGCGCTGTCCAAGTTGGCATTACGGCTCTCGCTTGTAATAGACACGGATGCATTTTTTTAAAAGCCTTTGGCATAATTAAGGATGGGTTATGTGGTGTCCCACGGTTAAAGTTCTGAAGGTCAAACTATCAAAGCATTCATGATGTCCCACCACCCTCTCTCTCTTCCTGTCTCGAGAATGTAGAAAATGTAATTAATGGTCATGAGGTCATGTGTTCACATTGGTGATACACTTTATGACAAAAGAAACTTCTGCTGGCAGCTGCGGATAGAGCAGAAAGCGGGACACGTGTTCAAAGGATGGGAAGAAGGAAGAATTTACTTTGCACCTACATACAAGTACCTGGCTAATTCAAACCGTTACGCCGTCCAAACCGCCAGATCCAAGGAAAAGCGCAGAACTCCCGCTTGGTACTCTCTCATCTATCTCTCCACATGCTTTATCTCTCTGAGATGCTTGTTCTTGGATGCTGAATGGAATGATGGTTATAACTCTTTAAGGAACCGTAGTCATTCGGGTAGTAGCACTCTTTTGCATCATCTCTGTCATCCGATGGTTGGGATGCGGTACCAGAAAGTTATGCGGTAGTTAAATTTTGATAATTTGCAGAGTCGGACATGTCCTGCCACTTGTGGAACCAATGGCTAGACAAAGATGGCAGCCTTCACGTTTGGACTGCTGGACTTCTTTGTCGCTCCTTTTATTTGCTTACGAAATCACCCATCCTTTTTCTTTTACATTTAATTTTACGACGTTCATCATTCATCGATCGCTATTTAGCAATAAATCTCTTTTTATCTTCTTTTACTTATCATTTCTATGTGGGGTTTGTTGATGATTAGGTTACTTTCATTTGGTTGAAGATGTAGTAAGAATCGTAGCGGTCCGTGTACCATATTTTAGGGTATCAATAGATAAATATACATTGTAACACTGTATGATACTTTATTTTTCCATTTAAGAAATAAATCTCAATTTAAACTAAAAAATGTGAAACAAAAAATCAAGGATACTTTATGTTACACACCACGGTGACTATTCGTATGAAATGTTATTTTATGATTATAATACATAGTTTTATTACCAACAAACGAGTGAAAAGTAATTACTTGATTATAGGTTAAAGCTTGAATAAATTTTGAAGTGTTCAAGCTGCCCACATGCTCATGCTCTTGATGAAATTTGAACGCTTCAGTTAGAGAGAGAGAGAGATGGCTTTCCTTTTACGCATGACAGCAGAATTAGATGTCAGGAATCCCGTCTGTATAATAATATGCTGTAGGAAAAGCACTCAGAATCTCTGCCGTGTTGCTTCTCTCTTTTGATGGTTGTAACTTGTAATTGATCTCATATGCGTTATTTGCATACCGCCTGCATTATTGGTGGTAGGATCTACGTAACATAACTCTCTTTCTTTCATCTTGGTGGGGCCAGGTGCGACAGAATTCTGTGGCGAGGCAAAGGCATACACCAGCTATCCTACGTGCGAGGTGAGTCCATGTTCTCGGACCACCGGCCGGTCAACGCCCTCTTCGGGGTTCAGGTGGACATGGTCAACAGGACCAGGTTGAGAAGACCGTCCATGAACCCAAGCGGAACCTGCAGGCGGGTTGAAGCAGAAGAGCTGCTTTTGAGATCAGAGAGCTGCATGCAAATCGCAAGGTCTTGATCAGAATACAACAAGGATTACGTGCTTCTTGAGATGGTATTCGAGCCCGACCACTTGGCTAAAGTGTGCTCAATTTTGGTGCCTGCTTGGAAAGACTCGTTATGATTAGGAAGCAGAGCCTGGGCCCTCTTGCACATATTTTGCCCATTCAAGGGCTCGTCCAAAGAGCACCACCCTTGATGGGCTGGGCCGGCAGGCGGGTGCAAATGTACAAAAAAGGAAAGAAAAGAAAAAGAAAGAAAAGAAGACCTTTTGTTTGGACAACAGTTGTTTGTGATGATAAAGTTTAGAGGACTGTTGGTGGAATGATGAGGAAGGAAGGTTGTAGTTTTGCTGAAGGGAGTCGAGGGTCTGCCCGATGGTGCGTGCTCTGCATCGTGGCGTTTTGGGGAGGGGACAAAGGGAATATTTTCAAACATTTTTGGGTTGGAAGGTGATTAAGAGGAAAGGGAAAGCGGTTGGTTTTTGTTCCCTTCTTTTTGTGTAAATAGGTGGGTATATATTTTATTTGCTACTGTTTTCAGCGCCATCTTAAAATGGAGAGGAGCATCAGGTATTCTTTGTGACAAGAAGATACCATTAAAATTAAAAGGTAAATATTATAGAGCAGCAGTTAGGCCTGCCATGTTTTATGGTTCTGAGTGTTGGGCAGTTAATCATCAACATGTACAAAAGATGTCTGTGACAGAAATGAAGATGTTGAGATGGATGAGTGGTCATACAAGAAAAGACCGTATACATAATGAGGTTATTAGAAACAAATTAGGAGTGGCACCAATAGAGGATAAAATGAGAGAACATCGTTTAAGATGGTTTGGACATATAGAAAGAAGATCAAAAGAAGAACCTGTAAGAAGGTTAGAAAACCTAAATTTGGAAAGTATTAAAAGAGGTAGAGGACGACCACAAAAGTGTTGGAAAGAAACAATAAAGAATGATCTAGCTTATTGGGAGTTAACTGCTAACATGGCACACGATAGAGATCTGTGGAAACAAAGAATCCATGTAGCCGACCCCGTCTAGTATGGGAAAAGGCTTAGTTGTTGTTGTTGTTGTGTTTTCAGCGCCATATTGTTCATATTCTTTCTGGGTTTTGTTTGTGCAGAAGTGGTAATGATTAAGAAGGTGGTAACATGATCAAGTTGCTATACTAAGCTGGTTGTTTTGCTTTTGTCTGCAATTTCACTGCTGAATTCGTGGACTGTCGAGTCATAGAGAGTAACAATGGAACATTGGTGCCTGAAAACAAAAACATGATGGATTATATTATATATATATATATACACATAATATAAAGAGAGAGAGATCCGGTTAGGATATGTCTAACTTTAGCTTAACAGTAGGGGGGAAAAGATGCAACTACTGGTTCTGGTAGACACATGATAGCCATCCAGCCAAAGATTTTGATTCTAGTGGAAGCAACTGTAAAAGTAGGCAACTAAGCCGATGATGAATATATGATGTGCTTACCAACTTTGAGGAAAGGCCCTGGATTGAATTTCATAAAACTGATTTTATGCCACCGAGAACGTGACTAAGTCTAACCTTAAAAGCATGTTTTTCCAGGTTAATAGATAGGGAAAAAATCAAATAGTTCGATTTCATGATACACTGGCTTCCAGCATAATCATGGTTCGTGAATGAGAAGAGCAGCGGGAAGAGAAGCAATTGAGCTAGTTGACAGATAGTTCAGCAAGTTCAATTCAATCTAGGTAAAGTTCAAACTGGTTAAGAGTGCACCTAGCACTCGCAAAGGCTGCTTTAATTTCATGTTTGTTAAGATCCAAGTCTATTTTTGTGTTATGGTGAAACTGGGTGGTTCCGTGTGAAACACCATTGGCGAACCTAGACAAATTTCTAGGTTCGGTGAATAACCGCACCATTAGACCACGTGCTTCACAACTCATGAATCCTACCGTGGAACCCTTTCTCACATTTGACCGAAAGAATTTTTGGTGGCCAAGTCCGTTTATGGTTCGTGACCAGCGGATCTGGTTATGGTTCCGGTTTTAACCAAGAACAGGAAAAAGGAAAATCATTATACATTTTTACCAAAACCAGCAGTTTAAACTATAAATTGCCGCTTGTTTCCAGCTCAGTAGTAACTCAGTCAAGCAAACCTGAGTGCAAACTGTAGATGAGCTTAAACGAGTTGCTCAAGTAGAAAATATCAAGTTCATATACTTTTTATTAAAAAATGTTCCCCTAAAAATTAAGCAGAAATGTTATTCTTCATTCAATTGGTTGTCAAACTGATATGTGATCTTTTACCACCCACCTACTTAATTAATCAGGTTATTGTAATCTTCACGCATAAACACACACTTCACTAAATGAGCATTACAGGTTAAACCAGCCAATTTGTGATTGGTTTGTGCACATTATGAACCTAACATTATTGAGTTAAGCATGAGCCTAGCGGAGCTAAAGCGGAAAAAGCTTGGCTCCTTGGATAGACCAACAGTGGAAGCCTGAACGAAATCTTGGCATCGGCTTCATAACGGACCTCGTTTATTCTATCACGACCCAGTTTCTCTCGTCTTAGCCAAATAAAAAGCATATTAAACTTGCCTTCTCACCGGTTTCAACATCAACAAGGAAAATGATGCTGCCAGTGAATTGGCCAATTGCACTTCAACAACCCACAGACATCACTGGCATTTCCCTAATTTCCAATTAGTGTAAAACTGCCAAGAAAGATCGTTTGCACAAGAGTTTGGCGCTTCCACTAATAGATATAATGTCAACTGAAAAACAGCAAAGACAACTAGAAGCTGTATCATATCACTCCACCAGATCAAAAAAACTAAATTCCACACTGGTAGTCAAAAAGAATGATGAGTTGATCATCTGAAAATACAAGCACCTATCATACCATCATCAACTAAAAGAAAAACAATTAGTTTCCATCAAAGCCACCCTGCACCGCACTCCACATTTCCAGCATTACCCTCAAGAACTGCAGCAAGTCGATGTTGCAGGAGCACCGTCTGCTTTTGCCTGATCTGGCTTGTTAATTTTGAGGGCTTGAGGCTGCAACAGAGAGAATTAAGGTTTTGGCATGGTTATCTCCAAAAGAAGCAACAAAGAGATTACACAAAAGTACGCATAAATGAAAATGCTAAGAGAGTTCGGCTAGGTATTTTCCTCTTATTGTACCTCGGCTTTAGAATCAGAGTCCGCTAGCCTTAGCTTTATATCCCTTCCAATAGTAAAGAACACGTTCTCCACATTCAAGTTTGTCTTTGCACTCTGCAAATATATAGGATATGATCACAAAATACAAGGCTATTCAAACTCTATTACGTGGCTAGTGGAGTAGTTTGGTGGGAGTGGAGTACCCTCCGACCCATCGCTGATTGAGAGAAAGGTGCTGAGATATTTCACAATTTCATTAAGGTGCAGTGTGTCAATTCCATACATCGTGGTCTGGAACGAGTGAAAGAATTTTGAGGCTGGTTTAGTCCATCTAGGTCAGAGATGGTTCAAAACTCTATGGAAGACCAATTGGGAGATATATTGCGAGGCAGTTGATCTCAAGAACTATTATCTTTTCTATTTGCAACCAGAGAATGCTGCCAACGTAGAATCTCCTAAGGATGTAGTTTTCCTTCCACTCCACTCCAGGAGATGTTCATTGTGGGATGACAGTTTGAAAAATAACCTCCCAACTATTTTCACATAGAACTCGCTGCTGGAGGTGAGACTCCAAGGTCGAGTCCTATGGTTTTAAGAACCAAACTCTTTCCTAAGCATATTTCTGAAACAGAGTTTGAATCGCATTTCTATAGGCACATCCCCACGTCATTCAGGTCCATCAAATACTACTAATGTTAGTACCACTTTTAGCATTGGATCATAATGGACTCCCTCAAGACACAGCCATCACCTACAAGGCTGCTAACCCAGAAAACTACAGTGACCAACTAAATACAACACAGCTTATTCCCGTACTAGATGGGGCCACCTACATGGGTTTTTTTGTTTCCATAAGGTTTGATCCCATAACATATTAAAAATTAACTCAAGAGAAGCTAAATTATTCTTTTACTGTTTCCATAAAGTTCGGACCAACTAAATCAAATAAAAAAAGTATAAGCACTCACGGTCTCAAAGAACTTGATGCCATACTCATCAGCAAGCGCCTGCCCTCTTGAAGTAGGCACAGCCTAGAAAAGACATACACAAACAAGTAAAACAAAATGAGAACAAGCATAGCCTTGCAGAATAAGTCGATAAGAAAAGCAGATGAACCATACCCGCTTGCTCTCATCCATATCAGCTTTGTTGCCTACCAGAATCTTGTTGACATTGTCTGATGCATGCTGCTCGATGTTCCGGATCCAATTTCTAATATCTGAGCATAGCAAACCGTTAAATTTAAGACCTACAGCAAAGCTGTTAAAGAATAAATTTAAGAAAATTCAAGACCAACCAATACAGTGCATTGGAGAAACAAAATATAAGATGCTTAAGGCAAGAGCATACTGTTGAAAGAGGACTCATCAGTAACATCATACACCAACAAAATGCCCATAGCTCCCCTGTAATAAGCTGCAGCAAAAAGAATTAGGATTTTCACCTAACAAAATAGGAATGTTTGAATAGGAAGGGCAGATGGAAAGATGGAAAATTCTGAGGAAGAGGATGAGAATGAAGCTGCTTTTTGAAGGTCAGACGAAAGATGTTTTAGAGAGTAAAATTGTCATGGAGTTCCTTCATATGAACTACCTCCTCTCAGTTGATGAAGAAATTTCTCACATGAAAGACTCTGGGTTCTCGAAAACATTTTCATATGAAAATGAGTTTCCAGAATAGCCATGCCAAAGACGATTTCATTTAGAGTCAATACATAGTTCCCAATTTTTGCTGTCCCACCTAACCTTCCCTATCTTTTGACATACTACTAAATTTGTCCTTCATGTAACATGGATAGATACCTGTTGTGATTGTCCTAAACCGCTCTTGCCCAGCCGTATCCCAGATCTGCAGTTTGATGCGCTTGCCATCAAGTTCAATGGTTCTGATTTTGAAGTCTATCCTGGGAGAAGTTCAAAGTCCTTGTTAGGAAAGGCATATCAATACATTTAGATTTCAAACGCTAACGATTAATGCCACACCCAATTGTCGTGATGAAACTGGTGGTAAAGGAATCATCAGAAAAGCGTAAAAGCAGGCAACTCTTTCCAACACCTGCAAAACGAGAAAGCCAAGCTGAGGCAAAACAATCAAATGTACAAATGGACTTTAAGTATCACATACCATCACCAAGGCCCAAGACAAATTGCCAGAAAGCAAGAGACACGTTCCTCAAATGATGAACAGAAGAAAATTTGCATCATTTACGCAAAAAGAAAAAAGAATGCCGTCTCCTATTACATTAAACCACAGACTGCACTCACAGAGTAAGTAATTAGGCACAAACTATTGGAGAAACAGAAATGGTAGATACACAGATCCCTTCACATACGGTCAGATGATGCTGATGAGAGCATGGACCAAATTTGAAAAGAATGTAACCAAAGATGCCCCAACTTGACGATTCACCTACAAAACCAAAACTAAACCTTCTTACATACTAATTGTAGATGGCTACATGGATTACCAGACACCATTGTGGTCAATTTTTGTATAATATTAGAATTTAACTTAAAAAATATATATTTTATTGTTTGCTTTCAACACTTCTTAGATATTCCCTACCCCTTTAAAGTGTACCCCTTCTAATTCCTCACACCTTGTTATTGGAGCACCAAGTGGGCAGCTCTCCAAATATCCTATCCACTTTATTCATGCCTCGCTTATTTTCTTGAGGATGCAGTGTTTATCCATTTTAACTTTTGCACCATATGCAATGGCCAAAACATTGAACTTGCATTTTGCATATTCGGTCATTCTTACACTACGTTCTTTATTGTTTCTTTCCAACACTTTTGGTTGGAAAGAAACAATAAAGAACGTAGTGTAAGAATGACCGAATATGCAAAATGCAAGTTCAATGTTTCGGACATTGCATATGGTGCAAAAGTTAAAATGGATAAACATTCTAGTATGGGAAACAAAGAATCCATGTAGCCGACCCCATCTAGTATGGGAAAAGGCTTAGTTGTTGTTGGTCATTCTTACACTAAGTTGAAAGCCTTTCATTTGTAAAGTTCTTCTTAATAGTTCAAGTTTTTCTTCTAACTCATTTATTCATCTCATCCACCTACAAAAATACATTCACCAAGCACGTCATCTTCAATGTGCTTCGTTAGTTTATCCAAAGAAAAGATAGATGAGCTTAGAGTTGACCCTTGGGGCTTGGAGTGTGATCCATATATATTATATAACATTAAAGAAATTATATCCTCTATAAGTCTTCATACATGTGGGTGTTAAAATGTAATATGGTTGGGCCTAAAGGGCTCCTAAATCTGTATTTGAAATCAGGTCCCAATGGACCAAGGTCACACGAGCTGGAGCCACCCAGGCTAGGGCCACTTGGTCACCTGACCTGGGATACCTGGGCCACCAGGGAACCCAACAGCTAGTTTTACTAGCCGTTGGGCCTTCAACAACCAGCAGCACAGCCAATGGCTTCCTCTCTTCTCTCTATAAATATTCTTCATGTACTCAATAAATGATTAAGCCTTGTGTGGTTGCATTGTATATAGATTTGATCTTCAACAAAAATGCATTCATGTTTACATGGTATTAAAGTTTTGCTAAAGATGAGAAAAGAGTGATACTTTGCAGCATTCTTCTATTGTGCTTGTGCTTAAGCTTTTGTGCAGTTTCAGGAGGAACGAGATCGATAGGAGTGAACTATGGCCGGGTGGCGAACGATCTCCCTACGACACCGAAGGTGGTGGAGCTCCTTAAAAGCCAGGGAGTCACCAAGGTGAAGCTCTACGATACCGACCCCGTCATGCTTAAGACATTCGCTGGCAGCAACATCATGATTATTGTCGCCCTCCCGAAAGAGGGACTCTGCGACGTCACCGCTAGTCATGCTTCAGCCTACGCTTGGGTTTGGCAACACGTGTATGACTATTTTCCAGTGACGCATATCTTGGCCACAGGCAGCACTCGATGTCTTCGTCTTCGCCTGTTCAATGAGAACAAGAAGTTTGGGCCGACATCAAAGCAGAACTATGGGCTCTTCTACCCCAACAAATAATAGGTCTATGACATCCCTCTGGCGTGGGAGGCTCTCCGGCAACACTCAACAGATGAGCCACCCGTTGCGACTGGGAGGGGAGCGGGAGTTTTGGTGAGGAATGTGTCGCATGGTGGTGCGACTTGGTGTGTGGTGAATGAGAGGGTGTGCAGGCAACAGTTGAAGCAAGCGTTGGACTATGCGTGTGGTTGAGCAGTGATAAAGAGAGAGGGGAGGAGCTAAGCAGCAGTCGAAGCATAGAGAGAGATGGTTGAGGAAAGAGAGAGATGGCAGAGTTGGTGCTGATGATTTTGGGCGGAAGGACGGTGGCTTCGGTGATTGGGTTCCTGACGGCAATGGCGATATTGAGGTTTTAGGATGGCAATGATGACTTTGGTGGTAATGCAAGGGAGAGAGAGAGAGAGAGAACGAGAGGGTTGAGTGTTCTCTAAGTGGGCGTTTATACTTATATGCAATCGGGTCCTGAATTCAATCCTCAATCCATAGTGGTTCTGTATTAGACAGTGTTATCCGTATCGCACCGATACGCCACCACGATACGATAAGGGGGCCCGTATCGTGAAACCCACAGTATCGCACGATACGGTGCGTATCGCCCGTATCGTACGCCCTGGGACCCTTATAAAGGGTCCCGGGCCGACTAAAACCCGCGATTTTTCGCGGGTTTCCTCTCTTCTTGGGTTCCTCAAGCTCCCTAAGAGACGATTTTCGCCTCCTTAGTGTTCAAAGCTCCAAAATCATGCCCTACAGTGCCCGTGCAAGCCTCCAAACTCGGATTTTGGTATATTTTTAATGTTTTTTTCATTATTTTCCTTTATATTTATTGTTTTTTGTGTTATTTTAGGGTTTTTTTTAATGACAAAATATGAAATTATTAAGTGTGTGTATACGATTTTTATTGCATTCATGAAGTGGGAGACACTCGATTTGAGTGTTATTTGAAGATTGGGGGATTTACGAAGTGCTTTTATTTTCAGGTTTTTGTTTGAATTAAAGTACTCTATTGAGATGGCAGGAAGGGGTGGTAGAGACTCTCGTTCAAAGTCTGATGATCCAACATGGCAGTGGGGTATACCAGTTGAGGGTTCAAGGTTAAAAATCATATGCTTATTTTGTGAAAAGATGGTTAGTGGTGGAATTTTAAGGTTGAAACACCACCTAGCAGGAACCAGGAAAGAAGTTGCTCCATGCACAGGCAGAGTTAGAAGTTTGCCAGAAGGTATTAAATGGCAATGCCTACAGATGATTGAGAACATACAAGAACAGAGACAACAAAAGAATGATTTTCAGATGTATGAAGAAGTTGATGATGCTACTGCCACTGGATTTGGATTCACTGATAGTTTGCCTTCAGATGCTCGAACAGAGATTGGTAGTAGCAGTTCACGAGCACCTACTAGAGGAAAGAGGGTTGCAGCTGAAGACTTTGGAGGTGGCAGAAGAGGAAGTTCAGGAAGGAGTAGAGAAAGAGCTTCTTCTTCTAGCATACATTCGTTCTTTCCTCCTTCTACTACACCTAGTACTCAACCAGGAATTCGTGTTGCTATGGCTTCAGAACAACTGCATGATCAGGCAGACCTTGCAGTGGGAAGATGGTTTTATGATGTATGCATTCCATTTAATGCAGCAAATAGTTTTCATTTTCAAGCAATGGCAGATGCAATTGCAAACATTGGTCCAGGATATAAGATGCCCTCTTATCAGAAGTTGAGAGGGAAGATATTATATCAGACCGTAATTGAAGTGCAACAATACTATTCGACTTTAAGACAGTCGTGAAAGGAAACAGGATGCACTATTATGGCAGATGGATGGACCGATAGGCGAGGAAGGACATTGCTAAATTTTCTTGTATATTGTCCTAAAGGACTCATGTTTTTGAGATCTCTAGACATGTCAGAGGAGAGGCACACTGCAGAAATCCTACGAGAAGAATTTGATAAGATTATACAAGAGGTTGGGCTACAGAATGTGGTCCAATTGATTACAGATAATGCAGCTAACTACAAAGCAGCTGGGAATGAGTTAGCTGATATTTATGGGACTTTCTACTGGACACCATGTGCAGCCCATTGTTTAGATCTCATCCTCGAGGACATTGGTGAGATGGATGAAATAAAGGCAGCAACTGAGTATTGCCAAGATATTACAAAATTCATTTACAACCATGCATTTGTTTTGTGTATGATGAGGAGATATACAGAAGGTGCAGAGCTTCTTCGCACAACTGTAACTCGGTTCGCAACAAACTTTTTATCTGTACAAAATATTGTGAGACAGAAGCAAGCTTTGAAGAGAATGTTCTCCTCAGATGAGTGGCAACAATTTGTAGAGTTGCCTCAAAACAGAAGAAATAGAAAGTTGAATGAGATTGCAGAAACAGTTTTTAGAAGTTCATTTTGGAATGCATGTGTCAATTATTGAAAATTACTTGTCCATTAGTGAAAGTTTTGAGATTGGTTGATAGCGAGGAGAAACCATCTATGGGCTACCTTTATGAAGCCATCAGAAATAATTTTAATGGAAAAAAGAGAGATTATGTGCCCGTGTGGAAAATAATTGATAGTAGATGGAATAAACAATTGCACCACCCTATTCATGCAGCAGCATATTATCTAAACCCATCATTCAGGTACTCAGGAACCTTCAAAAGGGATGGTGAGGTTAATCGAGGAATCATTGATTGTATCGACAGATTAGTCCCTGATGAGAGCATAGCAGATGCGATACATCGAGAGATGGAGATATATGATAATGCTCTTCACTTGATGGGTTTGCCTGTTGCAATTCGCAACCGCTCTACGATGCGTCCAGGTACATTGTTTATTTTCATATTTAAGACTTTAAGTTGCATCTTACATTACTGTGGATTATTATGTCTCTAATGTTTGTATTTTTTTTACAAATGTTTGGTGGAATAGGTTTGGAAGTGATTGTCCAAACCTTAGAAATTTTGCAGTCAGAGTCTTAAGCCAAACCTGTAGTGCAACAGGTTGTGAAAGAAATTGGAGTGTTTTTTAACATATCCATACAAAAAAGTGCAACAGGCTGAAACACAAAAAGGCTTAATGATTTGGTTTATATTCATTGTAACATGCGCCTTCGTGAAAGGTAATGTTGTATTACTTTCAAATTTTCAATTCAATATTATTTAACTTCAGTTTTCAATTGTTAATATTACTTACTAATTGTTTATCTTTGTTTGTGTCGTAGGTAATTAAAAAAAGTAAATAGAGAAGAAAGTCAGTTCGATCCAATAAGTTTGGATAATTTTGATATATTAGAAGATTGGGTTAGGGAAGAGACTGAAGAAAATGCCCTCCTAACAGAAGAAGACGTTGCCTGGATTAATTTGGAAGGAGCGCAACAACATTATGGAGATGAAGAATTTGATTTTGAAGAAGAAGGTGTGGGCGTGGCTGATCATGATGATGAGGATATGCAACAAGGAGAAGATGAAGATTATTTAGTTGATGATCCTGATTACAATTTGTAAAATGTAACATTATATGTAACTGTAGTGTACTGTAAAGTTGTAAACTATGTCTGTATTTTATTTTTTGGATTCAAAATATGTAAATTTGGATGCAATTGTTTAATGCTGAATGCTCAATCTGTACTAAACTTACATTATATGAATTTAAAGCAATTATCAGATTTTTCCTGATTTTTTCCTGATTTTTTTCAAAAAAATCGATTTTTTACTAATTTTTATTGATTTTTAATTAATTTTTACATTATTTTAATATTAAAGTATGATACGATATGCCCGTATCGTGGAGCCCAGCGATACACGATACGATACGCGTCAGACAACACTAGTATTAGATATGAGACTCTTGTTAGACCCAAATCTAGATCCAGTCGTTTGATCCGTTTTAATCATGCTTGGTATTAAGATTAGAGTCCATCTAGGTGTGCTCTTTCCAACTTGTTTGTTTTTAATATTGATTGTATCAATTGTTTGTCGGCATCTTTAGAAGAAAAATGTGTAACATTTGAATGATTTTAAACTTTACTATTTATTAGATCAAAAATGTATTTGTTGGAAAACAATAAGTTGCATCATTCTGTATAATTGAGATCCATGTTGGCTTTTTGTTGAAGACCTTTGTCATTAAGGTGCTTTATGTTGTTCACCTTTTAGGTGCTTCATGTTATTGGCCTTTTGTTGGAAATCAATTAATGTTTGAAAATGCATTTATTGTTATTTAAGAATTAACTTGGTTGTTGAATGAATTAGAAAAATGTTTGTTGATAATAAGTTTTATTTACTTGTATGACTAAGATCCATGTTGTTGACCTTTATGATTAAGGTGCTTCGTGTTAGTAGCCTTTTGTTGAAAATTAGTTGATATTTGAAGATACACTTATTGTTATTTGAGGAATTGTGATTTTGATAACTTTGAGGTTGGTTTTTCATGAGATTATGATCTCCATTGGTTGGCCTTTTGTTGGAGATCTTTGTGATTAAGATTTCATGTTGTCGGCCTTTTGGTTGGAGAGTAATCAATATTGAAAAAATACTTATAGTTATCTTGATTAGCTTGTATTTGATTAAATTATTTTAAGAGAATTGTGCTGAAACTTTTGAAAAAACATGAAGCTGATACCTTTGACTTATTTTGATCATCTTAATGGATTGTCTTATTTTTGGAACCATAAAATTACTTTTGAGTTTAAAGGATATTTAAGGGCCTTGTGAATTTTATGTATGAAAGTTTTGAGCTTTGCCTTAAAAAGCTTGTTTGGCTTCGAGTTTTCCTTAAAACTCGAGTTTGAGCATAGCCTTAAAACTTATTTGACTTAACGGATTTTGAGTTTAACCTTAAAAAACTTGTTTGACTTAAGGTTTTGAATTTTTTCGAGTTTGTTCTAGAAACTCGGGTTTTGAGCTTAACCTTAAAAAGCTTATTTTATATATTAAGGTCTCTTATAATATCACAAGTTTGTTGTGATTCATGAACCTATTTGTTATAATAGGCAATCCTATTTAGATGATATCAATATTTTCTATCAAATGACAACTTCATGAACTTATTTGACTTGTTTTTTGTCCACATTCTGGATTAGATATCATAAATTGTCTTATTTGTTTTAGAAATTGAGTGATTGTATGTATTCATACTTCATTGATCTTCATGCAAGATGAAAAACAAATTGATATTTTGGTTGTGGAAAGATGTTTCAAAAGAAGCCGTATCCTCTCATATTCATGTTTTTGCTGTTAGACAAATTTTCATTATACACACTGTAAGTTTGAAGAGGGTGTTAAAATGTAATAGGGTTGGGCCAACAAGGCCCATAAGTCTGTGTTTGAAATCAGGTCCCAACAGACCAAGGTCACCCGAGTAGAGGCGACCCAGTCTAGGGCCACTTGGTACCAGGGTCACATGGGCCACTAGGGACAGTAACATAACTGCAGGCTTTCTCTCTTCTCTCTATAAATATTCTTCATGTACTCAATAAATGATCAAGCCCTGTGTGGTTGCATTGTATATAGATTTGATCTTTAATAAAATGGATTCAGTACCTATTTATTTCCAGTGGGTGCTTATTAAACATATCATAATCCCTTAATGAGTCCTAATACATGTTGGACCTCCAACAAATGTGTTCTTTGTAAGGTTGATGCACATAAGAGTACTCCTATGATTCTTTCTAAGTTCTCCAAAAATGTCTCTTTGTAGCAAGTCATGAGTCCTCTCTAAATAAATGAATACAATTTGGAGGCTCATCTCATAGCTCTAATGTGTTTCATATGAGACGTCTTAAAACAACAGATCTCCTTGGCACAAATCCAAATTGGTTATCATATTTAATAATTAACAATGTAGAAAACATTAGTAATAACAAAAATTAATGCAAGGTGAGAAAGAGGTGAAAAGTCTCAAATTGGTTGACAAAGAGTTTAGGAATAGTAGACATGTCCATGCAATGAAGCAACTATCCATAAGTGATACCAGAGATTTTTTCAACAGAGATTATCCTATTACTCATTTTTCAAGCATAATCAAAACTTTCCTATTTGTGCAATCAAGGAAAATGATATCATTCTCCATCAAGATTGATAGATGAGTTGTTAAACAATCACCGTCACAATAGTGTGGAAGTCAAGAAATAGATCAATCAACAATATTAATTCATAAGAATGAAGCAACAATTTTATGCCACCATGTAAGTATGTCAGCAGTAGTTTCATCTCTTGCCCCTCCCCGTGGGAGGTCTTGAACCAGCGTCCACCATGCACATGCACACGGACATCATTCTGATCTCAAGTAGAGCTGCATGTGCTCCAACATGAATAGGCTACTGAAAGTGCTTCTATGCAAAAGTGATGTGCCAATCACCAAGAACAAAACTAGGTGGGTAAAGAAAAAGAACAAGGTCAAAATGAAAACCATGAACTCCAAGTCTGTTTGTCGGCTATTTTGATTTTACAATATGTTTCTCTTTGTGTATTAAATGGAGACATACTTATCCAAAAAAAAAAGCATAGTAAATCAAGACCTAACTAGGGTCAGCTTTTTAGAGCTATAAAAAAATTGATGGAGATGTTATATAGAGAATTAATGAAGATTAGTTAAAATGGAGAGGTACATCATGTATCCTATGTGACAAGAAGATACCAATAAAGTTGAAAGATAAATATTATAAAGCAACAACTACAACCGTTATATCGTTATGTTATATGGTGCTAGTGTTGGGCAGTTAATCATCAATATGTGAAAAAGATGTTCATTGTAGAAATAAAGATCTTGAAATGGATGTGTGGCTACTAAGGAAATATCGTAATCATAACAAGATTATGAGAGAAAAATTGAGAGTGGTACGTATAAATGATAAATAAGTAAAAGTCATTTAGAAGCTCCGGTAAGAAGGTGTGAGAAATTGATTGTGAAAATGTTAAAAGAGAAAGAAAAAGACCACAAAAGTGTTATAAGGAAATAATAAAGAATGATCTACCTTTGTTAAGTTAATTGTTAGTATGACATAAGGTCGAACCCTGTAAAAACAAAAGTCCATGTAGACGACCCTGTCTAGTATGGGAAAAAGCTTAGTTGTTGTTGTTGACTCAACTCAACCCCTTAAGACACCAGATTTTTTACCAACAGGAGTTCTTTCTGAACGCCTAAACTTCAGTTCAAAAGTAAAGAACATCATTCTGATGTTGAAGTTAGAAGTGATGCAGTTGCTACTCTCCAGAAAGCATACAGTACCCTGCTACCGAGAGAATTTAGTCAAAGACACAAAGGAAAAGTATCAGTTTGCAGAAATAATTCTGGCTAAACATTCGAAGTGAGAAGGTTCACTCTTTGGAAGCAATCAGTACGCTACTGTGCATGTATGGCGCGAATGGACGCACTGGAGAACAGATAGTACCATTATGCACACCAGAGAATGCAGATCGAGAATCTAAATTTGCACATAGAAGAGGATATTACAGCAGAAAAAAATACTTATACAAACAACCGAATGGCGGCAAGGAGAATTGCAACCCTGCAACACAAAGATCGTTCCACACAAGTCCCAAATTGACCATAAACCAAATAATATCAAGAACTCATCAGGCATTTTGACTCACGAAACATCTCCCATTTAAACGCGCAAATCAGACGCAGAAAATCAGAAAGTCAAAGGTGAAAATGTCAAGAAAATCAACACAATCAACCCAGAAAAAATCTGCAAACCGAAGAACCAATTCCGCCGAAAAAGCAATCAATGCACAAAAAAGGCCAATCAAACAACCGATCAAACGAAAACCGGATAACACACCAAGAACAAGCAAAAAGGGAGCCAGAAAAGAACTAACCGCTATCGCCGATCAAGAGGAGTTTTATGAGATAATCGTAGTCCGCCCGAGCCCTAGCAGGTGGTGCAGCCATCGAAGAACTCTACAGCGACCAACGAAGGAAGAAGCCTCCAAACCCCACGAAAGGAAGTAACAACGATGAGAAATTGAAGCGTAAGGAAAGTGAGATCTGACGGGGGGGAGGGAAAACGCGTCACAGTGAGGTGGTGAGGGCGGTCGTCTCGAGGCTTAGAAGTTTTTTTGCGGGCAGCGACAGAACGAGTATTTCTCTCTACTCTGCCCTTCCGCTGCTCTCCGTCTCTCGTGAGCGAGTGTTTCACCGAGACCGTCCGGCGATCGTCACACACACAGGGGAGAGGGGCTCGATAAAAACCTCTTTTGATATCGCAGAACGCCAAAATGTTTCGATATTATGGAAAATGTATTGAGGTATTATTTATCACGATTTGCTGGGCATTTTAGCGGCATAAAGATGTCTTAGGAATTTTCTCTCTTTTTCTTCCTTATCAGATATCCACCGATAAAATAAAATAACGATAATATTTACTTCTTAAGTACAGTTGTACTCTCTCTCTGTTATTGTTGGTTGATCGTAAGACGTAACATGGGGACACCTACATTTCAAGCTGTATAAGAGCTTTCAGCCAGCTGGCACGGTATACCATTTACCCTCTGCATGGACGATCTTTCTTAATTGAGTTCATATGGTAACCACAGGGTGGTGTTTGCTGTTGACCGCCATTCGATTACCACCTTGTGGGTGGTATAGAGAGAGAGAGAGAAGGGATTAGATAGTCTCATGTTAGATATTTTTTATCATCATCATAGTTCGTATGATTAAAACATTCATTTCATGTTGCATTTAATACATCTATGCCGATTAATATCATTGATCATGATATTGATGTTGATGAGTAGTTCGATTTGTCATTGTTGCAATTCTCAGTTTTCTTTTTGTATAGAGATATCATATTCTAATTGATAATTTGAATAATTCATATTTTTATTGAATAGTTTAGATTCAAACGTAAAAATAGCTTTTCCAAAATTAAAAAAAGTACAAAGAAATGAACAGTCAATCATAGATATAAATGGTTCAAACTGTTCAATCAAAAAAATAAACAAATCATATCAATCTAACATAAATAAGTCTTTATGTGTGGTGTGAAGAAAGAGAGACAACCTCGCCTATAAATCTCATCCGCCAAATATTTTGGTTGGTTCTTCGTTACTGGAACAAAATCACAAATTGGTCTTTGCAAAGTTTTTTTTCTTTCACGTCCATTTTCGTCAAACATAGGGTCGGCTCATCCGACTCTCAAAAAATGGGGGCCGGGCGAAGAAATCTTGGCCCATATTATGAAAGGGTCAAATAGCCTGGGTCGCATGACACTAAGGCTTAGGTAGGTCTGGCTTGGCTGTAGTGTGCGTTGTATGTATGTATGCATGTATGATATAGGTTGGCCTTGCGTGTGGGTGGGCCTTTCAGGACTGGGTCAGGCCAGCTAATTCCTGGCCCCTGTCAAAGGTGTACTGGCCCAACGACGGTCATAAGGGTGGGGGCCTGGCTTAGTCAGGCGGACCCGAATCAACAGCAGTACTGTTCTTTTGGGAGGTATGTGTGCTCTATGCAGCTTTGCTCAACCCGGAGAACTAAAGTGAATGTTGTTAATATCCGAGCACTTGTCCTAATGTTCAAACTACTTTAAGCGTGTTAAAAACAATAACCTTATAAATGAAATTTTCTTTCTTTTAGAAGAAATGTCAACATAGACATGGCCGGTTTCAAACCGGTCTGCGGTCTGAATTGACTCCAGAACTAGAGATATTCGGTTTATGATTTTCAGAAACCAATTAAAAATCGAAACCAGAACCGACGGTTTCAAACTATTATTAATAATTAATATATATTTTTAATATTTAATAGAAGTCAGTAGGAGGTGCAATATCATTGAGGTTGGTGGGGAATACAACTCTCAGAAAGGGCATTTGACCTCTTTTCTAAAAGAAATTAACAGTTTAGGGACGGTTTTAGACCTGACACTGCCCTTGACGTGATTTGTTTCCGATTCCAAGCAACCTGAAACTGGCGGTTCGAACCGGACATATTTATGTCAACGTATACATTACACAAGATTTGAAGAATACATTAACGTGTATAGACACATAAAGAAGGCAAGAAATGGTGGCGTGTTCGATTTGGTTGTTGGCTTGGTCATCTAGGGGCGTTCGAATGCGCCGACAATGGGGACCAGCTCAGACTTAGTTGTCATAAGAGACTGACTCAAAGTTTGAACGTACTTGCATGTTGCATTACTAAATGGCCTTACACTGTGATCTACCATCCCGTTCATGCACCCTCCGGGAGTAATACTTTTGTGAAACTTTATTTGTATACTTATGTCGACTTAAATATAGATTAAATGATATGATCAACCTTAAACAAGCAACTAATCCCATTACCTATCGGCCCTCTGGCCCATAATGAGATTAAGTAAAATCAGAGTTTTTTCTCTGTTGATTTATGAATTTGAGTATTTGTTTCCCTATGAAAAAGAAAAAGCGGGTTTAAACAACTACTCTTCGAGAAAATATCCAAATTGTTATGCCTTTTGTATGGGTTGAGTCGCGGAACTTACCCGACTAGGAATTTCACTACCTTAAAACAGTTATAGTATCAACCACTGTTGATGGGCCTTTAGTTGCTTTCTGGAAAGCATGAAAAAAAGGCTTGAACGGTACAATCCCTCTTTATCATTATGAGGTAATCTCATAGTTATTGGTTTGTAATCCAAAAGGAAAGCATGACCTACTTTAGGACGACCAAAATCTGAAACATTTGTAGTCTTGTATATAGAGAAATCTCAAGTACTTTGTGGACCTGAAATACAAGTGCATGTCTCGCCCAAAATACAAGTGTGTCTCACCTTGAATAAATCACATTCCTCTTTATACGATGCCTTCTATCTTTGCAAGGACTTCTATAAAATCCATAGAGATGGATTGACAGGATATGAAAGAGGAAAGATTCCCCCATAGATCTTTCCTCTACGACAACAACAACTAAGCCTTTTCTCATACTAGACATTTTCCATACTAGACACCCATAGATCTTTCCTCTAATATATTCAAATCGATTTGAATATAAAATGTTATAAAGAATATAACATTTTCCATTTAATGTTATAAAGAATATACCAAGAATAATTCCTCTAATATCCACAAAAAATGAAGTGATTCGGCAGTCACATTTTTCCATCACCCACTTAACTATCAATAGATTTGGCTCACATTGTGTGGCTAGATGCCTCCTCCCCACATAAAGCTTTATTCTAATCGAAACCTTGGCCAAGTCCAGCTCCATGATTCACTTAACACTCACACCGGCTACGCAATTTGTTTGCTTACATCTCTCCACAGGAGAAAAGTTCATGTTAAGCGCAATGGGGTTCACTATTTAGATCTATTTATAATGCCGGAAGGCATCGATTTGACTTTAATGTGATTAAGATATTCATAGTTTTTCTTTCCAGACAAGGTAGAGCATAATGACAACTAATAATTCAATCCCATCTATTGTGCGAAAAGTCTTGCATTATTGTTATGATTAAAGGATTCGTATCACTTGTGACAACAAATCTAGACCATCAAATGTGTGCAAGAAGCGACAGCTAGGATTTGATGGGTGGCAAACCTGGTGGTGGCACAATTGATTGAGTTGACTTGGATCTCCCATAAAGCAGTTCATCCACATCTGGATCGGACCTGGATCGCCTGCGTTTCTGAACTTTACAAAACGTTTTCCTGTTATAGTTAGCGAGCTCAATTATCACTTTTTTAGTGGTTCGCAAAGAAGTTTAATTATTGCTATATGTATCAAAGAACAAGAACATATCAACATAAAAAAGGTCAAGAAAGAATGAACGGAGTATATCCAAACCCAAACCTGAACCTTATTGGTTAAGACAAGTTGAGATTCATTTCAGTTTTTGTGCCGCACCTGAATCTTAATCAGATGAGTCGTCCAAATACAACCATGTTATTTACACATAAAACACAACTCGGTTATCTAAATGAATTGGATCCAATTCAAGCTAAGCAATTTGATCCGAACCTTGTTATGCCAGATCCAAATAATCCAAAACTTTGATAAACCCGGCTTTCAGTCTGAAGTAGGTCAACCGAAGACAACCAGATTCGGGTGAACACGAGCATAGACTTTGCCAGTTCTATTTGTCTTGGTTTTTCACTTTATGTTGCCACCAATTTCGTGATTTCAATTCATGCTAGTGTCATGTCATTTCATGTTTGTGTTGGAAACAGGTTGACTATGACGCACCCCTTATGTTTATAGTGCTGTTTTTGGTTGACACAAACACCAACTCTTTTAACATGTTCTCCTCGGGTTCTCGTGTTGTGTCTTATATTGCTAGCCCCGGCTTACTCATTGATCCACAAACTAACCTAATGGCTGGAACTCGGCTTCGCGATGGGACCATGTGGTTCGATCGAGTTGAGCCGAGTCATCAAAAGTCGAACCAAGTGGATTCGAGAGGGCCTAAAAGTAGTGAGGAAAAAGAAAGCAAAACTTAAAAAAGGAAAGAGAAGAAAGAAGATAACGAAAGTTGGCGTTAAGTTTGTGTGGGAGGATTCGAAGTTTGCTGCCACGCCACTTGTTCCTTCTATCGCCTGTTGTAATTCCGTCGGTGGTTAACGGAGGGAGCGAGGCGACCGTTAGGAATCCAGTCCACATCACGTTCGGTGGCCATCTAACGGCAGCCATCGGCTTACGAGGGATCGACACGTGGAAACCAATTGGATCGAATATTGTTCTATGAGGATTCTTCCCCGACGACTTCCCTCCACAAAGAGTAGGGAGAGGAACGCGGGTTTTAAAAGGGGGGAAAAGCGTGTCTTCGAAGAAGCGGGAGCATCAGACTTTTGCTTTGCTTTGCTTTGTTTGCGCTCGACTGAGTGAGTGAGGCATTCTGCAGAGGAAGAGGGAAGAAGGAAGAGAAATCTCTCTCCCTCTCTCCCTCTCGAGGCGTTTCGACTCGAGGGACAGTTTTCAGTTTATCGGTGGCCATTCGCGAGATCTCCTTCTTGAGGTACCTCTCTCTCTCTCTGCGCGTTTGTGCCTGTGCCTATGATCTACTCTCGCTGAATGAAGCGTGCTCAATATCTCACTTTCTTGGCGGATCGTCTGTTAGAGTGACATGACAAGATACAGAGAGTGCTGTGACAGTATGCGGCACATTTCTCCTTCAGTAGAGGGGGACCATCCCTCTCTCTCTCTCTCCCCTCCCCTCCGTGTGTGTGTGCGATAGAGCACGCCTACGTGTTGTACCTTTGCTGTGTGCACGAATGAACATGCCAAATATCTCTTTTTCTCGTCGGATCGTTTCTCAGTGAGCTAGGGGGTTCTTTAGGGTTCAGATCTGTGTTCTTGGATCTTGGAGTTTCGTTTGCTTCATGATTTTTGCCGTACTTTGTTGTTGTTTCGATACACTAGCGCGTTGTTCGATTGTACTTCTTAATTTGCTTTCTGGCTATTTGGTCTACTTGTCTCCAATGGTTTTGTGCATTCTTGTACATTTTCGCACTAGTGTGTTTTTCGCGTTCTGCTTCTTAGTTTGCCTTCTGGAGATTTGATCTGCATGTTTCCAATGCTTTTGTGGAACCCAACTATCTTTTTCGATGATATTCTTTTTATTTTATATTTAGTGTTTGCATTTGTACATAGATTTCGTGCAGTACTCGTTTTATGTCGTTGATTGAAATGACGCTGCTGTGTTATTTTCTTCCATGATTTGGTGATGTGCTTGTCGTCTATGGGACTTTGGAAATGTCAAGCCCGCTTTTTATTCGAGGCCATACGTGTTGGTAAAACCATAGAAATACATGCGAGATCCAAAGTAAGTCATAAACAAAAGCAAAAGGAGTACTTTATGTGTGAGTCCCTCTTGTGGATTCAGCGTATGTTATGAGTACATATGGGTACTTGCGCCTTCATCTCATGATAAAACGCATACACAACTTTAAAGGCATGTAACTGACTTCGAGTCGACCTTGATACCTCAGTCGCTTATGACTGGAGGAAAGGATGGCTGAAATAATTCACACCACAAGGAATACCACGGGCACAGAGAAGCATAGAAGAGAGGTGAGAGGAACGAGAGTGCTGATCAATAAGTATGTGATTAGGGAGCCATAATTGCTTATTTATAAGCTGAATGTTGGATTACGGATTATGGATTTGATTTAAACGATGCACCTCTCCGTTCCGTAACCATTCTTGCATAAGCACTCTTGATCGTTAGATCAAAAGAACTCAAACCCAAACCCAAGCTTAGGTATGGCATGCGTATGTGGTCTAGCATGTCCTTCCCTCCCTAAGCTCTCTTTAAACTAAGGTTCATGAGCTACCAATTATATAAAAAGACACGTGGGTTTGTCTCATTGTTAAATATGTGACTAAACTTTACCTCCTCTTGGTCATCGTATGCACAAGTCTCTCACACGCGATTTTTTACACTTTAGGACTTTCACATATATCAATAATGCATCAATTGAATATTTGAGATATAAACATGAATTAAATGTTATTAATGCATATGGGTTTAATAAACTAAACTTAATTAACATTAAATCCAATAATCCCCACAAAGTCATGAAGTGTAAAAGTGCCCTCCTAAACCAACCAATGTACTATGCTTTAAATAATGGTACCTTAACCATTACCTTAGTTATCCAATATTACCCTTGCAAGAACTAGGTGAACATTCGTCTTGAACCTGAACCTTGGGTGTAAAGGTTAATAAAAGGTTATGGCATAATATTTAGGAGTGATGCATTGGCGACGATGCATCTATGTCCTATATCATTATTGACTCTAGGGAACAACCCAATTCCCCTATTGCGACCATACAATGTTAATCATTTAGTTGGACATCTCCAAGGATGTACTGCTAGCATTTTGTCTTAGGACTCGATCCTATTTAGAGAATAATCTCTTACTAAACTTACAATCATGATACTTTAGCTTTATAGGGAATATACACATATACTAAAAATATCATATAATATAAAGTGTCATCCTATTCACCCAATATCTTGCTACTACCATGCTGAATGTACTTTGTGGGATAACTTGTTACTACCACGTTGAATCTACTTCGTGTGACCTCCACTCAGTTAGGTTGGGTTGTCATTGCTTGTCAATAAATCATGGGTCTCAGTCTTGTCCCAACCTTGATTTCTTAACTAAGGCTACTGATAGACCCTTAGTTAAATGATCAACTGTATTATCTTTAGATTCAATAAAATATATAGTCATGACCTCATCAGTCATAAGAGTACTTGCAGACTTTAGTATTACTTGGATGTGTCTCTGTTCGTTTGATTGTACGTCAAACTACTCATATTAACAATTGTAATCATGGTATCACAGTGCACTAAAATTAGAGGAAGTGACTTCTTTACCATAGATAAAATGGACATAAGTCCCTTAAGCCATTCAACTTTCAATCCAGTCTAATCTAAACCGTATAGTTCTGCCTTAAAGGTAGAATAAGCCAAAATAATATTTTTCTTGGATTTATAGGTGACAATGCCACCACCCACAAGAAACACATATCAGTGACCCCATTACTCCTAAAGTTCTTTGTTATCCAACTAGCATCACCAAATTCTTTAAGAACAGAAGAATGTTTATCGTAATGCAGTCCAACTGGTGTATATACTTAATTTATATAAAGAAAATACAATATCTGATCGTGTATAGTTAGTTAGATACATCAAACTACCAATAATCTGAGAATATCATAGTTGAAATACAGGAATACCACTTTCATTCTTATACAAAGCCTTAGATGAGTCATATAAGGTCTTGACATGCCTACAATTTGTATATCCAAATCTCTATAAAATTTTCTCAATATAGTGAGACTGAGAGATAGATCTTGTGATTTTAAGCCCTAAAATCACATCAACCACACTCATGTCCTTCATCTCAAACTTACTACATAAGAATGACTTAGTCTCATTTACTATTCTAAAATTTGAACCAAACAACAATATATCACCTACATATAGAAAAAAAATTATGAAAGCTTATTAACCAACTTGTAGTATACACACTTATCATAATCATTAGAAACGAAGTCAAAAGATAATATCATCTAATCAAACTATTGATGCCATTGTTTAAGGGCATGTTTTAAACCATATAATGATTTAACTAGCTTATAGACCTTAGACTCATTCTATCAAACAACAACTCCCTCTAGCTAATCCATATAAATTTATTCATTGATCCATATAAATTTTCTCATTAAGGTCACCATAAAAGAAAGTAGTTTTCACATCCATGTGATGGATTGTGAGGTCATATACGGAGGCCAGTGCTATAAGCACTCGGATGGTGGTCATCCGAGAAACTTGAAAATATGTATCAAAGTAAAATCACGCACGATACAAATAATGAAAAACAATCAATAAATTTATGAAAATCATAGAGTTATAAGGGGTTGAGAGTCAGTGCCACTTCCTTGGCAGTTGCCCTCTATCTCTCCTTTCTTTCACTCGAGTCACCTAATGGTGTAGTTTCATTTTTATAATATTTTCTAACTTGAATTCCTAATATACCCCTACTTAATAAATGTTACACTATGCAACTCCTATTGGACCAAATATGGATCCAATAGGAGCGGAGACCAATTCCTTTGTTATTCTTAAACATGCTCCCTCAAGTTGGGACCTAAATACTCATAACTCTCTACTTGTATGATGTCCTCTTTAAGCAACAAGCTGTAACATACTTAGTTCGCATATCAAGTAAATGTTGTTTTGACCGCATGTGTAAGGTTGAAAATGTCTGTAGATAATTTATTTCGAATAAAATGACAATCAACCTGAATATGCTTAGTTCTTTCGTGAAATACAAGATTATATGCAATTTGCAAAGCTGCCTTAGTGCTGGATCTGGCAACATGTAATTGCTTTTTGCTTTTCCAGGACACCACATTTCCTCCCACACATAGTAAATATCCTGAGATAGATTTACTATCTTCAGCAATACCAGCCCAATCAAGATCTGTATAAATTTTGATTCCTAGGGAATGATTATGTGAATACAACAAACCATGAGTAATAGAGGATTTCAGGTATCGTATGATATGGAATATATAATTCATATGATGCCTTGTAGGAGGATGCATCCATTTGCTTACATAGCTCACTGTGAAGTTGATATCTGGCTTAATAATAGTGAGATAAATAAGTTTTCCACTATATTTTGATACCTGCCCACATCTTCATATGGTTCTTCAATTGTACTAATTGAATCCTTTTTTGTTTCAGTTGGTATGGTACATATACGACAGTTCTCCATATTGGTCTCTCTTAATAAGTCCAAGATATACTTTCCGTGACATAAAAATAGGTTGCTATCTTTTCTAATAATCTCAATCCCTAGGAAGTAATGCAACTTCCCCAAGTCCTTTAAGTTAAATAAACAATGTTGTTTTTAGAGAGGTGATTCCTTCAATATCATCCATGTAATGATTATATCATCCACATATACAACCAATAAAATAGTTCTCTTGCCGTGTTTTATGAATAAAGTATGATAACTTACACTTCTTTTGAATCCCAAGCTAAAAACACCTTCGCTAAATTTTTCACATAATGAGGTTATTAGAAACAAATTAGGAGTGGCACTAGTAGAGGATAAAATGAGAGAACATCGTTTAAGATGGTTTGGACATATAGAAAGAAGATCAAAAGAAGAACCTATAAGAAGGTTAGAAAAACTAAATTTGTAAAGTATTAAAAGAGGTAGAGGATGACCACAAAAGTGTTGGAAAGAAACAATAAAGAATGATCTAGCTTATTGGGAGTTAACTGCTAACATGGCACATGATAGGGATCTGTGGAAACAAAGAATCCATGTAGCCGACCCCGACTAGTATGGGAAAAGGCTTAGTTGTTGTTGTTGTTTGTGTACCCTAGGAGACTATTTTAACCCATAGAAAGATTTCTTCAATTTGCATACCCTGTTCAATGAGACTTCCTGATTGTATCCCGATGGTAGATCCATATAAATATCTTCATTAATGTCCCCTTGAAGGAATGCATTTTTAACATCGAATTGGTGCAAGTTCAATCTAAAGTGTCTTTGCCAAGGAGAATGTAAGTTCATTATAGTATTCATTTTTGCTATTGGGGCAAATGTTTCGTTAGAGTCGATTCCATATTATTGACTATAACCTTTAGCAACCAACCAAACTTTATTACCTCTCTGTATTCCCATGTGCATTAAATTTAATAATAGATAGTATATACCCACTTACACCCGATGGTTTTCTTGTTTGGTGGAAGGTATAAAATAACCCACGTTTTATTTTATTCCAATGCTTCGATTTCCTCATCCATGGCAGCACATCATGTGGGATCCTGATTTGCTTCTTTAAAACTCTTGGAACGTGAGTACTTTCTGCGAACTGTTTTAGGGTGATGATCTTGATTTTGTATGATACTTTTCTTTCTCTTGTAGAATAATTTTTTCATTCACCCTCTTTTGGCGGCATACATTTTTCCTATAAATTTTCCATTCACCATAGGAGGATGGTTACTGGTTGATTGAATGTTTTTGTTCTCATAAAATAGAACTTCCTCATGAAATGTCACATTCATAGTAACATAACATCTTCTATTTTATGTGTCATAACATCTATCTGAATCCTTTTTGGGTGAAAGAATATCTCAGGAAGATACATTTAATAGCTTTAGCATCAAGCTTATCTCTACATTTTTATGTAAATGTACAAAACAAGTACAACCAAATATTTTTAAGAAAACATGAAATTGTTTTTGGTTTGGATATAGTAGGTAAAATAAGAAGTTGCTATTAAGAACAACACTAGGCATACAATTTATAAGATAGACAACTGTGAATACAACTTCTCCCCAATAAAATTTGGGCATATTATATCCAATCAATAATGTTCTTGCCACTTCCAAGATATGTCTATTCTTCCTTTCAGAAACTCCGTTCTGTTGTGGAGAACATGAGCATGAAGTTTGATGTAAAATACCTGGCTGGATAAGATACCTGATTATATAAGATACCTGGCTGGCCACTTCCAACACTAGGCATACATGATTATAATTGCTTTAAATTCATATATTATAAGTTTAGTACAAATTTAGCATTCAACATTGAACAATTGCATCCAAATTTACATATTTTGAATCCAAAAAATGAAATACAGATTACAGGCACAGTTACATTTTACAAATTGTAATCAGGATCATCAACTAAATAATCTTGATCTTCTCCTTGTTGCAGATCCTCCTCCTCATCATCAGCGACACCTTCTTCTTGAAAATCAAATTCTTCATCTCCTTGATGTTGTTGCGCTCCTTCCAAATTAATCCAAGCAACGTCTTCTTCAGTTAAGAGGGCATTTTCTTGAGTGTCTTCCATAACCCAATCTTTTAATATATCAAAATTATCCAAACTTATTGGATCAAACTAACTTTCTTCTCTATTTACTTTTTTTAATTGCCTACGACAAATAAAGATAAACAATTAGTAAATAATATTAACAATTGAAGACTGAAGTTAAACAATATTGAATTGAAAATTTGAAAGTAATACAACATTACCTTTCACGAAGGCACATGTTACAACGAATATAAACTAAATCATTTAGTCTTTTGTGTTCAAACCTGTTGCGCTTCTTTGTATGGATGTGTTCAAAAACACTCCAATTTCTTTCACAACCTGTTGCACTACAGGTTTGGCTTAAGACTCTCACTGCAAAATCTCTAAGGTTTGGACAATCAGTTCCAAACCTGTTCCACCAAACATATGTAGAAAAAGACAAACATTAGAGATATAATCCACAGTAACGTAAGATGAAACTTAAATATGAAAATAAATAATTTACCTGGACGCATCGTAGTGCGGTTGCGAATTGCAACAAGCAAACCCATCAAGTGAAGAGCATTATCATATATCTCCATCTCTCGATGTATCACATCTGCTATGCTCTCATCAGGGACTAATCTGTCGATACATTCAATGATTCTTCGATTAACATTACCGTCCCTTTTGAAGGTCATTGCGTACCTGAATGATGGGTTTAGATAGTAGGTTGCTGTATGAATAGGTTAATGTAATTGTTTATTTCATCTACTATCAATTATTTTCCACACGGGCACATAATCTCTCTTTTTTCCATTAAAGTTATTTCTGATGTCTTCTTTTGCCCTATCCATGGCTTTATAAAGGTAGCTCATAGATGGTTTCTTCTCGTTGTCAGCAAATTTTAAAACTTTCACTAAATGACAAGTAATTTTCAATAATCTGCCACATGCATTCCAAAATGAACTTCTAAAAATCGTTTCTGCAATCTCATTTAACTTTCTGTTCCTTCTGTTTTGAGGCAACTCTGCAAATTGTTGCCACTCATCTGAGGAGCTTTTGTTTCACAATACTCTGTACAAATAAGAAGTTTGTTGCGAACCGAGTTGCAGCTGTGCGAAGAAGCTCTGCACCTTCTGTGTATCTCCTCATCATACACAAAACAAATACATGGTTGTAAATGAATTTTGTAATATCTTGGCAACACTCAGTTGCTGCCTTTATTTCATCCATCTCACCAATGTCTTCGAGGATGAGATCTAAACAATGAGCTGCACATGGTATCCAGTAAAAAGTCCCATAAATATCAGCTAACTCCTTTCCAGCTGCTTTGTAGTTAGCTGCATTATCTGTAATCAATTGGACTACATTTTCTAGCCCAACCTCATGTATAACCTTATCAAATTCCTGTCGTAGGATCTCTGCAGTGTGCCTCTCCTCTGACATATCTAGAGATCTCAAAAATATGAGTCCTTTAGGACAATATACAAGAAAGTTTAGCAATGTCCTTCCTCGCCTATCGGTCCATCCATCTGCCATGATAGTGCATCCCGTTTCCTTCCACGACTGTCTTAAAGTCGAACAATATTGCTGCACTTTAATGACAGTCTGATCTAATATCTTCCCTCTCAACTTCTGATAAGAGGGCATCCTGTATCCTGGACCAATGTTAGCAATTGCATCTGCCATTGCTTGAAAATGAAAATTGTTTGATGCATTAAATGGAATGCATGCATCATAAAACCATCTTCCCACTGTAAGGTCTGCCTGATCATGCAGTTGTTCTGAAGCTATAGCAGCACGAATTCTAGGTTGAGCACCAGGTGTAGTGGAAGGAGGAAAGAACGAATGTATGGTAGAAGAAACTCTTCCTCTACTCCTTCCTGAACTTCCTCTTCTGCCACCTCCAAAGTCTTCAGCTGCAACCCTCTTTCCCCTGTTAGGTGCTCGTGAACTGCTATTACCAATCTTTGTTCTAGCATTTGAAGGCAAACTATCAGTGAATCCAACTCCAGTGGCAGTAGCATCATCAGCTTCTTCACACATTTGGAAATCATCCTTTTGTTGTCTCATTTCCTGTATGCTCTCAATCATCTTCAGGCAATGTCATTTAATACCTTCTGACACACTTCTAACTTTGCTTGTGCATGGAGCAACTTTTTTCCTGGTTCCTGCTATGTGATGTTTTAACCTTGAAATTCCACCACTAACCACCTTTTCACAAAATAAGCATATAATCTTTAACCTGAAACCCTCAACTGGTATACCCTAATATCATGCCGGATCATCAGACCGATAATGAGAGTCTTTACCACCCCTTCCTGCCATCTTAATGGAGTACTTTAATTCAAACAAAAACTTGAAAATAAAAGCACTTCATAAATCTCTCAATCTTCAACTAACACTCAAATGGAGTGTCTCCCACTTCATGAATGCAATAAAAATCATACACACACTTAATAACTTCATATTTTGTCATTAAAAAAAATGAAATAACACAAAAAACAATAAATAGAAAAGAAAAAAATAGAAAAAACATTAAAAATATACTTAAATCCGAGTTTGGAGGCTTCCATGGACACCGTAGGTCCGTAGGGCACGATTTTAGAGCTTTGAACACTAATGAGGTGAAAACCGGCTCTTAGGAAGCTTGAGGAACCCAAAAGGAGAGAGAAAACCTGCGAAAAATTGCGGGTTTTGGTCGGCCTTGAACCCTTTATAAGGGTCCCAGGGCGTATCGTGCGATACGGGCCAATGTGATAAGCTTTTAATATCGATACACCTAGGTGTATCGTATCGTGGTGGCATATCGCTACGGTGCGATACGGATAGCACTGGTCTCCCTCTCCTTTCCTCTCTTTTATCTCCTCTCTTTGTTGGTTTTCTTCTCTAATTTGCCTCCTTTGAAACCCAACCCAAGGCTAGTATTTATAGACTTTCAAAGAAGTCTCTAGACCAAGAATATTCTTGGCATCTCTTTAGAGCTTTCCATGGGTTGGGCTGATCTATGGCTGGATAATTGGGTCTAATTCAACTCCATTTTGTTGGTCACATGGGTGGTCCACATTAGCCTCATGGGTGATCCACATGGGTCATGACCATGGCTTCTCTTGCAACCCGCCTTGATGCAGTCGGCTTTGACTTGGTAAGGTGCGGTCGACCTTGACTTGGTGCAACTCGACCTTCCTTGGTGTAGCTCAACCTTCTTTGGTGCAACCTACCTTGGTTCGGTCTGAACTGAATCCTAATGCTATCCTTAATCAAGATCTTCACTGTAAAGCAATTCATTCTCCTCATCAAGTAACTCCTATTACTTATAGTGCATATGATGATTTACCTATCCTTTAAGAAAGGGAAGACGTGAGATTGCCATGTATCCGTTACATCGGATGGTATAATACTCTAATTTTTCAAAAAAATATTAATTATTTGTCATGAATACAGAAAATACTCAGGTTCCCAAGAGTTTTAAGGAAGCTAATCAGACTCTCATGTGGCGTGCAACTATAGATAAGGAAATTGCAGCGTTGGAAAAAAATCAAGCATGGGTTATTTCAGACCTCCCGTTAGAAAGGAAAACAGTGAGTTGCAAGTAGGTGTACACGATAAAATTCAATGCTGAGAGAAGTATAGAGCGGTACACATTACAATGTAAAAGAAAACTTTCTGGTATCCCTCAGGTGGATACTGGATTGACGCATTGGATCTTGGATCATGGCCCATCTCTTCAACAAACTTGACCCAGTCCATGAATCTACCAATCTACTGCTCACCAAGGGCCCAATCATAGCTGCCAGCATGGATCATATTAACTGTGGGACTTAACTCAACCACCTGAATTAAAAACAAGAGTTAATTTCTCGCCTTTTAAAGAAGTATTAGATTCTCTAGGAGTTAAATGCTCTTTTCATTTTCCAGGTAGTTATTAAGTGCTTTAGGCAGTTCTTAGGCAGCAATAAGTATAGTTAGTTAGCAGTTTTAAATTAATTAAGAGACAATTTTTAATGTTTTGAAAATTACAGCATTTAGTGTTTTTTAGTGCTCAGCTTAGGGGGTTTGTTCTAAGCTATAAATAAGCTTGCGTAGGTTGTATTGAGGGAGCCTTTGATTAATAGAATTCATGAGTTTGAAATTCTTTCTTTACTTTCGTTTTTTTTAAAGGTGGTGAGTGACTTTGCTCTTACCATCCATCCTTGGGCGTGGTGACTGTGATTCTTATCAATCTTCTTTGAATGTGGTGAATCAACTCCAATGAATACATTTGTGACGTGCAAAATTATCAGCTGCATCCGTTAGTTTTTCATTATCTCTCTCATATTCTACCTTCACCTCATTCTCCTTCTCACTCTGTTCTCTCGACTCGCGATTCACATCATTAATCTGGAAACTTCTGTATTCAATATTCACGATTTTGTTGTAAGAAAATTGAATACATCGCACGTAAGGAAATGTGAGGGGCAGCTGAATGCCGTTCCCATGTTTTTCATGTTATGCTCTAGAATTTGATTATCTGTTTTGTGCATTTATTTATTTACCATCACAGTTCACTGCAAGCGAACTGCTTGTGGTGAGCCAATTGGATTAAATGAAATTGAAGAAAATTTTATGAAAGTTTTATTATGCTTGTTTCAACTTGTAAAGATGACTGCACCAAATGCAACCCAATCTCTGGATGCTAGCCTTGTGCATCCTCCTCTCAATGAGAGAATCCTTTCTTCTATGTCCAGAAGGTCTGTTGCTGCTCATCCCTGGCACGATCTTGAGATAGGTAAACTTCCTTGTTACAGTTTTTATAACCAACTCTTTTATGTTCATCAAGACTGCAATTTTGTTTTCATCTGTTTAATCGACTCGTGTGAAACTTCTCCATTCCAAATTCAACTTTTTATATATTTTCTTAGACGTTTCCTCCATTCAATCTTAATTGTACATTGGATCATGTCAATGCAGGTCCAGGCGCCCCTACCATCTTCAACTGTGTAAGAACCGATCCTCAATGTTAATGGTGGTACAACTGAATAGCTTGCTATCAATATGTGATTATAGTCAACTCCTGACCTCTTTCTCAAGTTTATGACATGCATATAGAAGAGACATTTTATAAACAAACACCAGATGTCCTGAAGCATCCAATATGAATAAAAACAAGGCCTAATGCTGTGCGAATGAAAGGACTTTAAGAGGACTTGTGTGCACTGAAAACTGTACTTGATCCAATATTTGCACAAAGCCAATTCTGAAAATTTAGTTTGACATCTGGTTCCATATTTTGTTGTAGCAGAACTGTCTTCATTTATTTCGAATCTTCTGTATGAATATTACTATCACATGGAATTTTGTGAATCTTGTATTTGAGTTTCACCCTTGCATGGCCGGTCCCAAGCCCGGATAAAGGAAGAGGGTTGTGTTAGGCTTCCGACATATAACTTAAAGCTTTGTCAGATTTATCTACCATGGCCGGTCCCAAGCCCGGAAAAAGGAGGAGGGTTGTGTTAGGCTTCTGACAGCCAGCATAAAACTTTGTCAAGACTTAACATGGATTCTAAAAAAAAAAAACAAAGAATTCATGTAGCTGACCCCATCTAGTATGGGAAAAGGCTTAGTTGTAGTAGTAGTAGATTTATCTACCATGGATTCTACAAATTATGATAGGGCTCTGTGGAAATAAAGAATCCATGTAGCCGACCCCATCTATTATGAGAAAAGGCATAGTTGTTATTGTATTTGAGTTTCAAGAGATTCTTTCCAGTCTACATGCCAATTATGGCTTGGTGATTTAGTTATGTCAAATTGAGAGCCAATGAGGTTGGATGCATCATGAGCCAACTGACATCTCTTCAGGGAGCATGATCATCTTATTTTACTCTGCTTAAGCTTTCACATTATTTTAATATTGAGTCAGCCGTTGGTGTGAATTTTAAGCGTGATCATCTCATCTTTGTGTAGTAGATTGGTTCTCTTGTGGAAATATGTTTGTCAAACATCGGTTTAAAACACGGAGAGTGGGAAACATGGGTAACTTGCATCTCATTGTCAGTGTTCACTATCAAGAAGGTGCAAGAAATTATAGGGGGCACAGTTTAAAAGACGCATAGAAGGCCTCATAAGTGTTGGAAGGACATAGTAAAACATGATCTTGTCTTTTTGGAGTTAAATGCTTATGTAACACTTAATCAAGCACAATGTCGATAATGAATCCATGTAGCTGGTCTCACTTGACATGGGAAAAGACTTGGTTCTGATTTGGTTGCTCTGTACATTACATGATATCTCTGTCGTTGACATCATTTGATCTGTAGCATTGGAAAAACAAGTTAAAATGCTTAGTATCAATTGTTTGTTCCCTTCAGGTTGTGGAAATTGGAAAAGGCAGTAAAGTAAAATATGAGCTGGACAAGAAAACCGGTTTGATCAAGGTACTTCAGTGCTCTTTTAATTTTATGGACCTTCATGATGCTGATTAAGGTTTTCTAAGGGTGAAACTCATGCCTGCAGGTAGATCGTGTGTTGTACTCATCGGTTGTGTACCCCCACAATTATGGCTTCATACCACGCACTCTTTGTGAGGACAATGACCCATTGGATGTCTTAGTCATTATGCAGGTAAATATTCATTGTGAAAGCCCTAGATTTTTCATCAAGAATATGCCAGAGGCCTTAGGCATGGTTCAGCTAAACTGATTTCTCTTGGTTCAAGCTTTACTGTAGTTGGGAGTTGGGACTATTACATGGTACCATTTTGGACAGTACATAACGTGCATGACACATGATTATGTTAGCCCCTGCTTGGTGCATTCCATTTTGCTAGATGCATGCATAAAAAACATAATAATCTTAGCTCTTTCTTGCTGAAGCAGAATGCCTTAGGAGTGCTTTAGGGGCAGCGGGAATTCCCAGTAGAGCTGTGAAATGCATAGAGACCAGAACTAACTTCTCTTTCTTTTTCTCATTGTGTTTTGCAGTCTCTTGTTCCCAAGAGTTTAACATGTAACTTCTTTGCTAATATGTTGGAGGGCTTACTAGGTACTCTGGCATGTCTGGACTGCATTAGTTGTTTAACACTTAACCAAAACCAAGTCTTTCCCACACTAAGTGGGATCTGCTACATGGATTCTTAGTCGCAGGTGACCCTGATCTTGTGGCACATTAGCATTTTACTCCGTAAAACAAGACCAGTAATAAATAGAAAAAGTCGAAGTTTGTGTAGGTTGATCATATGAATCAGCTTCTTGATGTAAAAAATCTCGAAGCTAGTAGGTTATCTGATGCTGTCTTGAATTTTACAGGAACCTGTCCTTCCTGGTAGTTTTCTGCGAGCAAAGGCTATAGGACTCATGCCTATGATTGACCAGGTGATACTACTGGCTGATGCGTCTTTCTGCCTGTTCCTACTTTTCCTTTTCTGGTGGTGCGGCCTGACAGATTAACTGGCTCATGATGATATAGGGGGAAAAAGATGACAAAATTATTGCTGTTCATGCCGATGATCCCGAATACCGGCACTACACTGACATCAAGGAACTGCCTCCTCACCGTCTAGCTGAAATCAGACGCTTCTTTGAAGACTGTATCCTTGATTAGTTTTTGAATTTCAAATTTCCATTAGTGACTCTCTCTCTCTCTCGCACATCTGTAAGTCCTTAATGGAGTTCAAAATCAGACAAGAAGAATGAGAACAAGGAAGTTGCAGTAAATGATTTCCTGCCTGCCACCGAAGCCTATAAGGCCATCCAGCACTCGATGTAAAGTTTCTTTTTCTCCTTTAAGTCCTTAATGGACGCCTTTGAGCTTAACATCTGTCTTTGCTCACTCCTTGACTCATCCCTGCTTTGTTGTGCAGGGATCTCTATGCTACATACATCGTAGAGAACCTACGTAGATAAGCATGCTACGGGGAGAAGCATATGTGAACCACTTGTATTGGTTTTACTGCAATTCAGTTGCTACTGTTTGATATTATTGTTTTACTCAACAATCTCTCTACATTTGGTGCTTGAGAAGCATATGTAAAAGCATTTATATTGGTTTTTACACAACTCAGTTGCTAATGTCGGATGGTCTTGTTTATCATTGTTGCTGGTAGTGAATCAGGTGCACATCAGTGTTGCAAGTATCGATATGCAACTTGTATCGTAATGGTTCATCGATGTCATATGTACTATGCCTTGATACATATTGTTACACATCAAATCTTAAACAAGAAAAATTGAAATGCTATGATTAGGTATGGTATCAGAACAAGATGCATGCCCCACGTATTGAACTGATGACCTTCAACTTGTCAGTCGATCTCTAGCCAGGTGGGCTATTGCTGGTTGTGCACCAAATCCACTTTGATGATGAATAATTGAAATTTGAATTTAAAAAGCAAAAAATCTCATATGAATAAGGTACAATTAATACGTATGTATTTTTTGTATTTTAATTTTAAGATGATTGAAATTTGCTATCACCTAAATATGTTAGTATATACTAGGTTCTTTATACATATAGTCTTAATTTGGGGAACCCATCAAAATGGAAAACCACAAACCTGTTACAACTGGTTGAAATAATAAAATAGAAAGTATTCAATGTAAATAGTGCATTAAATGTAGAATACAAAAATAAAATGTTCCTTTAAAATCAAATATCTATCATAAATCATGTAAATTTAATAGTGGAAATGATGAGTTTCTTGCTTTTTCTATTTTGGTAGGTTGTCTAAATAACTCTCTATATATATGAACTTGTTTTTATGTGAGGGTCAGAACACGAATACAACTTGAATTACAAAGGTGTGAACCAAAGAAACCAACATGAACACGATTAGGAGAAGCCTGCAGTTTGACTGTGAGGGCAACGGAGCTCTGTGCCCTTTGGGTAGGACATTAACTGAATGTTTCTTCTTAAAACATACATGCTTACCCAAAGTAACATAAAGAAATGTAGTCGTGTTCGGTTTATCTAAATGTTGCAAGTATCATATCAAACTGTTCATCAAAAGAACTGCCCTTACGCCATATCGATCGCATTGTATGTTACTTAATAAAGAGTAAGTACTAAAAAATACAAAAAAAAAGCGTATAATACACTAAGTTAATAATAACTTACATTATTTTATGAAATAATATGATTTACACCGATAACATTTTCTTTTCTGTCAAAGCATCGTGAACTGAAATATTTGTTCTCCGTAGTGCAGCATTCAGTCGGTTCTTATACTTTTTTCTTTAATAAAACCAATCCTCATAAGTTAATGTAAGATATAATATGAATTTGATATGATGGTCTCGATGCATCCCAGTGACACTCTGGAGAAACACAATACTAAGAGAACACCCACAGCAGATCAGTCACGTGATTGGAGAATTAGAAACGACGCAGATCGACACGATGGCAATCACATGTATCGTCGGATGGAGACGGATCTGACGGTAGATAGACAGATAACCAGAGGGCTGGCGAGGCCGTCGTGTATAAAGATCGGTCGCCGGAGTCTTCCCTCGGTCTACACGAATTTTCCAGTCGATTAATTTCGTTTGTTTTTGGAAGAAGAAGAAGAGAAATGGAGGGAGGAGTTGGGGCTGGCGGCAAGGTGAAAAAGGGTGCAGGCGGAAGGAAGGGCGGTGGCCCGAAGAAGAAGCCGGTTTCGAAGTCGGTAAAGGCGGGGCTGCAGTTCCCCGTCGGAAGGATCGCAAGGTATCTAAAGAAAGGAAGGTACGCGCAGCGCGTCGGCACTGGCGCCCCGGTCTATCTCGCCGCGGTACTTGAGTACCTCGCTGCCGAGGTGTGTACGCCACCCCTATGCCTCCCATCCCCTTTCTTTGGTTCACAGTTGGCTTTACTCCTTTCTTAGGGTTCTCTCGTTTTATGATTTCTGATCATATTGAGTTGGTTGTGGTGTACCATGGAGAGAGATTAATGTGTTCATGTAACCTTAAGGTGAGCTGATATTGGATGGAGTCATCTGATATTTGTCTCTATTGGGTTTGTATTGTAGGTTCTGGAGCTTGCTGGTAATGCTGCAAGGGACAATAAGAAGAATCGAATCATTCCGAGGCACGTCCTCCTTGCTGTGAGGAATGACGAAGAGTTGGGGAGGCTTCTACGAGGTGTTACTATTGCCCATGGTGGTGTGCTTCCGAACATCAACCCTGTTCTTCTCCCGAAGAAGAGCGACAAGCCGGCCACCAAGGAGCCCAAGGCACCCAAATCGCCTAAGGCAGCTAAATCCCCCAAGAAGGCCTGATTTATTCCGCTGACATTTTTCCTGTTGTTGTTTCGATTGCCCGCTTTGTACACATGAATCAGAAATTAGCGCCTTTATTTAACCTGTGGTGTATTATGCATCTGACCTTTATGCAATATATCTCGTTGCTTTGTTCAAATTCTTTTATTTATGACGTTGGTTTCTTGCAAATCACCACGAGAATTTGGATCTGTCAACGCGGTAATTTTGATGCGTAACAAGGGATTGATGACTTGTTCGCATTGACGGTAAGAGCTCTGAAGAATCCAATTCCACGGCCTCCGTACCAATGCAAATCTAGTTTCTTGTTTCATCAGTTCTTGTAGGTTTTGTTATCAAGTCCTTATCATATGTCCCAGCGATGGGGTTCGATCTCATAAAGTTTGGCATCGAAACTAGCCACACCAGGTAGCAACTCAGGCAGTAATTATCGCTGGTAAAAAAGCCAAGTTGCTTCTGGATATGAACGCTTCAGCTTGTCTCTTGCTTAGTTGTGTTTGGATGTTGTGCAATTGATTTGAGGTGATCTCGAACCCAGTAGGTTTGTCTCGGTCGGCTTTTGAAAGCTAGTTAAATGACAATCCTTTAAATTTTTTATGTAAATTGTCCCCAAGATAATTATATAAGGTATTGTACTGATGGGTCAATTTTGTTCTCAACTTTCTCAAATGAATGTTTTAGGTTATTAGGGGCGCTTGTTCAGGAAATTAGGGTCTCCCTCTCTCAACATGTTAAAACGGAGGGCTTTTGGCTAGTGAATAACTTGGTTTGTATATAGAATGGAACCGAGCGATGGCAACAGAATTTTTCTTCGGTACTTTGAAGCTTTCAATGAACCTGTCACTGTTGGTGAATACCTGGTTTTCGTATCGTATGATGTCCCATGTCAACTTTAGTATCACAGGTTGCCATGATTGGATATATGCCTTGTCGTATATGGTACTGGATTAATCCACTCTAGTTTTCATTTCGGATATGGTATTAGATTAATGACCCATACTATGAAATTGTGGGAAAGAATTATCGAATTTAGGTTAAGACAAGTATCAAGTACAATAGATAACCAATTTGGATTCATGCCAGGCAGATCTACTGTTTTGTCATAGATTAAAATTTCAAAATCTGAAATTACTTCACCTGTGATGGCAGATGAATGTCCGTTGTTCATCTCAGATTGGATAGTTTCTGTGGAAGTTCTGTAACGCACATTAACGTCCTGTCTTTATAATGTAGAATTCCTTCTCCCTTCAGTAGCCAATGTGGAATTCCTTCTCCCTTCAGCAGCACTCCTTGATCTCACTAGATACAAGGAATTAACACTCAAGCTACTACAAAGAAAGAACAAGATCTTTTATTATCTGCTCATCGTGAATCAATACACTCGGTTCTATATAATACTTGCACACTGCACTTGTCACGACTAAACCAGAAACTCTTCCTAGATCTAGACACACTTGAGACTCTTAGCTAAGTTCCACTCATGCCTAGATAAGGGGCTTCCTCACTCACCTCACAAGTACTCACTCGTGAAGACTCACCCTCACGATGACTTCACTCTCAAGTCTCCTTTCCCAGATCCCCCCCCCCCCAGCCTTGATCTATTTATAGAGCTGGTTGGGACTGGTTCACAACCCACTAGGTAAGAATATTCTCCCTAAACTAACCTTCATTTGGTTAGGACTAATCCAAGATTAGCCAAGGCTAACCCGTGCACAAGTATCCTCATACAAGACCCGATCCAAGGTATATTGACTCACTACTTAGGGACACTAACATAACTCAAGTACATGCCACACCCACATACATGACTCGAGTACATCACTCACACGAGCTACACTTTACAAGGCTTGTGCACGTACAAGACTTGCTTATTTACATGACACCACACATGCCAAACAACACCAAAGCCCAATCATTGAACCAAAAGGGGTTTATGCTCAGCCCCATGAGCATGGTGCGTGCGCCTTTGCTCGAGCATCTCCCGGTGCGCATGCCCTTTGAAGCCGCCGGATGAAGGATGCACGCGGGTGCGCGCACCATAGGATTTTTGCCTGTGACAACTCTCTCCCGACGAAGCAGGACCTCGCCCTCGAGGTCTCGTGAGCGTGTGCCTCGCTCTAAGCACCCCCCCAACTGAGCACTCCTCACGTTTCCAGCCCTCTACTCCTTCGTCCCTCTAGGCTTCTAGCATGTACGCACTCTTCCTGGTTTGCCTCCACGGGAATAAGCTTCTCTGGCGCTTTGGCCTGGTGCTAGCCACCCGTCCCCTGCAGCACGACTCTAGCATGGTGCTGGTCACCCGCTCCCTAAGGCATGACTCCAACGCTAGCTGCAGTGCCCAGTGACTGGCGTTATGCCCCTGTCTCCTGCGGCTCACCCTCAGCACTAGTGTTGGCGCACTGACTTTGTCGCCAACTGTCCACTGAAAACCTCCCTCCCTGAGGGGGTTTTTTCTTCTTCGGTTGGCACTCCTACCACTACCTTGCCTGACCTGGCACCCGGTCTTGTCTCCACTGGACGACCCCCCGCCACTAGCGACTCCTGGCCCTACCATCGACCTCTCAGTTGTCAACTAGGCTACAACGTATCTCAAAACATCAAGTGTCATGCCTCCACCAGGGAACTTTGTCTTGTCCCGGCATCTAATCCCGCCCCTTCGAGAAACTCGACGACAAGACTCTCCACGTTTCTTACTTGAAACGTGACCTTTACTCGGCGGGTGCATCATCGGCGTGCCTATCTCTCGGTACTACCCCCATGCGCCCCCACGTGCCCCTTGGGATGTACCTAGCGTGCTCCGAACTCAAATAGCTCCTCGCACTTTCCTTCTCGGCTTGAGAGACGCCTCGGGACCTTCGTCCACTTTGAGGAAACTTCATCCTCACCTGAACTCTCGAGCACTTGTGCTCCCTACGACCCCACTGGTGTTCCGATGCGTGCAACCCCTGCACCACCGACAACTCTACCTCGACCCCTCTCTAGGTCGTCTCCCGTCCCTTCTTTTCTTCTCCTTTGGGCCACCTACCCACTTTCTGCTCACATGCACGCGCCTACTGGCTACCCGCCTGACTGTCCTAGGCCTACTATGTGACCTCGAGGATGATACCTCATCCATCTGACGTGAGTTTGCAGCTCCTCGCACCAAGCAAGGTCCCTTCCAGTCCCTCACATGTACCGGCGTGCGAACACCACCGTACTTCGCACCTACCTCTCCTTGACTCGCACTAATTCCCCGTTTGTCACCACCTACTCGGCTCACATCCGCCGACGTTATGGCCTTTGCAACGACCTATTTATGAATTTTACTCGCAAGGATTGCAATCCACTCGCTCACTTTCGTCGCGCATGCATCATTTGTAAATACATAAATAAAGGCAAAAGAATCACGTGCCTATTCACGCATATTGACTGGTTGTATCGGACGAAGATATTGAGTTCGTCAGATATCATCTACTTCAACTGGTCCTTGTGCTGGCTGTTTCTACAGTCGGGCGACTTGCACACCTAACACCTCTTGACCCTACTACAACTGCACAGTCGTGGTCTGAAGTGCAACCAGTTATTGCAGCACCTGCATCAACACATCGTTTGCAGCTGGTCTTCCCAATGGACTAGTCTTGTCTGCTATCTCCCTTCGATCTTTCCCCATCTCAAGTATGTTATCAACAGATTTTACAGTGAACTGACCCGAATTGGAAGGTAACCCCTTCAAATAGACTATCAAGAACAAGAAAAAACTAGATTCGAAAATATTATATTATCCGACGTTTTTCTGTTCCTCTATTTTCCTAGCGGCTTCAACAAAATTTTCTCTACACCAAAGCCTGTTCACCGATGTTTTGATCTTGTTTGTGACCTGTCTTCACTCAAAAGTCAATTCGTTAGCAGAGTCACAACAAAAATCCGATCAAAACCTCCGATGCTAGTTCACATTTTAGATCTAGAGTTTCACTTCTATTCCGACGTTCAGAGTGATTTTTCGGTGACAGATCAACTCTAATCTGTCACTCTCTAGGTTAGATCTGACTTAAACTGAATTTTTCAACGTCTGATCTAAGTATGAGTGCTATTCCTTTTTCGGAATTGAGTGAGATCTCTCAAGTACAGATCGCAGAAATTCGTTTCTTGCCTGAAACAATTTCCAGTGATGTTCTTCACCAAGAACACTTGCGTTTCACTCTAATGTGCATATCTATGCTCAATATGCCTTCTCCTAGTAGATCCACAGCTGATTGAAGTCTTACTCAAGAGAATTCAATCAAAGTTCCAGTTGAAACTCATATATGAATTTCTCTGCAGAAAATCACAGTAGTTTTCCGGCAGAAAACTCGGCGACGTTTAGATCTGTTTCTGAATCGATTCGATTTGTCTTAAACCATGATTAAGTGTATTAATTCGAGCTTAATCGCCCTGATACCATTTTGTCACAGATTTAATTTCAAATTCGAAATTCTTCACCTATGATGGTAGATTTTCTAAATATTCATGTTTGCAACTCCGCTCATGTAAGCGATCACCCTTGCATTGTCGGTTCCAAGCCCAGATAAAGGAGGAGGGTTGTGTTAAGCTTCCGACAACCTTTGTAAAACTTCATCGGATTTTTATAACATAGATTACAAAAATTATGAGCATTAGTTTGGGGTGTCCCTGCCTAGCGACACGCTGTAGAGCCTGAATGCAGTGATAAGTAAGAAAGGGCCACTACATTTTCGCTCGAATGTAGTGAATCAATTGCACATAGCGTTCCCACATCATGAAAAGGTGTGGGTAAAGAAGTTAGTCCTGCTACATTGCCGCCTGAATGTAGTTAATAATTTTCAAAGAGGGTCTCCTCATTTTGAATATGGACGGATGCGGGGGTAAGGAAGCTAGTCACAGATAATAAGATATGTATTCGTAAGAACAAAGGAGATATACAAAAGCGCATGCAGAATTACGGAGGATTAAGCTCATGAGTCATATCAGCGAAGTTATGGGAAAAGAGTAATTGGAACGGAGATTAAGACAAAGAGACTCGTATTTCAGGAGAATCAGTTTGGTTTTATGCACGGGAGGTCGATCATGGAGGCAGATACATCTTCTACGAAGATTAATAGAGAGGTATCGGAGGAAACAAAAAAGACTTACACATGATTTTCATTGATGCGGAAAAAGCCTATGATAGAGATGCAGAAGGTCTGTGTGGAAGAACTTTGGAGAAAAAGGAGTTCGTGTCGCACTATATTCAAACGATCAAGAGATATGTATGATGGGGCTAAAACTAGTGTGAGAACACGGGGTGGGGTCACAGAAGATTTTCCTATAAGCTATGGAAGAGCCTTGCACCAAGGATCAACTTTGAGTCTATATCTTTTGCAGCTTGATCTTGGATGTGCTTACTACGCATATCACAAGTCGGGTGTCACAATGCATGCTTTTTCGGATGATATAGTCTTAGTTGGAGAGTCGAGAGAGGAAACAAATGGGAAGTTAGAGTTATGGAGAAGAGCGAGTTTTGGAAGAACATGAGCTTTCGTCTAAGCGGGGAGTAAGACAGAGTATATGGAATGTAAGTTTGATCATTTGGTTACTTCAAAGGACATAAATTAAAATTCACACACATTGCATGCCCCAAAAGAAAAGTTTTAAATACCTATGGTCAATTTTTCAGAGTGATGGAAGAATTGATGGAGATGTTACACATAGAATTAGTGCTGGTTGGTTAAAATGGAGAGGAGCATCAGGTATTCTTTGTGATAAGAAGATACCATTAAAGTTAAAAGGTAAATATTATAGAGCAGCAATTAGGCTTGCCATGTTTTATGGTTCTCATGTACAAAAGATGTATGTGACAGAAATGGAGATGTTATGATGGATGAGTGGTCATACAAGAAAAGACCGTATACATAATGAGGTTATTAGAAAAAAATTAGGAGTGACACCAATAGAGGATAAAATGAGAGAATATCGTTTAAGATGGTTTGGACATATAGAAAGAAGATCAAAAGAAGAACCCGTAAGAAGGTATGAAAAACTAAATTTGGTAAGTATTAAAAGAGTTAGAGGACGACCACAAAAGTGTTGGAAAGAAACAATAAAGAATGATCTAGCTTATTGTGAGTTAACTGCTAACATGGCACACAATAGGGATATGTGGAAACAAAGAATCCATGTAGCCAACCCCGTCTAGTATGAGAAAAGGCTTAGTTGTTGTTGTAATGGTAGAGTTTCAGTAAATTTGAAGCACTGCTCCTTGTGGAAGCTCCGTTTGATCAAGCACAACATGTTGCCTTGCTTAATCCATACCTTGTTTGTTCCAAGGAATTAAAGATTGTTTTAAACCTTACATGAATCATTCTTCAATAAATCTGTTGCAATTGCACTGTAAAGCATGTTAACCACTAGCGAAAAAGAATTGCATTAACATCACGGCCATGATATTTTCGAATCAGCTTGATGTAAGAGACGTTTGAATATGCATATTGTTTTGAACAAGCTGCAGCGGTGAAATAGGTAGATTTCTTGGCATAATGGTCCTTTAATTCGATCATATACTTATATTATATACAGAAATAAGAGAAGTATAATCCCGTGTGGTAGGCCTTTGTCTACCAAAACTATGCACTTTAGCAGTTAAAGTGGCCCTCATTTTGTGTTCTCCTTGAAATGTGAACAAAAATTCTACAAAGCTGATGTATTCTCGTGTGTCACGGTGGCATACCTTTCTTTGATATCTCTAAATTACTGCAATTTCGAAGTTAAATAAACTAGTATCTGGTTCTTGGTCCTAAACAACCCTCAGACTCCTACCATTTTAAGAGATGCTCTTCAAATCATCATAGTTGATCACACTGACTGGACGTATGAAAGGCTTGGTAAATATACATCTTGCTTAGGAAATATACGTATGTCTGCCTTGGATGTCAACAGTCTTGAGTACAAATATACGTATGTCTGCCTTGGATGTCAACAGTCTTGAGTACAAATATACGTATGCCAATTAGAACACCGATAGGCTAAATCAAATTGATTCCAAATATCATGGCCGTGATGTTAATGCAATTCCTTTAAGCATGTTAATTCACTGCATTAGAGGAATTCATAATTTAGGTACTAAATTGCTGAGTTAACTAAACTCCCCGTATGAGGTTTCACATTGACATTGTTGTCTCTTACAAAACAGTCACGTGTTCAAGCGGCTTGAAGCACTACTTTGATTCTTCTCATTTGAGGAAAAAAGTTCGTCGGTGGTTCGTGGGTAAACCAACTTAAAGCAACCACTTTAGGCCCCTTAAAATGTTTTGCTCCCAAATTTTTTAGGCCCTCCAAGTTTTTAGGTCACACTTACTAAGGCTCCATTTTAATGTTTCACTTTAGTTATCTCAACTTGTGTCAGGCCTTGAAAATTAGAAATGCCCAAAGAATTTGGTGTCTTTTGTATAATATGATATTACTATAATATGCATCCGTATTGATCCAGTATTCTGAAATGATTGGGTGGAGATGGCTTTTCAACTTTGTCGTCAAATCGAGGACTCAACTCTAGACAGGCGGCAAAAACTACCAAACTGGAGTGCAGTGGTGTAGATGGCTTTTCAACTTGGCCGTCAAATCGCAGAACTCAACTCTAGACAGGCGGCAAAAACTACGAAACCCATAGGGGCAAAGAGAATTTCCGACGAAACTGTGAAATCCATGTTAGGAGAGAAAATGTGATCAAAGGCCAGGATAGAAGAAGCCAGCGGAGGAGAAGAAGTCGACGGTGGCGGAGAAGGCTCCACCGGCGGAGAAGAAGCCTAAGGCCGGAGAAGAAGCTGCCGAAGGAAGGGTGGCGCCGCCGCCAGCGACAAGAAGAAGAAGAGAAACAAGAAGAGCGTGGAAACGTACAAGATCTACATCTTAAGAAAATGGTTTCTTTTACCTCTCTCCCTCCTCATGTCTCTCTTCTTTGCGTGTGTGCGCGAGCGCGTGTGCTTTATCATTGATCTTCTCTCTTGTGATCGATGATAACATTGATCAGCGAAAGGAGACTTCATTATCAGGCTTGTGATGGTTTACGGGTTGCATTTTCATTCCTTTCAATGTTGGGTTGGGGTTTATCTGTATTTGTAACGTGATAACTCGTTGGTTTTCATTTGATTGCATTTTCTTTACATGGATTTGCGTCAACCTGATGTTTTCGTTCTGCCATTTTGGGTGCTTGAGTTCTGATTAAATAGATGGGGTATTTCTATATTTCTTGTCAATCGTGCTCTTCATTGCTGGTTTGTATGTGGGATTCTGTTTCATTAAGAGCATCAATTCATGTAGCTAGTATTTTGAACAAGATGAGCTTTGCTAGTTCTCTTGATCCAACTTTTCTTTGATGTCTTTTGTTGTTGTGCCACTTGTAGGAGTTCCCCCGTTTTCGGTTTGTTTGGGTTTCGTTGCCTCTTTATCAGCTTGAGTGGACTCAGTAGGGGAGAATGCTTTCTCTGTGTGTGTTTATTGGTTAACCTAATTTTCCTGCTTTCTTGGAGTCCCCCGAACTGAGAGAATGAGCCCAACGTCCAGATATAGTTTTGCCATCCATGAAATAAAAGCTTGACGAGCTTTGGTGTGTTTATTGGTTAACCTAATTTTCTTGAAGTCCCCCGAACCGAGAGAATGAGCCCAACGTCCAGATATAGTTTTTCCATCCGTGAAATAAAAGCTTGACGAGCTTTTGTGGGACAGAGGTAGCCAAGTGGAACAAGGCAGTCGATTCCCTTTCTCAAACACTTAGTAATGGACTTTTGGCATTCATTTTATACGAGAATGGCATTTGAAGTACTCAAGCTCGCCATTGTTCACGGGTGAGAATGCCAGTTCTCTAGCATGCAGGGCCAAATAAGGGGAGTCCTGTGACAGATTGTCCAGACTGTTATATAGGCTGAGCCGCTGAGCAGCTTTGTAATTTTGTCTATGAAGTCATCGATATGGGTTGCCAGATTTCTCCCATCTTATGAAATGGATATTCCATGGATTCCCGAACGTCCCACAAGATTTTGCTTGTCCAGGTGATCGTCGACTCTATGGTTTTGAAGATATTGAGCCGAAAGAACATCAGGGGAAAAGTTGAACCTCATAGAGAACCCTCAGCTCACTGGTGATGGGAAAGTATCCAAAGGGCGAGTCGTCCTTTAAACCAAGGTTCTTATGCTTGGAAAGGAATTAAGAGTCGAGAAAGGAGATGTTGGATTTCAGTGTTTTGACAGCAGCATACGGTTTTGATTTAACTCATGGTGCTCTGGAAGAACCATTATCCGAATCCTGTAAAAAAAATATATCAAATGGATCCGATCCTGTGGCCATGATAATGGCCAAAGAAAGATCTACGAAACTGGCTGGAGGGACCGATAAGATGTTAGGAAAGATCATCCCCTGGATTGGTACCGGCTCATGCTCATTAATAAGCTACAGAGAACAGCGTAACACCAACCTGCTTATTACAAAGTTAATTTCCGAACTGGAAACATCAGAGTTAAAGCTGATGTTCTTTTCTGCTAGTATACATATTAGCATGGTTTCTTACTCCATTTATTTCATTAGACACAGCAAACTAGATGAATCTAGAAAGCAACTGACATCCAAACCCAGATACATAGCAAAACTATACATTCATAATATTCTACAATATGTTTACAGCATAACAAAACTATATATGTCCACAAAGCAAAATAGGCCCAGACAAGCTGGTATTAAAGGCAGAGTTCCAGAGTTCATCCAAGCAGTAAGAAAACATGAAACGAACCAACCATAGTTTGGACTAACAAGACAGAAGCAAGGAAACAAAGCATAGTTTGACGTAGAGTTCAGTATTTATATGCACAACCAGAAAAATGCTCCCTCTCAGGTAGCCTCTGCGTATGGAAGATGCATTTTCCCTATTGCCTCTCTCAGAAAGCTGCTTCCGCATTTGTCATGACCAGCAACAGCAAACTCCAGAAGATGACTACTAGAAACAGTGGGGACATAATCGACTCCAGCTATAGCATCGTCCATGTTATCCATCAGTATCCTGTCATCCATGGGAAACTGTGCAGGAGAATCTAGCCTGTATCTCAAAACAGCATATATCAAATTCATTAGGAAAGGGTACGTATAGATCTACACTCATAGGTATTCAATCAAATACGAGTGAAAGAATAGCAAAACCTTGAATGCAGATTATCCATGGAGGCAGTGCTTCTCTTGGAATGCTGCTTCCTCCTGCCACTGCCACTACTGTGGTTCGATTTGCCTTTGCCGTGCTTATGTGTCTTGTCTTTTTTGTGTTTTGGGCGATGTTGGCTGCTTCTGACGGTATGGGAAACGGATGTCACTGGGGGATCAACAACATCTGCAGCCCATGTGACCCGAGGCTTTGTTGTTTGAATAATACCTTGTTGCTCGCGCCCACCTTTCATTGCAGAGACTAACTTGACAGACGCCTGAAACTAGACGTAAAGGAATCTAGTTTCAGCCAACGTTACTTTAAAAGTTCTTCCAACATAGTATCCATAGCAAAGTTCGAAACGTAATTCCCAAGTGCCCAACTGAAATTCAGTGAAGCAGTTCCAATAGCAATTACTGAGGGATTCTTGATTATTCTTTTAAGAACGGTTCAGTAGGCAAAATTGCACCTGCTCATCCAGCATCCCTGCTGTTATCGTAGGCTCACCCAGTTCCATTCTGCAGGGCGACACCCTTAAAAATCACGTAGAATCCGCCATCGACAAGAGCCTCTCATATAAAGTTTACCAAAAAACAGAAAAAGTAAATAGTAGCAACTGTAGCATCACGAGGAGTGACACTTGACATCTTGATTCTTGAAAAGACAAGAAAACCAACAAATTTTCTGCACTCCCACAGGACAAGCTATAATACTGTAGTTTAAGTAGCATACAAAGAAACATGGCATGAAAGCTAAATGACTCGTGGTTTCAGCACAGCATCCAGTAAGTTAGGCCAATATAAGAATCAGGTGGTCTGTCAGACCTTCAAAGACAACAGTCTTCAAGTGCAAACAGGAATAAAAATAATAATTTGAATAATGAAAATTTTCAATTAAAGAAAGGTGAAAATGACATGTTGTAAATAAGCCTTACAGGCAGAGAGTTAGACCAAGAACATTTCGGGAGATCTGCTTTTTGCTGATCTGGACCACCTGCCTCATCCATCTTGATGATATTCGTAGCTTGCAAATTTGAGCAAGGAAATGTTGCAGACTTGCATAGTCCTCTTCGCAGGCTACAACCTTCTGTTAATGTAGCGTTGTGCTCAACTGCAACAAATGCTTGTCCCATATCATCATGTTTGTGCTCATTGGTCATTTCTTCTGTTTGAGGAGGAAATTCATCATTCGGGATGTCACCACCATGTAATTTCTGATTAACATAATGCCCAATACGCATATCAGTTGTACATTTCAGGTCTTCCATTAACAAACAGAGCTCGTCTATTTGTTGTGCTTTACAGGATATCACATTACAAGTTCCTCCTACATGGCTGCAGAACATACACGATTTTTCAGAACCATCCAAACCGAACTCCTCAGAATCTGCTCCAGTGCACGACAGAGAAGAAGCCATCAATGGCAGGACACACCTACATATATAAGAAATGCATGCTTCAGAAATTGTGAAGCACATAAGTATGTAGATACACCAAAACCATGCTCGAGAAACGTGAAAGTTAACAAAGAGTCACCAAGTAAAGAACTTCTTCATAAAATCCAACATCTAAGTTCTCATGCTTGTGAGGAAACCATAATCATATTAAACAACAGGGACAGTTTATAGTTGCCGTAAGCATGAACCCTGCACCCGTATCCCCAAAAGGCAAATGCAATGCGATTAAGTTCCACTTTAAAGAACAGTAGTCTAGAACAGACACATCGTTCAGATACGGGTGTTAATCGGCGATAGTAAAAGAAGACAAGGAAGCATAACATTGACCCAAGAAATGTACACATCAAACAGGAAATAAATCACCTAGAAACATCTCCATCATTAAATGCAGTATAAGGAGAACAAAATCGATAGTTAAAAGAATGAGTAATGACGAGAAATAATGTATTCTTTTCAACGGAAATTGCATTACATAAATCAAATTTCAAAAGAAATTAAACCTTACCTGTCCCAACTTGCCACTATTTGCAGAGACTATTAAGTTACGCCAAAGTCTTGCAAAATGAAGGTAAAGCAGAAATGCTCGCAGCAACACCAAACAACGCGAAGCTACGGTCACCAGTATGGCCACCAGTCGTATGCCGTGAAATTGAGGAAAGAGTAGCAAAACTCTTATTTCACACTAATTAATAATCCCTATATATTCTGAACGCTTAAGCCGAATATTAACAGAGGTTACCACGGGATTTCACTTCAAGATGCTTCAGAAGACGTTGTGCGAAAAACTACCACATGAAATCCATGGTTTAAGCAAATATCAACTAAAATTACCACTCCGATTCCACTTCTCGAGATGTTTAAGACGATGAGAGCAAGAACTACCATAACAAGAAATCGTGGAAGTCATGATGAACACCGGGTGGACCACTACTCCGTCCACCGCAGACATCGTATCCAAGTCAAATCAGCCCCAAAACGCCTTCCTAAACCTTTATCTCGATCAAATCGCACCGGATCCCTCTTTCGCAACAAGAAACCCTAAAATACCCGTAGGAGATAGCACGGATCGGCTGGAATTAGCCCATCTAAGAAGCAGGAACACTCTGAGAAAATGAAGGGGATTGGAGAACAATGAGCTTGAGAAGATAAGCAGATCAGAAGGATCGACGACGCCTGAGCAACTTGCAGAAGACGATTCGCAGACGGCGTTATCCGTTAAGCTGCGTGAGGAAGGAGAAGAGGAATAAAGGAGAAATGGATATTTATAAGTGTCGGTGTCGCGACTTCGGGGCGGCTAGACGTGGAATGACTAATCACTTCATTACACGTGTCTACGGCATAGTATCACCCTATATTACAAATGTACCCCTTCAAAGAATTGGGTTGGATACTAAACAGTCCGATCCATACCCGGGGAAAATAATGACAATCTTTAAGATAATTGAATTTATTGGCATATTACGGTTATAAAATGAGCTTGGTCTTGAATACGGTACTAGTTCATGCATGGTTGCCAAACTAAACAAGCAGCCGTTTCCCCGTCTACGATGAGGATGTTTCAGCTTGCTTGGCTCGACTCGGAGAGCTAACAAGTTGATTGGGTTTGGCTTGTACGAGTTGGAAATGAGCTGCAAAGAGATCGTTGGATTTTGAAGCCTCGAAGGAGCTTGAATCGGAGGCAACCCAGCTAAGCCGCTTTGGGAAATATAACACAATGAGTCGTTTAGGGTTGGGCGAATTATGTATAATAGTCATGGTTTCTGTCAATAGCGGATCTAGAAATTGGTTTAGGGTGGGGCAAACTATGTGTTATAACCACGAATTCAACTATGTATTATAACCATGAATTCAATTATGTATTATAGCAATGGCTCGGCTCATGTTTGGCTCAACTAGCTCGCAGCTTGTCTAAGTAGCCCCTGGCAAGTCACCGTTCAAAACTCTAATGAGATGAGCCAAAAATAGTATCAGCTTGGCTTAATTTACAACTTGGATTCCGGGGATAGGATGTTAAAATAGGATATAAACGGTTGTAGATCCGGTCTGATCTTTCGACCCGAAGAATGATTTGAATCGCTGACTAGATCCGACCTGTTGACGGCCTTGGCCGTAAGAACCGGATACTTTTGTCCGTTGGAAGGGAAAAGGTCCACACACTCCTAACAATGTAAGCATTGAAGTTGGCAAAAGAACAGGAATGCAGATCTTTAGAAATTGGATTCGGGTTTGAACTGGATCCAGATCCATTTAATGGAAAGTCGTCTGGGCCTTTAAAAGTTAAGAATATACCAACCAATTTCTTAAGCTCCAAAATAACCCAAATAAGTTAGGGATATATAAACCAATCTCTCAAAGTTCAAAATAAGTTTGGGTTTTATGGATTGAAAAACCTAGGATGCTTGCACCGCTCAAGTTTCGCTTTGTGTAGCCGAGATCAAGCCAACTTAATTAGGCAGATGTTATAGAATATTAGTGTGTAGGCTCCTAGCACATAAGATACAACTTATAGACGGAACTACTGGTAATCGGAACCAAGGACTCTCCGGTTTAGTTGCGGCTCGTGCTTTTTGAAAACCGGCTCAGAATTGCCGGTTTCAAATCATGGATTTTATTTATATATATTTTCCGAAATACACTATCATAAACGGAGTCTTAGCCTAATGGCAAACAATCTTCGCAGCATGTACCTAGAGTGGAGTTCTTCATTTTGATGCAACTAACCTTTAGCTTAACTTATATTGTGTCTTTGGTATTAAAAAAAAAAATAACGATAATGGTTTCAGGGCAGTTTTGATTTTTCAAAATTCAAATCGGAACCGCTCCGACATGGGCAGTTCTGGAACCAGAATCGGTTGTTTCTCGTCATGGGAGGCTCAAAGTGTGCGCACCCTAAAAAAAGGTGTTGATTGCTGAAAACTGAATCTATCCAGACCACAACTTCATTTACGTGGCTGTGATCAACAACTCGCCCCTATGATGAATCATTCACTGTTAGTCAATATGATTTGGGACATTGAAAATGATCTTAGCAAATGTAACTAAAATCGTGTAATATATGACAACAAAAATATGCGAAACTTAGAGATAGGGATTGACTCATCCAAGTCATGTGTCACATATTTCATAGCTTAAGGGGAGGTCCAAGTCGTGTGTCACAAATATATATATATATATATATATATATATATATATATATATATATATATACACCCAAAAGCAGTTGTTTCTAATGTTAAAGATTGTTACATGGCCCAATCAATTATATATGCACTGTTTCCAGTTTAGACACATAATTCATACTTAAGGTAAGAAAAGAATTCCAAACCTCAGTGACCCATACATGACTCGCCCGAGTCCAGCGAGTCCACTCCCATCACGAGGTTTTCCAATTGCTGGAGCAATCAAGGCACAGATTTTATAGAGATGAGCCCCGTCTGAATCACATGACTTGCTCCTATAACATAATAACCATCTCAGCCACACTTTCCCTCTCCCATTATCACCATCCTTCTTCTTCCTTCTTCTTCTCTCTAGTTCAGTCTGGCGGAGTTTCACGAATCAAGGATGGTGGTAGAGAGGAGGGAGAAAACGAGAGAATTTGCTTTTATCTTGATGAGTCGTCCTCGTCTTCGAGGGATGATGGTGGGATCTCAAGCCAGTTTTCTGTCATGAAAGGCGGGCACCCTTAACAAGGTCTTATTCAAGCAAGACCTCAGTTAGATATGAGTGTTGGTTAAAAGATGGTGTAGGAAACTCATCGACGAAAAAGAGAGAACAAGATAAAAGCTCATAGGTGGAGGGGGATGAGTCCTTTATATATACATGATTGGATAAACACAACCATCAAAGTTTATCTTACAATATCAATAATTTTTAAAGTTAGTCTTAAAGATAACTTTATGTGGATATTTGGGTCTAGACCGAGTGTGATAAACCCACAAACTTTACTTTGAATAATGATCTCGAACCAACTTGAACATTTGATTTTGAATACAAATTCTACAACCTTCAAGTATGGATTTGTTTCTTGGACATACTTAATAAAAGCTTATAGGTCTTGCTTCTACTTTTTTTGAGCTTCAAATTTTCTAAATTTAGGATTTCTAACATTATTATTATTATTATACGGTGATGGTTAACCAAACCAAGAATTGTAGCATGCTGGTTCGGTCCGGGTTAACACTTTCAGTAATTAAAAAAACCATCAAAATGATACAAGTAAAGATTAATAAGTGCAGAGGGATAAATAAAACTTCAAGCAATAACAGATATCAAAATACTAGACTGCCTATAAACTGTAGAAACAACCTTTAAGAATTTGAACTGAGATCTTACAATTTATATTTAATATAAGATTAAAGAAAATAGATTCCAAACTTGGTGATCCATGCGTGACTCGACCGGGTCGAGCAATTCCTAACTATGATCGCCAAGTTTGCCAACTATTGAAGCAATAAAGGGACAGGTTTAATAAATTAAGTTTGCTAGACTAAGACTCATGTGTACCACAAAACATAACATTAGGCCTTTGAGAGCCTTTTGTCAACCAAAAGAGCATTCCTGGATACAACAGACAACGATCTAGCTGGTGAGCTAGATAAAGTTCCGGTCACTTGTATAGATTTCTTTGGCTCGGCCGCCTCACCTTGCCGGAGACTGGTCTTGGCTCGTAACGAAGCATGCTGAAAGTACCAAATAAGCTTTTCTAATAATATCAATTAAGATATATAATAAACAAAAATTAGTTACATGATGCTGGGTACTGAGAAGGAGAAGCTATGCTAGAAAATTCACAAGATTTCGATGGCGGTCGGGAAAGCCTCCAGTGATTGGTTTTGGGTTGTGCAGCTGATTCCGGTTCAGATAGGATGAAAGACTGAGCAATCGAGTCAGATTGAAGGGACCCAGGTCCGACTATGTTCCATCTAACCAAGGGAAATGGAAAACAGGTCGGGTTCTGATTGGGACCCGGAATGGGTTCAAACTGCCTAGACTAAATGGAGGCCGTATGGGTTAGAGGAGGTTGGGGGGCGACGAAGACCACTGCAACCGAGGAGAGTGGGAAGGCGCTGGCTGGAGGCAACGTGGCAGCAACCCTCGGAATCGAACCCCTGACTGCCTGTCTACCAACCAGAGGCTCTTCACTTATGCAGACCCTCCTTGGTGCCGTAAGAGCAAGTTTCCTGAAAACCATGTAGATGAGACTTGGATTCCCATGACAGAAAGATACATCGGAATCCAATTCACACTTTCCCATGGAACTGGTTTCCTAGAAGTCCTGGAAAAATGAGGCTGGCTAGTGGCTGGTACCCGTGTATGATCTTAATTCTCTTTATTATCTCACAACTTTCCCCCAAGGAGACACCCTGTTCATGTGAGGCCACTAAACATGGAGGAGCCTTTTGAGTTGGAGCGGCGGGGAATTCATTGTGCCCATACATAAAGTGATGAAATCATTCAAAAAGAAGATACGGAAAGAAAAGATAATATTCCCCAAACAGCATTAGCTATGTTTCTCTGGCACACCGTAAATGTATACTCATTATGGAGTTTAATAACTGCTCTTAATTCGAATGATCTAGCTTTTTACTTAGTTTTTAAAGAAAAAGCGTCCTTATGCTGAGGCATTTACGGTCCCAAAAGACAATGACAAAAGTGATGATCCTTTAAGAAGAAAAGTTTATATATATGGATTTATTTTTAACAAGTTTATAAGTTTTTATATATGAGTTGTATACCTCATATACATATAAAATGTGGGATCCAAATAATCTCATGGCATAATACATTATATTTAGCACGGTTTTGATCATTGTATGGTTTGATTTGGTTCTCTAAAAGTTAAGAACCAAAACTAGTGGTTTAGTTCAAGGTTGAGACTAGAACTGAATCGAACCAAACTAAACCTTGAACGCTCCTACAAAAAACAAATCAGACCCACCATTGTTCTCTCTATCTCATGCACGCACGCACACACACACACATATATATATACCACAATTGTTCTCTATCACACACATACTCTCTCTCTCTCTCTCTCACACACACTCACTCACACACACACACATATATATATATATATATATATATATATATATATATATATAAATGTGGGAATGGCAACTCATGTAATAAGCCATCTAACATGGAGGATCGACTTACGAATAATTTATGTTCGAAAACGCTCTTGAGCTATTTGTGATTTTATAATGTTTTGAATTCGAACTCGTTTAAGTTCTTTTGTACACAATCGTAACTCATGTTTGAGCTCGTATCCTGGTGTCACCTTGACGAATCTGTACATTTAACCTGTAAATGATTATACCATAACCTTTGCAGAGCCAAAAATCAGTTTCATGAATGTGGACCCTCTCCTTCTTCCCCAACACACACACACACACACACACACACACACACACACACACACGTTTCATGAGTTTATGACGAGATAAATAGTTCGCGAACATATCAGATTTTGGGCGAGTTTCACGAGCCAAGCTGAGCCAAACATATACTGTTCATGTTCATCTAATTTATGGTCGCGTATCGAACTGAACCAGCAGGGAACGAACCAAACCAAGCCAATCTAAGAGGAGCTTGGTCAGTTTACCAGCCCGGATCTTGGACACAAAATGACTGACTCACTATAAGAAGTCATGAACAAAAACGTAGATCTCCTTCACGATATAAAACTAACGCGATAAAAAGACGAAGCAACGATTCTCTAGCAACCAGACACACCCTTAAAGAAAACTGATACTTGGTTGGCATGAAATATCTTGGGAAAAGTCGTTCCAATGGTAGGAAAACTTTTCCCACGAAAACACCGATGTCAATGAGGCGGTAATCGCACGTCTTTGCAGTCATTGAATTCAGACGTGGCGGGCTCTCATTAGAAATCTCGCACTTTTGCCTTGTGGGGGCCGCACGCAAGGTTGGCCGTACCTGAGGGAAAACTGGGTCGCATCATTTCGCATACCCGATTTTAAAGAAAGAGGGAGGAAAAGGGGGAAGGAGGGAAGGAGGTCCTCGAGTTTTTAGGGTTTGCTGGTGCCGTCGCGATTGGCGCCGTCTGAGACTCTGAGCACTAGATTTTCTGCAAAGAACGCTCGCTTCTCCTCATTCTTCTCATCCGAAAGGTGCACTGATCTTTCGCCCCCGAAGGAGGAATCCCAAAAGAAGAGATGGTGACACTCTCCACGCTATTTATTTGGGTTTCGAATTTTCATATTTGCCACCGGATATTTCGTTCCCTTCCTGTTTATCCCCTTTTCTTTTTTCTCCTGTTTTATGTGTGTCGTTCGATCTTCCGGTAATTCCGGTGGTGACCTTGGGTGATCTGATTTGCTTGATCGACCCAACGGTCGATCTCCTGGTCCTTTCGTTTTACTTTTTTTCTGCATGATCGGATCGGATTGTTTAGACTGTGGTTCTTAGCGGTCTATCGTAGGTTTCTCATCTTTTCTAAAACAAGTTTGATTCGTGAAAATGGAGGTAGAGATTTGCCTTGATTTGTGTGGGTTTGGGGATTTTTGTTGAAATTCGCCGACGATCTTGATCATAAGGTTTGGATGGCGATATTTTGAAAGATTTCTTGTTCTTGTTTGTATATTGCTGGTGGATGGACCTTGAAGGATTGGGATATTTTTGGGATCCAGTAACCTAAGTCTTTCTTTTAATGAATTTGACGGATTATGCCTTTTTATATGAACTTTTTCTTTCTGCATGTTGTTATTTTGTCCGAGGATTTAGAGGAGGCATTTTCTTTTATGACGTATATATTTGCTCCTTATGTGGCATATATACACCAAAGAATTCAATAAGTTTGTGCCTCACGTTTATGTTGTTTTTTGGAGAAATGATTATCATATGGAAGATTTAGAAAAAGAAAAAAAATGATGCCTATAGTTTCAATTATTTGTCGCTCATGTAATAGCAACATCTCCAATATCTACGCAAATTTAGGAGATGGAGAAACGATGATTGTAGTTAGGGTTTCGCCCAGATGGTCATGCAACTTGAATCTTTGTGTGCGTGTGTGCATCTGTGCCTCTGTGTGTGTGAGAGAGAGGGGGGGGGGAGGCTAGATGTGCAACTTATTTTGATTTCTTTTAGTTGAATATTCCTTTCTGCACTGTAGGCCAATGCAGCATCAGGGATGGCAGTCGATGATGACTGCAAGCTTAAATTCTTGGAGCTGAAGGGAAAGAGAACCTACCGCTTCATTGTTTTCAAGATTGAGGAGAAGCTCAAGCAGGTGGTTGTTGAGAAGCTTGGAGATCCAAGCCAAAGTTATGACGATTTCGCTACAAGCCTCCCGACAAATGAGTGTCGATATGCTGTTTATGACTTTGATTTTGTGACAGTAGAGAATTGCCAGAAGAGCAAGATTTTCTTCATTGCTTGGTAATAAGAATCATGTTTGGGCAAAGCGGATTTGATTAGAATGCTATTGAGAATTTTTTCTGCATAGGCTATGGTAATATTTTTTGCTGTAGTTTACTCCACTGGTCCCATTTCTTATGCAGGTCTCCGGACACGGCTAGAGTGAGGGGAAAGATGCTCTATGCCAGTTCAAAGGACAGATTCAAGAGAGAGCTCGATGGCATCCAGGTTGAATTGCAAGCTACGGATCCCACTGAGATGGGGCTCGATGTCTTCAGGGGCCGTGCCAATTAGACCTTGTCATCAGAGCTGCTGAGTATGTATTGTAGTTCCTGCACTGAAGATTCCGTTCATACTATTTGGATGCTTTAAGTGGAGTGCTAATAGTTTCATGGACATATCTACACTAGATATGTTGTCTGCTTGTTTGTTCTGGATTTAACAGCACATGAATTGTTGTGTATGTTTCCAAACTATATCAACAGTTTTCATATGTTATCTGATCTCAGTATTAAGTGCGCCTCTCTTGTGGGATGTTGTTTGTTCTTGAGTATTGAAATTTCATGGAATTATAATATCGTTTGTATAGCTCTTGTAGATTTGGAACTAAACCGAGTTTTTTTTCAAAATTTTATGCTTATGCATTTAAAGTTTCAACTAGGGATATACTTAGGATACATATATCACCCCCGTCTCTCTCTCTCTCTCTCACACACACACAGATGCTCGCAGCAGGTAATGAACTACTGACATATAGGCTCGGAGCTGACCCCCATGGTAGATGAACTATGCCCCTTTAAGCAAGACGGTTGCGCTGTAGTATATGCAGTTTGTAGATATAAACGTGGTGACATTATTGATTAAAACGTACATGGATAGTCATCGTGAGAAAAGCCTGTACACGGCTTGTCCAAGTAAAATTGCAGTTTAACACTTCAGCCGTTGATGTCTGTCATTTTGCCTGTTCTCTGACTGAATCCGACGACCAAAGTTTGTAAGAAATTGGTGTACCATTCAATTAAGACGAACTGTTTGTGAAAGCACTCTGTGGTCTTTAATTAGTTGCGAACTCTTCTCGATTGATTATATTGGTCAGTTGGCGTGGAGTTGCCATTCTAGAGTTTTTTATAGTTTTTATGAGCTTAGACTTGAAGACATCCTGTTCTGTGAAATTTTGAAGTAAAAATTCGCCGTAGTTATATATTTCATTTTCATAGCGGCCTCAATTTAAGCTATTTAGTGGGCTTGTGTCGGCTGGGCTTCCCTGTTTTTCATGCTATCCATCCTATCTTTACAGTCTGTTCATACCAAATGAAAATGAAGACTTATTCCACGCCAAATGGGGTGAGGACATCATGAAAGATAGACTGTTTGGTAGCAATTATATAAGCAAACGACGTGATGAAACATATAGGAATCAACAATACATAAGGCTTGTTATGAATAATAAGAAATATCGGGAGAAAGGTAAAGAGAGGAGGCGATCCATTGTGCTTATTGGAAGGAAAGTGGGCAAGGCATGTAAAGCAAGAAAATCTACGCCCCTTTGCAGAAATGTACGTCTGACCTTGCAGTTCCGCTTATATCGAGCCTTCAGACTGTCCTTACGTTGCTTAGCTGCGAGGCCCAAGGCCTTTCGGTAAGTAACATCTTTAGCTCTGAAATATAATCCACTTTATCGAGGATTCTAAACTTGTTTATAAACATAGTAGCAGTTTTCGTTTGGTTGCAAAACCTCCAGGAATCGAACTCCTGCCTGCGGCAAGGGCGTCAGGGCATCCTGTCGATGAGCTTGGTTTTAGTGTCAGAAATCCTTATTTCTAGATTGGAGGTGGAATACAAGATATACTCCACCGTTCAAGATGTCTTCTTTAACAGGAATTAGGGTTAGTCTTTAGCAGAGATGCACTTGTGAAAACGATTTCCCTAGCCAGAGCAGTACGCCTTTATGAGGCCAAGGACCAAAGTTGTTCGTAATCTTTTTGGTGTTGAGAAACTTGGCTTTCATCTCGCATCATCGTTGAAAGGCATGGAATTCACGGACGGCACGTCGTTTAGCACCTCTCTCTCTCTCTAACTCGATCCAATTCCTGCACTATTGATAAGCTAGCGTTAAAGATTTAAAGTACTCACATCCTAGTGCAACCGCTTGTAAGAGAACCGTACCAAATAAGCTCCTATTGAACTCGCATCCTAATTAATCTTGAAATAAATGCTTCCCCATTACAAGTTGGTCTTAAGCTCGGAGAGATATCTACCTCCCGCGGCCTCCCCATTACATGCAAAATAAATGCTCCAGAAGATAACCAGTTGCATACCGTACATACAGAATATGAACACATTGAGTGACAAAAAAAAAAGAATATTAACGCATGGCGTCATACAAACTGGGCCTTATTGAAAATGTTACAAGGACATCAAAATCAAAGTGGTAAGTAATAAATTTGAAGCCTTCATGCAGTACTTCCAAGCGTCAAAATTCTGCAAAGCAATTCCCGTCCCTGCTTAAACATGATGGAAATTGGGGAAGAAGGAGATGATTCTTAATCTGATTCTGTGCGAATTCATTAAGCCTGTCATCCTTTGATCATCAGTTATCAAATTTAGAGAAGAAAGATGCGACAAACAAGCCATCATCCTTTATCAAACTTTGGGCAACTTGACCGAGATGTCGTCCTTCAATCGTCAACAAACTATCATGATTCGAATCAACATAACGACTCGATAATCCATTTCCGTTAGGGAAGAAGAATTGAAGAAAACCGTCTTACCAGCGTCGTTCAAATCGATGGCACCCATCGCAAACAGATCAAAATTCAGAGGAAGAAGAGAAAAAGCGTTCCTTTACATCCCAAAACGCTAAAATGCAAGGAGGAATTCCACAGACGCTGAGCGAGCTTCTCGAAGATATCGTTGATGAAGCTGTTCATGATCCCCATGGTAACTTGCTCGATATCCCGATGTCAGGGTGCACCTGCTTCAGAACCTTGAAGATGTAGATCTTGTACGTTTCCACGTTCTTCTTCGCCCTCTCTTCTTCTTTGTCTTCTCCAGAACCTTCCTTCGGAATCTTCTTCTCCGCTCGCGGCTTCTTCTCCGCCGGCCTTCGCCTCCTCCGCTGGCTTCTTCTCTGCTGCTGGCTTCTTCTCCGCGGGCTTCTTCTCGGCCTTACATGACCTGGTTTTTTCGACCGGAACCGAGTTGCATCAGGGACCAAGTGAAACTGGAACCTGTCTAACCAAACCCGGATCCGGACCCAGTATTATGAACGGTTCGGTTCTGATTTTACCTTTCATGGAAGTGGAACTGGGCCAGAGCTGGGCCATGAACCAAGTGGAACTTGACCGATGGGGACCTAAATGTGGAGATTAAGAGATTTGTTTGAATTTTATTTCATGTTCGAGAAACACTTAAACATGGTACCGAGTGTGAGGCAAATATCCAAACCAAATAAGCGTATACCAACATATATAGATAGACACACACATATATATGCCATATGTATGTGAATTTATACCACATCGATGCCAAATTTTCACTCCTTTAAAATTTCAGTATTTCAAAAAATCAAAGAAAACATAAATTCTTAAATTTCAAGAAAAATGATTCAATCAAACAATAGATTTTTGGGAAAGCATATTGGAAAATTTGAGGCTTTTGAAGGATTTTAACAAACAAGAATTTGGAAAGAGATGATAATTTGAGAGGATTTGAAAGAATAATGAGCCTGGAAAGTGTTTTTAGAAACCAATTAAGAGAAAACAATAAAATTTGAAAAGGTAGAAATAGAAATTCTTAAAGACTCCCTCAAAGGTGGTATCTAGAATGAACTATTGAGCGCAGAGGGCTGGGTGCTTTGGTGCTCAGCTGCGTGAAGGAAATGGGTGCCCTTTATCTGGAGCTTGTGCTTGCATGAATATTGATGCAGGTATGCAAACTTTCCTTATCATTTTCCAATTTGATACATCAATGTCTGTTTTGATAATATGCCTATGATGTGTTATATGTCATAGTTGGTTTTATTTTCATGATTATTATGGGCTTGTAACAACCGTAGCCGCCTGGAGTATTTTGTCGCCTTTCCTTTACTGTTTAACCAGAGAACGTCATTTACCAATAAGAATAGATTTAATCAGTTATGTGGAAATACACCAATACAAAGCATCAGAAAGAACGTGAGTCTTGCTAACATTTGATTGTCACCATATAGGCTCTTTTATTTGAATAACCCTACTTTAATCATGTCATTGGTCTAATTCAAAAACTAGTTTTGATGCCAATTCATGCCTAAACCCTCAAGAAATTGACTTTGTTCTAGGTTTTGCAATCACTGAACTGGTTGACAGAATTTAACGATTTTATGTACATATTGGAAGTTGAAGTCGTTACTGGAGATGAAGTCTTCTCACTTATCTTGAAGAAATTACTGTAGGTAATTTTTTCATCACATGTATGTATTCTTTATTTGATTCCTGCATTACGGTAGTCTAATCTCATCTTGGTTATGTTTATCATGAAATGAACGTCCGTTGATCGCTATTACTGGAACATAGTAGACTGTCATATGCTTAATTGGTATGTCAAAAATTCAAAGAAAACATAAATTCTTAAGTTTCAAGAAAAATGATTCAATCAAACAATAGATTTTTGGGAAAGCCTATTGGAAAATTTGAGGCTTTTGAAGGATTTTGAAAGAATAATGAGCATGGAAAGTGTTTTTAGAAACCAGTTAGGAGAGAACAATAAAATTTGAAAACGTAGAAAAAGTATTTCTTAAAGACTCTCTCAAAGCTAGTATTTTAAAATGTTTTAGATTAAAGAAGTGATTAAAAATAATCACATGAGAGGTTATACTCATACATTATTCACTAGGTCTTTTTCCTTGTTTGGAATTTCCATGTATCTTGAGATTTCATAAATAAGGTTGCACCCCCAAAGATTCATCACCTTCAATTATTGTAGCTCGATAGTACAATTAGATATATGACTGATTTGAACATAGACCCATGATTCAAATCAAAACCTAACCAGATCGCAAACCGATCACATATAGAACCATAACTGGAATTGAAGATTCCCTCCATCCGATTACAGTTCCCTAGTTTATGAAATCAGAAACACCCGTTCAGAACTGACAGTTCATGATCACGTGTAAGCTTTCAAAATTTTCCACCCTAGACTACTACTTCCCTGAATCCAGAAATTTTCATTTCACCTTATTATTGATTGATTAAGTCAGCTCATTTGTCATCCCCATGGACTTATTAAATACAACTCATCAATCAACAGAAATACACATAAAAAAGAACATTATAATATATACATATATATATTATATTATTATTAAATATGATATACGTTCTCATAACCACCGTCTAATCGATCACATGAACTAATCATGACGACAATCACTCTATAATAGATTTAGACATCCCGCCAATGGATGACCGACTAGGTGAAGCCAAGCCACCCATTGAAGTTGTGCGAAGAATTCTTCTATGTAGTGCTCCCATGGTCGATACAACTAACTAGTTTTTGTGACCAACAACCATATCACATAAGTTAATTTATTTGAAAACCATTAAAATTTTATAAATCAAAGAAAAATAAATTAAAGGGAGAATCAGTGGTTCCCATTCTAACTGAAACCATCAGTTGTAGGAGCTGTAATGTTAATGTGGTTTTCAGATAAGTGAATTCGTAACCAAATGAGAGGCACAATTGGTTTCAAACTGGAGTTTCAATTTAAACCGTTGAACCGATTATTAGTTGGCCTTATCTATACCACGTGTAAATATGAATTTTTGTTCTGAAGCCTATATAGAGATTTCAAACTAAATTCAAAAACTACGAGTGCATGTGCACGCCAACTAGTTTGCTCAAACTAGCAAAGATAATTTCTCGCTTCTTTGGTGATTGTGGATAAGTGAATTCATTTTGACAAAGGCCTTCTTTAACCGATATTCAAGGGCTAACCTAGACACTTCAAAAATTGTCTTAGGATCCAATAAGTTTTCGAAATAAATCTTCAATCAAAAAGCCATTCCTAGATCGTGTGATCTTTTTCCTTAACCAAATTTTAAGTTCAAAACTAAAAAACAAAAATAGTTCTATTTTCAACAACAAATGTTCCTAATTTTTTTATCTTTTGTGGATCTTTAAAAATCTTAAAAAATTTACCTGAGATAGGCTCAGATGTTGAGTTTATTAAGATATTTTTTATTTTGTTTTTGATTCCAATGATGAACTACACTAAATCAGTGAATTTCTTAGCTTTCAAACTCGGGAGAAACTCTGTAAAAGAAATACAAAGAGTTAAAGAAACGCCTATATCTTTGTACGTAAGTATTGGAATTTTATGAAAGTAGTCACATTGAAAAGCTATAGAAATAAACTTTTTAATATTTTCAGAGATTTTGGATCACTATACAAAGAGCTAAGGGACTTTTACACAAGCTTTGTTGTACAATGTGCAATGCAGAGAGGTTTTGTCTTAGTTTTTATTAGGCTTTCCTAATTTTATTCATGACCTTACACATGTTTATAATTCTTCAAAATTTTATGAAGTGTTTGTCTATATGTGAATGAAATGTGTACAAATTTTTAGAATTTTTTGCTTACTAATTTGGGCCAACAAAATCAATGATCAGATGGATGCAGAATGTTGAAAACAGAGTTTTCTATTTTAAGAGTCTAATGAATGTATATGATTGATCTTTAATAGCTTATATGATTATCAAAAAAAAAATTTGGTTGAGTACTTTATTCTATAAAAGAGGAAGTACAATAATCAAGAGAAATTATCATATAGCTTAAGCATAGAAGAGATGAGAGAGTATAAGATATACAATGTATATTGAGGTAGATGTAACTACAAATCAAACAATTGATAGGCGATTTTACCTTTGTTATTCAATGAAATTTTGTATCACCTCCACTCAAATATTATAATGATTTAGAGACAAATACTTCTTAGTTACAACATGAATTAAATTGAATTGAAGAAAGGAAAGAAAACCGACCTTGATTGAAGATATTAAAAATGATTTGGAGGCCCTTAAAAGGAAAACCGACCATGAATTACAAATACTTCTACTCTTGGGGAACTCTTCCTCCTTCTTCTTCTTTTTTCTCTCTCTTTGTTGTGATTTTCTCCCTTAATTTTCATTTGGGTTTCCCTTTATGTTAACCCTTGGGTTTTTCTTACTTCGTCTCCTCTAATGCAGCTCCTCTAAGGCCCCTATTTAGATTTCAAGGGGGTCTCTAGGGCCTTTCATGGATTGGAGCTTAGAAGTGGTTTGACCCAAATTTTCATTCAAATCTGTTTTGAAAAGGTGCTGGTCGCATGACTCACATGGGAGCACTTGGATGGTCCCTATTTTAGTAAAAAATGAGCCTTGATGCAGCCCTAGACTAGGTGCAATGCAACTCACCCCTTGCTTGGGTCAATTTGGTTAGGTCTTGCTTGTGGCTCGTGGTTATGTGCAACCCACCACTTTGGTGCATGAGTAGGCCTTTGACTTAGCTACTCAACCATTGTTTTTGCCTTGACTTTGACCATTTTTGGCTTAATCTAGCCTGTGTCTAGTCTTGGCTTTGTGTCTTGATCGTCTTGTCCTTCTTGGTGTCACTTTTGACTCAACCTTGATCTTGATATGTCTTGGCTGGTTTGGTGTAGCCCTTTGACTTGATTGAATTTGAATTTGGCTTGGGCTTTTTATCATGGCTCTTTCTTTATTCGAGCTCGTCTTTGGCTTAGGCTTGTACCCATTTTGATTTAATTTGATTTTAGGCTTTTGACATGTTCCCGTTTAATTTGGTTTTGGGCATGATCATGAGTCCATCTTTGATTTGGTTTTGGGGTTTGATCATGAGCTCAATTTGACTTGGTTTTGGGTATGGGCTAGTTCCATGTGTCATTCAATTTGACTTAATTTGATTTAATCACCTGAATGTATTGGAGTTATGTTTCTTCAAACTCCATTTCTTTTGGGTGATCATCTGCTTTCATCCTAATTTTAAGGAATTCTATTTTACTTGATTATCTTTTCAATTAAGATTTGTGTTTTCAAATATTTTCTTTTTTATTATTTAAAATCATTGTATTTGAGGTATATTTGAAAACATCCAGTTTTAATGAAAACTTCAAATATTCTTTTTGGAAAACAATTGAGTCTCATTCCCAATGTTTTGCATGGGTGACTTGCTTTCGCTATGTGAGTTAGTCTTTACTGGTGAAACCACTTTAACCCTTTGTTGGGTGTAGGAACACTTTAACTCTTTTGATGAGTGTAGGGTTTCGAATCACTTTAATCCTTGGGTGTAGGGTTTTGGAGTGAGATTATCCTTGATCGAGCAAATTTTTGAGGTATAGATTGGATTTAGTTTGTTTTGGAATTTCAGAGTTTTATAATTTTATAAATTTGATATTTTGCAAACATTTTGTCTTATTAGTTTTCAATGTCTCATTTTCAATTGTTTATTTGAGAAAATTGTTTGAAATCATTCTTTCTATGAAGACAATCATTTGAAATAACAAAGTCATCTTAATTTGTTCTTGAGGGCAAAGTAGTCACTTTTTTGAGCTTTTGTCAAAATTAGATTTTTTTTTTAAGAGAGATGCAATGTACCCTTAATTTAAGGCTGCTACCAAATTTTGGTGCGAAATGAGTTTGTTTAAGGTGTCTTTATTTGAAAAGTGAGAAAGTGAGAGGAATAAAGTGTTCTTGTATGAAGATGTATGCATTCTACACATAGCAGCTTTTAATCTAAGCAGAACGAAAATGACTCGGGATAGATGTGTGTGGTGAAGAATGAAAGAGAGCTTGCTGTTTCTCAGAGGTGAAGCAAGTAAAAACCGATGTTGGAATCTGCTTACACATTTAGTTAGCTTAATTAATATCCCTAAATCCTAGAGTTAGGCTTATATATTTAGGTTGAATCAATTAAGAATACTTCATGCAAAAATAATGGTCTGCATGCTGAGATTTATTTCATGCAACTGACAACTGTTCGCATAAACATAAATGGAAAATCGAGTTAGAGTTGAAACAACTGCCATGCATATGTGATAATTACTTGTATTTTATCTGCCAGATCCAGTAAGAACTATAAGAACTAAGTTCTCATTATCTTTGTAGGTACCTCTCTTGGCACTTTTGGATGAATACAACTTACTCCGGCAGGAAAAAGAAGAAGAGAAACAGAAGCGAAGGGCGAGTCTAGACCCATGATAAGTACATTGTAGGTTGCGTTCAGTTGCACTCTTGACTCTGGAAAGTTTGAACTTGAGCCAACTCATGAGTTTGAGACCATGGCCAAATCATCCGTCTTCCACGGGAAAAATGCATGATATCGCTGCCGAGTAATGGAGGTTGTGCATGTGAGTTTGAGAGAGAGAGAGAGAGAGCTTTCTGTTCTTCGTGTGGTAAATCTTGATCTTGTTCATTGAATTCCATCCGTCAATGTGATTTTAACATGTTAACCCGTTGGAGAGAGCACACCTATTTACATATAACTTTGAACTAATCTTGTCGATTGATTTCGTTTGCTTACGGCTTTGTACTTGCAGGAGTCCTTGAAGACGGAACGTGAGAAGAAAAGGGAGTACTTCCCATTGAAGAAGTATGCCATCAAAGTTTAAGTAATTCCGGCCTTAAAGATGTCATTTTCCTTTTAGGTAGGGAAACATCTCAGTGTCTGAGACATCGGTTTTGTTCACTGAAAAGCTTTTGATGAGTATTCTTGCCCTTAAGGCTTTGTTTACTAGTATTCTATTGTTTAATTCATTGAGTTATTGTATGCATCATGGTTTGTCTGATCCAGTGTTGCATGAGCTCTTCTGGCCTGAGGCTTTACTTGTATTTGTGACAAGACAACATGCTGAATTAGGGTTTGGGACCTTTCATCGTTGAGAAGATTAGGAATGCCCCACTAGAACTAGAGCAGGGATTTGACGAGAGATCTAATTATGAGATCCCCTGTGATTTAACTATCTAGTTGTTACAGTGGAATCTGCTCTTACTGATAGACCCACCATGTTTATATTCTACCTTTTAAAAGGTCAAAATCCCATCTGTTTCGTTGTTGTCTTCAACTGCCTAAGCCATTGGTTCAGAATAAAATAAGCATTAAATTCACATTTTGCTTAAAAACCACATTATTGATTGTGCTAAATCAGTCTAGAGGGTCAGACTTAATTAAAACAACTAGCACTATATAAAATCTGAGGAGGGAGAATTGCTGAAAAAGGTTTCGGTTGTGCTAAGGCTATCTACTTATTGAGTTCCCTATTGTCGGACCCATTTGATTCAGTAATGTAGCAGGCTGTTTCACTCAAATTCGACTGTATTGATGGATTTAATATGCTTAATTTGGTAAAAGCATACCTTTGATTGTGATATTCTTGAAAAGAAGAATGAAAATGTCGTGATGGTGTAGCTAGTGGGTTGGGTTGACCGCAAGTTGAGGGTCATAAGTTCAATACCTGGGGCATCATCTGATTTTGGCCTTTCCGTTGTATCGTAAAAAGAGAAACACGAAAAATGTCAGTTTCCGGCTCGCAAACAAATTCGAAGTTGTATCTGTTGATTCCATCGTTAGGATTCGTGGTGATTCAATGGGGCTTCGCATACAATAAAGGTCTAGTCTGAGCTCTGGGAAAGCTACCTGAAAGTAGCACTTTGGTCACTTTAATTTTGACAACAAAGAACTTTTGAGGCAGAGGACCATTGTTTGATGAACAAGTCTGCATCTGCAGCGTCAATACGGATCATGGGTTCCTCCGGTGGCCTTCATCCATGTGATAAATGGAATGCTGAACACCGGTCTTCTGGTTGTGTTCAGCCGGCCATTCTGCATATTGTTCATGGCAGACCTTCGAAGCCCAAATACGGTGTTGGCAATGCGGCTTCACAGTGGCTGCGTAAGCCGGCTGTGCTGGCCAGTAGAAGCCCTAGACAAACATTTTGTATTTGCTTGAAGGTTATGTGCGAAGCCAATTTTAAGCATGAACAGTATGCATTGGATTGAGAACGGTTCACAACAACCAGCCTGTTGAATCAAAAGAAGTGCATCGTGATGTGTTTGATTTCAAGCGGAATCTTGAGAAAGAAAGGTTTATTCCAAGGTTTGCACACGCGCGCACACACACATACACAGGCACGGGGTTACAATCCTCAGTGAAAGATCCATGAAAGTTTTATGCTTGCTTTTAGAGCACGTTGTGGAAGTCTCCTCCATTAAGCTATTAACAATTTCAGTCCATTTAATATTCGTGTTGGACCCATAAGTTCCTACCAATATATGGGAGCTGGGTGCACTCAGAGCGTTAGCTCACTAACAGGGTATTTCACTCACATGATGAAGGTCGTGAGTTTGACGTGCCGGGCCTTTATATACATAGTAAACCCATGTTCGACTGAAGTTCCAGTTATGATCCAAAAATTTGCACTTGAAAATCCAAATAGAAATGGACTTTTCTCAGGTAAGGACCAATGCGTGTGTGTGTGAGTGTGCTTTTTCTCACAATAAGGCCAACGGGGGTTAGGTCTGGATCTCAAATCAGCATTGCGATGTTAGATTGTGACATGAACCTATAAGGATCCAAGACTGGTCTTACACGTTAAGACCTGATACTTTTAATCCCCGGCGGATTCCCTACTGGGCCTACCAGATATGTGCACCCTTAATCACGGCTTAAGCAAGTTAGCATACTCACATAATATATTCTCAGGTAAGAAAGAAGGTTACTTGCTGCATTCGTGCTACGATACAGTACCTTAAGTCCAATCGCAACTACAGTTCTCTTCAATTTGGCCCAAGTTTGTTTCTCAAATCACGGCCCAAATATGCTTGAATTAGTTATGATCTTGGTCAATACTTAAATAAAATTGTGTCCTAAAGCATCAAGAATGGGTATGCCAATGGGTCCTTAGGAATGGGCTTGGATTTAATCAGAGCTATATCAAAGTTTCCTATATCCAGATCCGAATTGTGATGAGGGACCATATCCCACTCGAGACTTTTTCTGTCAGAACCTCATGGGAGGCACCTGATCTCTGAGCCTGACTCCTTGGTACCGTATCTGAGTCCAGTAGGCTCTATTCTGTGTCCCTATCGCTTCCATGTCCACGGTCCCTTTCCATTTGGACCTATGTGAATTTGCATTAAAGAGTGAGGTTTGTGGGGCCTCTCATACTTTCTTCGGGTCACCCAAAGTAGAATCAAGGGTCAAGTCCGGGTCAGGCCCGGCTCCCTCCAAAAGCTTTTTGTAGGTTTCCAAAAGGGAATCAAAATCTTGATTTGATGCCATTTATGTCTCGTAAGGAAAATCCAGATATTGAACATTGTGGAGATGGGCCTATAGAAACATGAAACTGCATTTATCTCGATATATCTATTTTGTATACTAAATTCAACTGGAAAATACTTTCTTGTAGTTCAAACCCAGATCCGAGATCCAAAAGAAGGTTGGGGCCTAAGTCAAACTTCTCACGCTTTCTACCAGCATCAATAGTCAGGTCTGATGCTAAAGAACCAGTACCGCTTACGTAAGCTCCCTCTAAATCATAGTTGCAAGAACCACTGCCTTAAGTGGAAGATACAAGAGACCTTAAATCTGGATCCAAACAATGCCCGATTCGGAGGTTTTTCGGATCCAAACCCAATCGACCCGGTCCACAATGAGGAGAACAAGCCGTGCCATTGTCATGAAGAGCAGGAAAAAGGGAAAGCTGAAAGGTGAAGCCTTTTCGTGACTTCACGTGCTCGAAAGGATGGACCTGAAAAAGCAGGAGAACGGACACGGATCGATACAAAAAGCGGGCCACTTTAAGAAAAGCCGATCCATCTTCCTTTTCAAATCTTCCTGACGAAAGTGCCCCAAGCAAACAAGAGAACTCAAAGTTGTAACCGGATTTTCCGTAGCAGATGGTGATTGCCCTTGTGGGCATTTTAGTCATCAGAGAATGGAAAAATAAGCTCCCCAGTGCTCCTTTGCTTCTTGTGCTTTAGACTTCCTTTGGAGATTTGGACATGGACTTATATATCCCCAAAATTAGGGCTGGTTTCGTGTTTTAGGTTATGCTCGTGTCAGTGCCACTTCGTGTTCATGCCAGATAAGAGGTCAACCTGAACCAAACCCAAACTAAGCCTTTTTCCATGATAAATCCAAACATGACTTTCTTTTGTGTGTGTTGTCTAACTCACGAGCACCAACTTTTCATGTCTTGCATTGTGCCGTTTCATAATTGTATCAGAGCAGGTCAAGCCAATTAAGGCTAGTAATTTTCTCAGTTTCGGTAAAAGAAAGTCTTCGTATCATGAATCCAAATTGGTTCTCTACTGTATCCGAATTACGAGGGCATGAAGCAACAAAGACTAGATGAGCTATTGGAACCCAACACTTTGGGACTAAACCACTGGCTCAGATCCGATCCTGACTTGATATATATGTATTTTCACAGACCACATATCGGATCCACATATTAATCCAATTATTTGGATTTGGATTCAAACTCATGTAAGATCTAATCCATTGCGTCCCTACTTATCATTCAAAATGTGGGTATCCTCGATTGGTTTTTCTTTGACCAGATGATACGTTGACCTGGGTTCAGCGCATCTCCTTCAAGTCAGTTTGAGCGTTGTAGGTCACGCCAAGTAAGGGCGATCAAGGTCTGGATCGGGGCATGCTTTGGGTTAGAAACTATTAAGTATTCAAACGGTAACTTTCTGCACATGTTATTCTGAAAATAAAAAAATAAGAATGAAAGAATTGCAGTACGATTTTTCTTCTTTGAAGCCATCGAGAAAGAAGATTCTCTTATAATACTAAATCACAACTAATAATTGATTTCAATATCTCTGACTTTCAGGTGAGAGCGAGATTGCACATGGAAGGAATCCTGAATTATCTGATCTTGGTTTCTCAATGAAGGATTATTCTTAACGCACCCTCCGGTCTTCGCCACTCAAACCAGCTACTATCCCGCACCAAGTCGGTCGTCTACATGGATTCTTGTTTAACATTATACTGGAAATGGAACATTCTCCGGCCAGTAGCAGAAAAAATTCCGACGGGTCAAACCACTCGAGGAGTAATTTGGATGGTATATCAGTAGGATTTGATACGGAAGCCATCGGAATACCACAGAACCTCGTTTCTTATGGTCTTGTACTAATTTCCGGTAGCTATACACCGTCGGAATGATTTAATACACCACTTTGGTCGTTCATTTGGATCAATATTTCAACGGATTTAAACCGCCAGAAATATTTTCTCCTAATTTTTGTGGATTGTGCCCAATACGTATGTTTCTCAATAATGCTCTGGCTCAAGCATGCTTAACTTCGGAGCTTTTTAATTACTTCCCAAGAGAAACTAATAAGATGATCAAATTAGAGTTTGATATAACAAGCATGAGCCAATGGTGGATCTACATAAACTCGAGGTAAGACAACCGCTCTACCTGAAACTCAAATAACCAATGAGAAAGTTACAAGACACATTCAATCCATGGCTATTATACATAGTTTGTCCCATTTTATACATAGTTTGCCTCGTCTTCTTAAACGGTGGAATAGGCAGTTCGCCCCACCCCACAAAAAAATCTTGATCCGCCACTGGCGGAAGGCAGTTCTTCATGATGTTCAATAATGAAGGAGAGACCCCTCTCCCTACTAATTAGTTCACAATTTCGAGGAGCAACAAATTTTAAGCCCTAACCCTACCACTGCATGAACATAGCCAAGTAGTAAGGCATCGGTTTCACATACCAAGGTGCAATCCTTGGTAGATCTTTCTACTCCACAGTCTTCCTGCGTCGAGCAAAGCAGGTGCGATTGATAAATTAGAATCTCCGGTGCCGCAACCGGAGAATCGTCGGACCATGAAATCATCTTCTATACTAGACAGATTATATCAAGGGGATGGTTGAAGACAACGTATCTTCAAGTGAGAGCATGAGCACCCGTTAGGTTTGATAAGAAGAAGAAAAGGTTTGTGATCCAAGGAAGATGCATAAACAGCACACGTAGAGTAGGTGTGCAGTTCAGTGCAAGATTGCAAGTTTTATCATAGTCAATATCTTCTTGGTGGAAAATTGTTTCTTGCATTTTTACAATTCTGTTAAGGGCAGAATATTCGTCCAAATTAGTCGCTGAAGTACCTCCCTTAGACGGTAAACTCAGTAGTCCACTTTATTATTTTTTAGATATAAATATAATAAAGTACTTTTTTATATTTTTTAATCATTCTTTTAACTGTCAGAAGTGGACTCTGTTCAGTTCACGATGCTAAAGAATAAAGCTTTGTTTAGTTTTGAAGAACTTTTTGAATTTTAAATGGTTTGCGAAAGCGTTTTTTTTCTTCTTTTTTTGTAAGAATTGCCTTTTCGATCTTACTTGCATCTAATGTTTTTAAGACATCCAAGATTTTCCGAGGCTTTTATCTTTTAAAAATCTCTCACAACATAGACGGCAGAGGAAAGTCGAGAGCACGAATAGCAACGATAGTTTTGGAATGATTAGAATGACTTCTTTTTCTGGTATAATGGAGGGGCTGAAGCGAGATGCACTTCCCTGGTTTCGAACTTATAACCCTAAACTTTGAAGTCTACCCCCCAGCCAAGTGAGCTATTGCACTTTGTGCGCTTCAACAAGATTTTGTTGTAGCAAGTGTGAGATAAAACAAACTTCAAGCTTAGAAGCCATAATCCCAATATTCTCGAGCCCGTTCAGTCTTTCATGCTGACCTTTTATATGTTGTAATTTAAAAAATAAATATAAATCTAATTTTGTAGCTGTGTTGAGAATGAGAAGGTTTTGAACCGTATAATGTATACATTAATTTTTTTTATCATGAATATACTTGGTAGGGTCTGAGAAACCTTGCTTCCATCTCAAAAACCAAAAAAGAAAAAAAAATTCAAGCTATCACTATCTCTTAATAGAAGCATTGCGTCCATATATATATGTTTCCATTATCTGTGCTAAGTTGTATCAATGATGAAGACATGCAAAGCATCCAATGCTCGATACTTATAATGGACAAATCGAGTTAGGTCCAACAGAACGGGTTCTTGCCTAATCTTGCTCTGTGTTTCGAGCTGGGTTTGGATTCAGGTATCAAATCCAGATCCAGATACGTAATGCTTTGCATGAAGCCTCTCGGATCATTCAGTGAACTTGGATGTGGATCAAGAACATTCCAATGTTACTCGGCACGCAAAATCCAAATCCAAATCCAAATCTAAATACGCTCAGATCTTTTTTGATTAGATACAAGTCATGCACTGTGAGTGAAAAAAACAAAGGTCGGTCTACGGCAGGGGTCGGCATACAAGCCCGGGCTCGACTACTAAAACTTTCAACTCATTTATATGATTCCAGTCGAGATCGAAGCCAACATTTCTGTCACTATTTCTAGGTTCTGTGCTTTGTTCAACTGCAGGACTGAGCTTAGCATAGAGAGTTTATGTGGTCGCATTAGAAGAAAATAATAAAACATGATCTTGCTCTGTTGGATCTATACACAGGAATACAATAACGCATATTAGCATGAACCCAATTAACTCACATAGTCTGCTGCTTCTAGTGTGAGAAAAAAATGGTTCATTGTCATTATATTCTATCAATGGTTTTCTAGGATCGATCCAAACTGTTGACAGACTCAAATGTGTCAAAATGGTCCGATCCGAAAGGGATGCGGTTCTGGATCAGAAGGGCAAAAGCGTCAGGTGACAGGGAGGTACGGGGTAGATCGGACTATTAATTTCTTGATGAGAAACAAAAGTAGCAACAATAGCAATAATAATTGCTACTAATAGGGTGGTGAGATTAAGGGGGCGAGGTGGAAGGATGCAATGCGATGAAGGAGTATCCAATGCACGATGACGACCCACAAGATAAGATCTGCCGGTTGACATCTTCCCCTTTTTGAACGAGTCGAATGCCAAAACCTTCCTCACTCCCCTTCTTTAATTTATAGAATTTCTTCAGGATTCACCGATCCCTATGCTGCCATGAATCCTCCTTTTTCGACTTCTTCCTCGTCCTTCTGAACCCCCCTCTCTCTCTCATAGATTATTCATTTTGTTAGTATTCATTCAGCACCAACGTTTCACTTTCTATTTGTTGATCGCTCTCGCTATAAATTCTTCAGTTTGGTAGTGACCTTCTACCACCAACGTTTCCCGTTCTCTTTGTTGATCGGTTTTGTCTTCTTTTGGTGATGTCGTCTTTAGAGATCGTGGATACCACTATGAAGGGGCTGCAGTCGGAGGAATGCCAGATTCCGACGGAGTTCCAGCGAGATGAGGATGGTGGTGGTAGTGAAGATGAGGAAGATGGGTACCGGACGCCGACGGGGCCGGAGTACAGGATACCTGAGCCCTTGGAGTGCCCACCTGCTCCGATTAAGCCTAGCAGGGGGTGCAGCGGGATGAAGAGGAAGAGGGAGTTCTATGACGTCGATAAGGTGGATTCCGAGGAGATACAACTGTTTCTCCGGCAACTTGTGGCCCGGTTGTTGACCGACGGCTGCCGGAAGATCAGAAAGGTTAGAGAAGATTGAGATTTTAGAAGAGAAGCAAATAGTTAATGTACTTTCTTCTCCTTTCAGAAAAATAATCTATTTTTGTGCATGAACCTATTCCTGTTCACGATATATATAAAATGTTTCCTTTTCTTCTTCTCAACGTTATTCTGGCGCGGACGGTAGTAACTGGTATCGTTATTATTTTCTGTTTCCAAAAGTAAATGATGTAATTATTACTGTTATGAATATCATTATCATTGCTTTTCTAAGGAGAATTTCATTGTTATTGCTACACTTGTAGTAATCGCTATTATTTACTGAATCACCCGTTGAAGTTGGTGGTGCTCATTCTATTGTTGGTGCGCGCCAGGAGCTATGGTTTCCTGGGAAGATTGTTGAGTGAAAAGTACCTTCATGTTGAAGGGCTCTATTTCGATACATGGTGTGTGTGTCTGGTGAGGGAATCGAACCCCGGTCTGCTCGTCCATGGGACAGGCGAGGCAGCCACCTCACCTGAATGCGAAAGTTTCCAAGAAGACAGTCAAGCAGTCTAAGTTTTTTTCATAAATACATAAATCACCTCTCCTGAAATCCACACAAGTCGGACTTTGCTTCAACCCAAAAAAATTCTAGGTCCACCACCGGCCGGCGGGTTGGGATACTAGGGCGAAGTATGCCGATTAAGCATCATGTAATATATCTTGGGCAATTTCAACTATCTCAGATAGAATAAAGGAAGCCGAGATGCTCACATTTTGATTGAGTACTTGGTGAAGGACCGTCTGATTGTGCTACATTTGCTATTGTAGGCCACTCCAATTCGGAGACTTGGTTGTGCTGAATTAGCTTCCAGGTTAATATGCTTGAGGCATCCCTATATTTACTCCACGCATGCACACTCATAACTATATGTCAATATTTATCTCTATCTATGTCTGTATATGTACATGTACATGTATATATATAAGTATATTTATGTAGAGAGAGAGAGAGTAAAAGTCCATCTTCAAACGAAAGAGTAAGGGACTTTTAAACCAAGTTAGAATAAGGCTTTACCATTAGAAAAGGTCAGGTGACGGTTGTAAGGTGAATACCATTTTTTTTCTAAACAAGAAAATAATAAGAAAAAGACAGAAAGGCTCACTAGAAACCTTTATTTAAAAACTTATATGCGGAGGAGAACAGACTTATACACATAGCAGAAGTTTGGCTCTCCCGCTAACCCCAAAAGAGGCTGAAAATCTCCCATTGCAGGAGATGAGTGATACATTCTCTTGGTCTTAATATCCTCGGTATATTTGATACAAAGTTTCAAGAATTAGACCTTGATTTTTGGTGCTTGTAGTTCTAAGGTGCCATTATGCATTTGTATCAAACGCAGAAATGTGCCCTTAAGCCAGAAAGTGCCCTTTGACCGCACCCGGTTGATATTGATTTTTAGTTGGCACGAGATGCAAGTATAAAAAGATTATGACTTAGCAATTGGATCATGTCTTTGATCAAGCAATCTAGATCATGATTTGGTAACAATGATGCATGTATAAAAGATCCTCATCATCCAGATCTCCTGATCCCTCATCAAAGTATCTCATCGCCTCTGAATAAAAATAGGTCTTTTATATGCTTCCAGGATAATATTTGAAAAGCCTAAGCTTCCTTTCTGTAGTACTTCACAACAGGAAAAGTGTTGCATCTGCGTAGAAATTAGCTGGCTACTGCGCATACCTTCTAAGTAAAATTCATGTCCCAATCTGCCTAAGATTAAATTTCTACCAGCTGCTACATTACCAAGCACACTAATCGTAAAAGGGAATATTATACACTAGTGATTCCGTAAATATTCATAATTAAGAAATTAATTGTTGGCCCACCATCATAAATGATTGAATATTATGCAATCCCTCTCTCTCTCTCCCTCCCTCTCTCTTTCTGCATGTTAACAAATTTGACACTATACTATCACAACGTTGTGTATTTGATACCAAATGTTACCTACTTAACTATTTAGTAATTCTAATATAGTTATCAGCTATTTTCCATGATTAATTATGGGTGATAGTGAGGCTATGTTTCGTATTCTGGTTTTCAAATGCAACAATTAGCTAGCAGAAACGGATATGCTGCAACCATCATGATTTATTTTTTTAGTTTGTGCCCAAATGCATCATTCACACTCTCAATTGAAGGTTTTGACAGAAACTACCTTTATAAGATGATGTTAGATTCCCATAATTGAGATCTTTCGTTAATGTTGAATGCTGCTAAGGTTTTTGAAGTTGAATGCTAATGAAATACCACTCCAATCTTACGCATTTTAGATCAATAATTTTATATGAGAACCACTGTGCTCTATAACCCAGAATGATATAGCTTATATTGTGTTGACTGTTAGCATTATATTTGATCAAGCTGAATGAAAACGAAGAATCCATATAGTCAACCTCAACTAGTATGAGAAAAAACTTAGTTGTTGTACCACTGAAATCTATCATATGCTATCGTTATTCTTCAGTTTTCTGCAGAGATTTCCTCATTGTTCTTATAGAAATTACCGACCGATTAATGACAGCAGTTTCACTTTTGAATTTGAATTTTTTGGGGTGCATCTCACTAGTTCCATGATCTTATTTTTGATATCCTACTTCCATGATTCTTATTTTCAAATAATAGATTCTTCAATGAAATAATGCAAGTCTGCAAATGCCGTTTCTATGTTTCGGCGTTCTCACAAAGCATTAAAAGCTTCACTATACAACACAGTTTCTAAGTGCGCTAGCTACATTCTACATGGATGGGGTTTGTGTTGAAGTTGCCAATCTCTTGAGGGTGCACACTTGTTAACCAATCATGTGCATTATGAGGGAAGCAATTAATATGATCGGCAATTTGGCCCATCACAAGTTGAAGGTCATGAGTTCCATACCTCGGGACGTGCATCCGGCCTCCCCATTGTACCCCAAAAGAAAAGTAATTAGTTCATTGTTAGGTCATACAGAGATCATACATGGATATTTTATAACTCGAGTCCGGAGGTTTCATAGATCTCAATGCTAAAGCATACATTGATTGACAATGGCGTTAGAGATTTTGTCTTCATCCCTGTAACGAGTCTCCGCTCTGGCTCTGCATGTATGCATACATGCAAATATATTGCACATGAACCCAAGTACAGACATACTCATAAATTGTTTCTACATATGGCAAACTGACATGTACTCTTTAATTAGTAAAACTATAAAAAAATACCTATTCGGCTTGATCTAACCCAGGGTGGCTAGTGGGTAAGGCGAGTAAGGCAATCTCCTTACTCCATCAACTTGAACTCGTTATGGTATCAACTTTGTACCACCCGAATTTGTTAAACACTTAACATATTAGGCACCAAAATTTTTCCAATTGCGCTCTGAATTTTTGAGTCACATGTAGAAACCAATGTTGGTGTTCTAGGCCGTGATCTAGAACCAAAACTACATATTGATGTACTCTAGCATGTCATGATCTCCTTGATCACTTGATCCTGGCTGTTATTTCCTAGATTAATAGAATCGATGTTTTTATTGAAATTTTATTGCAAGTTGAAGTTATGAGTTTGATGCTTGGGGCATGCATCTGGCTTTCCTCCCTATTGTAAACCCCCTCCCTTCCCCCAAAAGAAAACAGGAAAAAGACAGCAGTTCAGATAAAAAAAACCTTGGATTTACACGAAGAAAAAACTTGATTAGCGATGGTGATCCACGTGATCTAGCACTAAAATGTAGGTGATTCATGTATACACAACTCGAGTTGGATTTGGTTGTGGGTGCACAAATATTAAGCTAAATTTGAATTAGGTTTTTTCCTGGAATCCTACTTTGCCTACCAGATTGGACTGACTGTTTTCCAATTTGTCTTTGAATCTTCAGCCTTGACAATGAACGGTTTCTTGAAAAGATAAATGGTTGAATGAAAAGTTTGGCATTCTACGATACGATCTGTGAATTCAACATAAGTTGACAGGCAATCATAAATTTCTCTATTGCTTTGAATCTTTCTGAAGGCTTAGACATGGTCAAGAGCGGTAGATCCCGAGCATAATGAATGCTATCATATGGTTTTATGTCCTCATAACAAGCAGTCAAAATAAAGATCACAAAAAATCATCAATCACATTTTATGTTTGTCGATGAAAGGTAAGTCAAGGCCTAAGACCACGCCAAAAGTCATAGTTGATGGACAACAGGTGAATATTTTTGTACTACCTCATTTCTCTCAAAGGGATGGAAGTTTACATATGTGTGTGCGTGCGTGTATATATATATTATGTATATAGTGGTCCGTGCTCAAACTTATTCATGCTCAAATCCACTCAAAGGTCTTCATTATTTGATCAATAAGATTAACGATGGAGATTTAAATTAAAATGTGATATGTATTATTGTATTTTTTGCACTTTGCATCTAATGCATAACAATACATTTCACTTTTTAAATTCAAATCTCCATTATTGGAAATGTTTGAGTAGAGTTAAGCATGAATATGTTTGAGCATATACCATTATATATATATATACACAATCAAAGCCTTATTAGATGCAATTTCGAGCATCTGTATATCTATGTGGCAGCACATTGCTAGGATGGTATAGTGGGGCATGTTAAGGGATAGGTACCTGTACTGGACCCCTTACCTACAGCAAACACACATAGTTCACTAACTTGAACTTATAATTTCCTTGTAAAATTGAAAGTTTCTATTATTTAGTTACATAATGGCCACTCAAATAGTTTGTTTGACTTGTTTTTCCAGTTTATACGTACATTAAAACTATATATACTTAACTAAAGGAGCTTATATGAGCCAAGCTGAACCAAACACAGAGTGTTCATCTTGAGCTTGTAAAGCATAATGAGCCAGCTGATAACATGAATAAGCTCATCATGAACTCGATCTAGTCGAATCTAAGAGCCGTAACTTGGTTGATCTACCAGCCCTGGTTACAGTGGCTTCAAGCAGACGCGGGATCGATACCAACCAAAATGATGATAAGAAAAGATGCCAAGCTGCACAAAGAGATATATCTCACCTGTCTTCGGGGCCGGTCCACAAGTTAAGGGTCATGAGTTCGATACCTGGCCCGTGCATAGGCTTCGACCTCTCCGTTGTACCAAAGAAAATGGAGATCCCATGCTAAATGCTAAGGCAAGAACACCGATGTGCAGAAAAATAAATAATGGAACCCTTATTCAGAGATTCCCAAGTAATCTTCAACAGGGGGATATGTTCCAAGCCAGACAAACCTGTAAGAAGCAGCATTTCGTTCGAATGCCCCTCAAGATTTTATTGGATCACCTTTCAAATTTGACTGACTCCGTTGAGTTCCTATTCTATATGTTGCCAATTATATCATCTGTCTGCTTATGAAATTAATTGCATGAAACCGACACATCTAGTTGAAGGAGGTATGCAGGTGCCAAAAGGATTTAGGTCACAGAACGAGCTGGCTACGAGGTCGACCCACAAGTTGAAGGTCATGAGTTCAATACCCGGGGCTTGGACTCCCCATTGTACAAAGAAAAGGTTTTTCATCAATTCTTATTTGATAATCAAGTTTGTGTTTTGAAGAGCTGATATGGGTTTCTAAATCTTAGATATGATTTAAATAACTCTATACATATTATGGCATATATTTAGTTACTCTAGGAAAGACGGGATGTATGTTTAGATCATTAGACAAAAACTTGGTACGTACCAATAAAACTTTAAATAAAGAGACTATTAAAGACACACCCTTTTTACTAAGTGCGCATCCCTTAAACCCCAAAATTCCTAAACTACCATTTTACTAAGTTGCTCGCATACTACACTGCATAGCAGAGGAGATGCAAGTCAGACGCGTCTCTTTTTCAAAAGAGTCGTACTTGAGATGTGTCTCCTCTTTAAAAGAGATGCAAACCTCTTGCATCTCTCTTAAAAAGGATATATTGTCTCGTGCATCTCCTTATCTCCTCTTTAAGGCATGTGAGAGAGGGAGGCGCATGTCTCGTGCATCTCCTTTTAACAAGAACAAGAGATGCGCGTCTCTCACCGAAAAGACAAGAAGGTTTAGGGCAAACAAGAAGAAAAGAGCGTCCTTTAAGATGATGGTGGATAAGATGGGAGGTGGGCTCCTGAAAGGAGGGTGGCACAAGAGACAGAGAGAGTAGGAGAGAGGAAACATCATGAAAGGGGAGGACATAATAGAAGGAAACTGAGAGGAAAGAGAGAATGGTGCATGTAAAAAGGGATAAAATGAGAAAAGAGGTATTTGCTTAGTAATTAGCGGTGAATAATTAAAATAAAAAGAGACACTCAATAGCAATATCTGTTCTTGTTAGGGGGTTGACTCATAAGTTGAAGGTCATGAGTTCAATATCTACGCCATGCATCTAACTAGAGAGAAAGAGAGTACTTTGGAAGAAGGTTTGCATGGGAATGAGATGACAAAAGGTATCTTTTTTTGTTAAATGCTAATATGGTAAAAGATTGAATCCGTACAGCGACTCTGCAAAGTTGTGGAGAATAATTGGTTTTATCTTCAGTTGCTCACTTCACCTAAGAAGACATTTTAACAAATCATAATATTTGAAATTATCAAAAGATAGCATTTGTAAATCATAAAATGGTGATTGAAATTCATTGGAAATTAATTTCTAATACATAGAAAATATTAGCGATTCTCCAAGTAACTGAAATGTGGTTTTCGAATATTAGGTATTCACTTGGTTCTAGGCAAGTTTCGATCAGTTTCCGGTGCCGGAATATGCTTGGTATTGGAACACCGATCGATGTAGAGTTGCATATGAAGCATTCATGATTAATTACCAGAAAGCCAAAAGCTAGATGGAAGCTATCACCTCTTCTTGGTTGTGGGATCTCCCATCGTTGAAATAACGATATTCTTCAAACGATATGGCAGGAATTCAACTGTTGTATCATTCCTCTGTGTAAGCAGCTAATAACGAAAATAGCCAAACATCAACCAAGGCTCTATTTAGGAGCAGAAGGAGATCCCGAAAATTGTTGCGAAGCATGAGACACCAAGGGCCTGTTTGTGTCATGGAACTTCCTGGAGCTTGTGTTTGGAACTTGGTAAATCATACAAAGTTCCATTAAATCACTAGGGCCCTCTCACCTTACAGAGGATGTAGTCCCTACTCATTACTCAAACGTTCAAACTCTTGTTTTGCAGGATTTCAGCAATTTAACATTGTCTCTTAGATCACTTTTCACTACTCCTTTACTACAAAAATCGTTCTTAAAAATATCGCTACCATATAAAAAACCACAAAACCACACACACATATATATAAGTTTTTAGGTGATGGTGATGGTTTTTTTGATCGGTCAAGAATAGTCTTGAGTGGTGAAGGAGTAGTGGAAGGTGAGAATTTAGCATCATTGAATATTGAGTAGGGACTACCTCCTCTATCTTATATGAACTTTCAGGCTGTCACTTTACGTAAACAAGCTCTAAACGGGCATTTTCTTCTCCATTATAGGGAGAACATTGCTGCCAAGACCATCTGAATCTCTTTCTACCGATTATTGTGATTAAGCCTTGCATATACTAATAAATAATTGTACATACGGATCTGGGTTTGGTTCCAAACACCTAAAGTATTTATCAAATTTGGATCTAGCTTTATGTAGTCCATTCCTGGAGCTCAACTTATTGTCATGGAACTTCTTGGAGCTTGTGCCAGGAATGGTAAATCACATAAAGTTTGATGGCATTACTAGGACCCTATCATCTTATAGAGGATGTAGTCCCTACTCCACACTCAATCCCTCGTTTTTGTATAGTTTCACCAATTTAACCACTTATTAACTCCTTTCAACACTTTCTATTACTCATTCATTACTCAAAACCATTTTCTATGAGAAAACCATCGCTATTACTTAAAAAGACACAAAATAACACACACACAACATTATATATATATATATATATATATATATGTATGTATATATATATGTATGTATATATATATATATGTATGTATATATATATGATTGTATGTTTTTATGTGATTTTGGTAGTGGTGACAGTAGTGGTTTTAAATGATGGAAAACAGTTTTGGATGGTGAAAAATAGTGAAAGGTGATTGAATTGGTGGAATCATGAAAACAAAGAATTTAAGATGATTGAGTATTGAGTAAAGACTACATCTTCCATCTTATATGAACTTTCAAGCTCCTTTTGAACAAATTACTTCACGCGAATATGGGTTCTGCGTTTGCATCATTTCACACTACAAATACCGGTCCTCCTGTAGAGTAACATGACGCAAACAAGCTCCAAATGAGCATTTTCTTATCCATTATAGGGAGAACATTGCTGCCAAGACCATATGGATCTCTTTCTACCGACGGTTGTGGTTAAGCCTTGCATATACTAATAAATGATTGCACATACGGATCTGGGTTTGGCTCCAAACACCTCAAGTATTTATCAAATTTGGATCTAGCTTTTCGTAGTCCATTACTGACTCCCAAAGCATGCCAGAAAAGACTTCATTGTTCATGGATAGTTTCATTAAATCAATGGTCTTCTCAAGCTGAAGTATTCTGAACATGTTTCATATGTTATGTAAATACTAGTTTTTATGTAAAAATTTTGAGTTTTATATGGAAGAGGCTTTGAGACATCTTTGCTTTAGTTGCAAGCTTTTCTTTTCGAGGCATTTACAATGAGGAGGCCGAAGACAGGTGCATGCGATGGGTATCGAACTCATGATCTTCAACTTGTGAGTCGACCACCTAGACAGGTAAGCAACTTTTTCTAGGTAAATATGCACACAAATGACTGGAAAATAAGTTTATTTTCAGTGTGTAAATTTATGAATCGCTTCCACAACATTCTTTTAGCTGCCTCTTCACTTTAAGGTACTGCACAAATAATTAAAATTTCCTGCTATATATACAAGACCCAATACAAAAAGTTAGCCTGGATCAAACCCAAAAGGTTCTCCTTCATGTGAAATCAAAGTAACGTGAAGAAATCGTGTTGTGTTTGATTGACCTCAGAAACTGATCAACGTTAACACGACCCAAAACATGTTAACTCTTGACATGAAAGAACAACACAAACAAGACTCAAAAAGTCCTTTCGTGCATCCAAACGAACAGAAAAAATCAGTAATCGTGCCAAGTTACCTGTTTCTGAGACGATAACAAGATGACATGACATAGAAACACGACCCAAAACACGAAATTGCGACACCAAACTGTCACCATGCACAGGTGGCTATTAAAACTGGCCAGCTTGCTGGTTAGACCCCAACCACTCTGGAACTGGAACCGAGGATCTCCTGTGGTCCTAGTGGAACCGAAACTTGACCTGGACCCAAAGTGTGCTGATTCGGCTTTGGTAGAACCGGAACCGGTGAAAAGCGTGCCATTACTGGCCGTGGTCTATGCAAAACGTAAATTTCCCGAGTACAAAGCCCGGCCAGAATCAAGCCATCAGGTCCCGCGCAGCGAAGCCCGCCATTTCGAGAAAATCCTCCTTTCCCTCTCTTTCTCTTTCTCCCGCTTTCCCTCCTCGTGAGGTGAAGCGTCTGCCGCTGCTTTCCTGCATCATCTTCCCCCAAATCCGTCGCTTCTACTCGTCAATCCATCCAATCCGATTGTTGTAGGGTTTGCTTCTCCACCGAAGATGTCGAGCGCCTTGGACATGACCCTCGATGATCTCATCAACAACAACAAGAAGACGGCCGGTGCCTGGGCCGGAGGTTCGCGAGGAAGAGGACGTGGTGGCGGTGCGGGATCCGGCCCCGGCCCTGTTCGACGGTTCGCTAATCGCGTCGCGAATCGGTCGAACCCTTATCCGAAGGTGGTTTATACTTTTTTGGGGGGATTTCGTTTATGACCTGGGTTGTGATCCCCCTTCTTTAGGGTTTCGGATGTTCGATTTTCCCTTTTGTGCGCTTGGTTTTGGTGCTAGGGTTAGGGTTGGGTCGTTCTGAGGCGTTTTGTTGCTTTGTTCGTGTGTTTGTTTGGGGGTACAGCCGATGCAGCCGGCTCCGGAGACGGCGTGGCAGCACGATATGTTCACGGATCAGGCCCCGGCAGCGTATGCGAGCCTTGCAGCGCGGTCGATCCAGACAGGAACGAAGCTTTACATTTCAAATTTGGAATACGGGGTTTCCAATGAAGATATTAAGGTTCTTTACATTGCTTTGCGAAGTGTACTTAGCTTTTCTAGTTTTCTAAGCGAATGTTGCATACAGCAATTTATGACCTTTGCCCCATATAGCCATATCAATGCTGATTAGTTTTCTAAAGTTCAGATTTATTTGTTGAATCATGTAGTCGGACCTAAAATCTAACTGAGATGGATGCCAGGTTTGATAGTGAACAACGCATTTAAACTTATGACTTCCTTGGCTTTTAAAATTTCATTATATGGTTGTTTTGCTTGATCCAGGACCAGAGAGCATGTTTCTTATTGATGCTTATACTTACTGTGTTGTTTTGATACACTTTGCTCCCTTTACCTACTATGTTTTTTGTTGTTTTATAATCATTGTTGGAAAAACATTTAGATCTGTGAAAGTATCTCACAGCGGAAACCTAGAACTTGTTGAGATGTATGAAAACCTGAACTCTATGCTAGTCATAGTCTACCGAAAATTCTGCTGCTCTATAAATTTATACTTGAGAGTTCGTGCATGACCCTGCTTTTTAAGAGGCACTTTTGGTAGATATTCTAGAGAATGCACGCTGTTTAAATTCTAAGGGTTCTTATTTTCCAGTCATTTTGGTATTCTATTGTATGCGCATGCTTTCACTTGGTTTTGCTCAGTTCATTTTCACTTTTCATATTCATTATAAGATGCCATCCAGTAAGACTGCTAGTATCTCTGAATCTGCTGTCTCTGCATGTGTCAGGAACTTTTCGCAGAGGTTGGCGATTTAAAACGGTTTAGTATCCACTATGATAGGAGTGGGAGGTCAAAGGCATGTATCTTTGCTTTTATGTTTGTTTCACTTTTTGAGTTGCAAGTATTTGATGAGGAAGATCCATGTTTTCAGGGCACTGCTGAAGTTGTGTTTTCACGAAGATCAGATGCTGTGGCAGCTGTCAAGAGGTACAACAATGTGCAACTTGATGGGAAGCCGATGAAGATAGAGATCATAGGAACGAATGTGTCAGCACCTTCTTCATTACCACAGGCTGCAAATGGCTTATTGGGGAACCCCAGTGGCTTTCCGAGGAGGTAATATTGGTCATGGAAGTTTTAGTAGTTTGAGTTTGTTTTTGTATTTCCACCTGATATTTCCTTTGACCTCAATTAATCGCTCTGTAGATGAGTGAAAACTGGAGTGGCACTTTGTCTCTTTATGATAGGCTCTTGTGGGAACTCTTCTAGAATGTGTTTTGTTTCAATTTGATTATTGATCCATAAAGTGGATCTCAGAGGAACTCTTCTAGATTATGTGTCTTTGTTTCAATGTCTTTTGATCTTTAAGGTGAACACTTATACAGAACCAAACTGCGGGGGATTGATTTGTTTCACTACTAGTTGGGGTTAGGGCACGATATTTTTCTAGCACTTCTTTATCCAGATAAAACATGTTATATTGAATCTAATGCAAGATTACATAAAATGGAATTGGAAAGAATTAAACCTTAACAAATGAAGGGTCTAAATCTAAACCACTGTAGCAAACAATAAATATCCCCAATTGGAAATGAACATGACAACCAAAAGTGATATATGAGTTATTACATATAGTGCAGAACTTGTAGTCAAAGGCTCAATGGTAAATTGGTCTGCATGACTCAATTGATTGAGAGGTGATCCAGCCGAGTAGGCTGCTGACTCAGGATCTGTCCAGGCGTGATTCTGGTCTAAATAGGACCGAGTACGTCAATGCCCATTTTGTTGGCTGATCCAGCTTGGCTCGCCAGATTTTGGGGTGATAATCATCAGGTTTGTCCATAAAAAAGTTAAATCATTAACCATGTAGGATACTAATGCATGTTCAAATTAACAATATTAAGAAACTAGTCTAAATAAATGAAACAAAAATGAAAACATCAGATAAGCATGAAGACAATTTAACAACTATGAACGATCAAATAAACAAGTAAAACCAGTATTTCTTCAAACTTGATTCAAAATCCAAACCGAACCATATTAAGCTACTCCAATGAACAAAATTTCTCCCTACGTTCGAAGAGAAAGAAAGGCGGGGGGGGGGTCCTTTAAAGACACCCACCCTTAATTTCAGGTTTTGGAGTAATTGTAGGATACAGGTCAATATGCTATCATTAGCAAAACTGCTTATTGTGTAGAAATTTTCAGCAATTCGGTACATATAGTCTTGTGTACTAGTCTAGACTCTAGCAAAAATCGATGTCAACATGCTTCCACTCATTTTACCTTCACCTTTTTGTTATAGATATACTTTTCTGATAGTCTGCTAGAGTGCTACGGTACCTAGAATATCTCAAGACTGTAGTTTCATATTTCCCACATTCTGGATGGGGAGGGGGATCTTTATATGACTAGGTCTTGGATGAAAGAGGAAAAGGTGAAAATTAAATAAGACTTTGGTGAAGAAGGGAAGAGAACGTTAATTTGAAGTATCTACTTATTTACTAAATGGCCTGTGCCCTTGCTGAAGAGTTTGAAGCAAATTTTGTATGCCTTTCACTAACTTCAAAATAGCATGGAAGTGGCAATGTTGTCTCTTTGTTTTAATGACATAGTACATGCGTGACAAGTGACAGCATATTTTGATATGCTATAAAATAGGACCATTGTTTAACAAATGCTTGTTTTTAGCTGTATCAAGGGAACATAGTAGCATTATGGTGAGAAACTGGGTATTTGCAACAGGAACAACTACAAATTTTCACAGTAAGGGGAATTCTTAGGAAATATTCATTTCTTGGTGTTTTGTTACAATACTGTTTTGAGGTTTAATAAACTTATATTCACCTTTTAGGACATATTTTCAGTTTTATTTATTTTTATTTCAGAATCTAGATACCTTCTTGGCTATCTATATTTTCTCAGAAGCGATTCTACTAAAGCATGCTATTTCATTTGTTCTCCCACTCCTATACTTTTTTGTAATTTTTAAACCATCCAAGACTTTTTGGAGAATGTTATGGTGTGAAAATTTCTCAACAAACCCTTTTTAAGAAAATGCCAACAAAGAGAACAGCGATTCAGGTGTGAATATTATCAATTAGCTTATGTTGTCAATAGCATTTAAGACTCATTTGTCTGCTAACCCTCTATGTGGTTAAGCTCTACTTAGCCAGACTTAGCGGGTACTAATATTTGTAAATAAAAAGTATAAAAATCTCACTTGGAAAAATTGGTATTTTCAAGCTGAACTAATTGGTTTCAATTCCAAGTGTGTAACCCACAACATGGAGTTCATACTGTAAATTATTTCCATCAGCATCTCACAGGTTCAACCAGCTCTATTAAAGATAAAATCATTGACCTCACATAATTGACTATGCAGCCTGCATTGTGCAGATTAGGTGGCCCATATATGCAAACTAGGCAGCTGCATGTGTCTTATGCAGTACAGAATGCTGTTTATTAGAATTTCTATTAAAGTAGGCGGACTAGGTGGTTGGGTTCCTCCAGAGACATGTATGGTTGTCGCATATGCACACATTTAACAACATACATCCATATTAGCATGTGTTGTATCTTTTAAAGGCATAATATATCTGCACCATATATGAAGTTTGAAAACCATACTTGCACTACATTGTCTGCATTACTCTAGTCACAGATGCAGTTTATAAGCATTGATGGGAAAATGTATGATGTGATCTTATATTCTTGTCATTTTTGTAACTACTAAAATTTGATTGCACTGCTAACTGATGTCATATCTCGTCATGGGTGGTGTGCGGATCCTCATAATGAAGATTTGCAGGTGTTTGTGCATTAGTGATGGCTCTTTTCAAAATGCTGGAAAACCATTATAACATGAGTTATGCGCCAGCTGAGCATTCTTGAAAGTTACTTCAAGCCTTTTCAAGAAAGACAAAACAAAGTAACGAGGAAATCAAGGCAATAGTAGAAATATATATGTGGCCTTCTGCTACTTTGCCCTTGTTCTTGAGCAAAGCCTTTTGCATATTCTTGTCTGTTGTTTCTGTATTATAAAGATATTTTTTGAACTTCTTTTTGTTGACCTACTGTTGTCAAATTGTTGATAGTAAGATGTCCTTACTAATTTTATGGTGTTCATTCTTTGGCAGAAACCAAGTAAGAGGAGCTGCTAGTGCACGCCCCCGAGGTGGTGGTGGTGGTGGCCGTGGTTTTGGGAGAGGACGAGGAAGGGGTAGAGGACGCGGCGAGAACATATCTCTTGAAGAACTTGATGCGGATCTGGATAAATATCATACAGATGCTATGCAGACAAACTGAAGTGCATCACATGCCTATGATGCTATTTGGCATTCTTGAAGATGCTCATGAAAATTGTGTACCTTTCTTATTGTGCTACGGTTTCTAGAGGGGGGAACTATGGTTCTTTATACTGGACGTGGCACTTTATGTTTGTTCTTGCCATTCTTGCCGTTTTGGTTAATACACGGTGTTAAGGCTATAACTGGATTGTTTGCTATCTGGATCAAACTGATTAGCTTGGTTTCCTTTTAATTTTCTGTTGCATTCTTCAATATGGAGCCGTGAGATGAAGTCTTCATATACTCATTGTTGGCTGGACCTCTTTCTAACAATTGGGGTGGTGGGAAAAGGTAGACGTACGCATGACAGCTTACTGATCAACGCATGCTGCAGAGAGAGTCCTTTATGTAATAATGGACGATCACACTGAAGGTACCGTCCATTTTATCCCTATTTTATGCCCTTGTTCTTACCATGTGGTTTTCTCGTAGAATGCCATGGTTTTGGTTGCAGTTTGGGAGTACGCAAGGTGCTATTTGGGCTACCTGTATCATAGTTTCAATGGTCATTCTGATTGTTGGGAGTTACCGCAGATCTTGGATTTTGATTTATTTCTTCTTAAGGTTTGTCAGTGGCGCACCAGCCTTCTCGGCGCTGTTGCTAGACAGACCCTGGGAGGCAAGTGAACATCTTCCCAGATCTTAGAGATGGCATGCGTGGATGGTTTTCTGGTGCTTCATTCATCTTAGTTGAGCGGTCTCAGGCGTTCCTACCAAAGTATCCCTTATTTACCTATAAATGGCCTTCATGCATGCTTATTCCACATTGTAATTTTGGTTGCTTTCCAGTTCAATTGACTGAACGGCCGTGGTAGGGCTTCTGTCTTAGGCGGATCTTCTGTCATCCACCATAGCTTTATGGCCTGCAGTTTCTGGAACTATAGTTTGTGTGATGGGCAACAAATAGTTTAGCTTGTTGATTGTCATTTTCACGAAGTGGCTGCAATAATGTTATTTGAGCATTCTTGGTCAAGACGGGTTGAGAAATAATTTATGGAAGTAAAAGCAATAAGATAGCGTGTTCACTGTTCAGGTCTCCATAGGGGCTTTAAGTTCCATTGAAAATAAAATTCTTGCTCTATTTGTTAGATCCTTGCTATTCTTTTGCCGATACTTCAGTGATGCTTGTGAGGGATGGAGGTCAACAGTGATGTATCAAGATGGCTTGAATGGAGAGCCAACAGAGTCTTCTTATATCTGCATGTTATTGACTGTTTGGAAAGAGAACCTCTCCAGGAAAAAGAAACCATAGAATTGATGCGTGATCTTCATCTCCCTGTATATGTCATGTTTGACGGTTTTATGTGGAATTCCTTACGCATAAGGATAGCAGTTGGTTAAAGCACATTGCAGCTTTTTTTCAATAGCTGAAAAGCTGTTTGCCATCTCATTGTGAGAGGTTATCCTATCCATAGTTACTGCAAATGCATGTAGCGAATGCTCTAAGAGATGACATTAATTTAAAGGGATGCCAGAAGCACATTGGAAGCGATAAACCGTGTTTTTTCTCAAGTCCGGTGAAATCTGTGTAATTTAGAACAAAGACTGTCAAGGTTTAAGGAGATTCAAAGAATGTCATGGGCAATTTTCTGAAGTTTGTTTTGAGTGGTGAAGTGATTCAAAATGACTGGTTCATACTGTTCCTGTGGCGATTTGTCGTCTCTATGAAACTAGCGGTTGGAATATTGATATAAGATGCCGTGTGGCCAGTGACTGTTACGGTAGGCCATTGTGCGTTAGATGTAGCCGGTAGGATGGGGAAGGATATGAGCTGTACTCAACCTGGGTTGATCATGGAGCTGATTTTGCTATTACAAGTTAAATGATCGTAAAAGCGTTTACCAAAAAGTGGATTCAGTGCTGTCATGTAGGGTTCGACTTGTGTCATATTCATTCAATTCTCTTGTCTGACTTGCATGATGTATCATGATAGCTTCTTTTACTTTGTCCGCCATGATACATTGGTTCGTATTTATGTCGTTTCCTTCTGCTTCTCCATTATCATTTCTTTTGGGAGAATTATAGCTACATTATTATTGTTATTCATTGTTGAAAGTGTTTAAGCTGTCACCACATAAGTAGAAGATAAAGTGGAGATTCAATTTAAGGTGGTTTAGTTGATGGAGCCTTAGTGCAAAGTGTTTAAGCTGCCGATATAAATGCATGTATTACTTGGATAGAGCGTAATAGGTGCTAAGAATCCATGTAGCCATCAGATGAGATTATGGCATGGCCTTGTGGTCCTTGGTTTTCAAAAACTGAATCTTCTGATCTTTTGTATTGAAATATCAGGAGCTTGGCCATTCTTTTCTACAAAGGGGAGGTCATCCGTACCTATGAAATGCCATTATGGGTGTATTTGAGAAGAGAAGTTGTATGTTCATTTAAGAGCGTCCTTGCGGCTCAAGGCTTCCTGAGAATAACTTGATACAAAGCGTTCTTGTGCACCAGCGTCATCTGTTTCTCTCATTATTGAAATTCATAGCGTTGATGCATACTGCTATCGTTTTATTTCTGTTTTTCGTCCACGCAACCCCCCAGAGTGTCATGCACCCTTGGCTGATGAATGTTGAAGGGTGACATATAAGAAACCAGAATCGCCACCGAGATTTGCATAAGATGCAAACTCTCATCGCTCAAGTGAAAGACAAATTGAGTTACAAGGTAATCTTAAAGTCTTCAGCAACGTGGAAGTGATGGCTCTCCATGTGATGTTCTTGTCTTATCTAATTGGAATTAGTCAGCGATGTACTTGATCTGCCAAAGAGTTCCATGAGATTCTTATTGTTTCACATAAACCTCCACATGGTTTGTCCTATGGAATGTCATGATAAAGTGGACTCGCTTGTGTGTGAGGTTTCAAGTTTTGGATTTTCACAATGGATTGTTCCAAACATTTTTTAAGGAAAATTTCCCAAGAATTTCAAAACATGGGGAAGAAGCCGTCAGTCCAGTTTCAAAATATCTCAGTTGTCATTAGGCATCGATTTAGTGGACCATGAAAAACATTCTAAGATGCTTTGCATCTGGAGCTATCGGTAGTAATAGTTGTAAGGTACATTTTTGCTAGGTGTATGTCTAAATAATATTCAGAAAGTGCTGTTTATATCCAAATATGTAGGTCATTTATGTCACGACCATCACAATTATGAATTTTCATGTATATCGTCTTGATGTATCCGAAAGTTATTCCTTCTAGAGTGAGAATGAAAGACTCGATCTTTGAGGCACGACTCTCGATTAGGTATTACTATCAAGCAGGGTCATTCTTTCTTCACATTCTTGAATTAGCAGATCTACATTGAAGCAAGGTTGGGGGTCTGCCCCGGCAAAACTAGGAAATGTTCAATAAGGTATTACTCACGGTTGATTTGGTCAGCTATGATACAAAGCCGAAGGTATGTCTCGCCTGTCATCTCACTGGTGACTCTTCTCCCAACCGTTCAAAAAATTTCACCAATTTTTTTAAAAATTCAAGAAAAGTCCGTGAGTGCCTTGGTACAGCATTTGGCTATTTGCATCACCTTAAAAGATTTTCCAGATCCGCGACTGAGTTCTCAAGAATTTGACTGTACATTTCCATTGGGGGCTGATCCAGCTGCTAGTGAGAACTTGGAATATTGCTTTCTTACAGCGAGGAGGCTGGAGCCATATGCACCCCCAGGTATCGAACTCTCTCGTGATCTATTAAAACTTGGAAATCTTTAGTGCTGGTAAGATCGCCCCTCAATGTAAAATGAACGCCAACTCTCTCTCTCTCGTAGGGTCTTACGTAAGTCATTGATTTGAGGATGGTGCTCAAAGGGTCTAGTATAGTATAACAACTTCAAAGCGAGTCATAACTATCTTTCACATTAACCTAAAAATAAACAAAACCAAAGAGCAACAGCTCACTGGCTAGAGGAGGGTCAATACACAAGCTAAAAGTCATGAATTCGATACCCAATGCATGCATTGGCTTCGGCCTCCCCGTTGTATCAAAAAAACAAAAACTAGAAAAGACTGAATGACATTAACCCTTCCCACTGCAAATAGCCTAAGATAAAATCAACAATCTCTTTGTTAGAGGCATTATCTATTGCATAAGCACATAGGCGCCAACATGGCCTTGAGAGTCACGGTACTCAATACTTCCACCCCAAGTTGTCCACCTCTTAGAAAATGGGTTCTTAGAGGGCAAAGGAAGAGGAGAAAAATGTGAATTCCTATTTGCTTTAAATTTTACTCTAAGCATTTAAAAGAAATTACTATTTTTCTATTCATTTTTCTTTTTACTTCCTAGGAAAAGCCGAAACCTAACACCAGAGTCGAACTCTTCACCAACAATAACGGAGCTAGAACACCCTGCCGTTGAGATGACCCTCTCAGCTCCATTGCTCTACTGTCTTTAGAATCACAAAACCAGGGGCATAGCGCATCCTCCATAAGGTACACATAGAAGACCGTGGGCACCTCAATCATTTCGTTTAAAATAGATCGAAACTCTTGTTCTACTTTCTCTGTCATAGATAATATTGAAAATACTAACAAGTCCAAAAAATATGTTGAGAGAAGTAGCTTTATTTTAGATAAGGAGGACGCTGCGGGAAGAAACCCCGCCTTATCGCATTGATCTAAGAGAATTCGTTACGTAAGAGATGGCGAACCGATTTGGTAAGCCATCCATCCACCTTATTGAACACCTTATTGAAGAGGAACAAGGAGCAATTGATGCCCACTCTTATACAGGATCACTAGGTTTCTATTGTGAATCAGGTGACTTCTGCTGACCATTCATCTAAGATCACTCACTATTCGAGATATGTAATGGTGGAGCTTATGCGAATAATCAGAGCATATAAACCTATTTAAAATTAAAAATAAGAGGTTTGATAAACATCCCATTTTGTATTATAGAGTGAAGCCTAAGAATCCAATACTTGCTCTTCACTGAAGGCTTTTGAGAATTGATGACCACCACATGATGAAGCAGCTAAGTTGTAGTAGAAGCCAAGTCGCAGCGGGAAGAAGAAGAAGAAGAGGGAGGAGGAGGAGAAGAGTACTCGGTTATCAAAAAGAGCGTTTTCAGTCGGGAAGACTTCCTTAATAATGTATATGTCCAAGTTTAACTTTGGTAAAGTAAAACGACTTTTGTTAAAATGTGTTAATCTTTTCAAAAATAACATCTCATAAAATTCGAGAAGAAAACCTTTCTTTCTGAGTGCACGTTATCTGGGTCTTAAGGGCCATACAATAACTCACATTCACACCTCCTTTTGAGTGTTTCCATTTTCTTCAGCACTTTCGATGATTTCCTCGAATTTCTTTTAAAGTGTTAGGTTAATTCCTTGCAATTTGTCGCTGCCCAAACCACCTTAAGCATGTGTCTTTCATTATATATTTTAATAGATGTACTAACACTTTTCATAAGACACCTTTTATTGTTTTCTTTCAAAAGTAACACTTTTAATGCCTAACACTATGTTATGAGACAGTTGAAACAATGCAGTGATCGCTACATCTTCGGTGTTTAGCGCACGAAAAAACTAAGTCAAAAATCCTCACTGAGCACAAAAAATAAACTTCCTCACAAAATCACTCCGCCCTCGTTCCCCGCCCTGAGTCTTTCACCTTTTATATTATAAATATATAAGAGAGAGAGAGAGAGAGAACTCCAACCCTAGTGAAAAAACGAAGTAAAAAATCCTCAGCAAGCACAAAAGGAAACTTCCTCATGGCTTCACACCACTGCAAAATCAGTCCACCCTTTGTTCCCGCTCTCACTCTTTCACCTTATATATATATATATATATATATATATATATATATATATATAGAGAGAGAGAGAGAGAGAGAGAGAGAGAGAGAGAGAGAGGGAGAGCATAGTCTACGTGCACTTTATGCTCTAATCTTCTTAAATATTTCAGTCATTTATCCTTAAGATTAAGGGTTGAGATTTTTTAAGCAAAAAGCAAATAATACCGAGTGTGCAAAAGTATCAATATACTTTTTTATTTTGAAAATTTAAAATTTTTTAACTGTGGATTTTAGTGATCAAAGATCTTTAAAAATATTTAAGTGAGTGTACACATGGACTAATTTCTCCTTCCACGCGCGCGGGCACACACACACATATATATATATATATATATATATAGAAAAAGTGATAACTAAAAGAAATGGAGGTTGTACAAAACTCAACAACTTTTTTTTTGTCCTTTTTCTAAAAATATAGAAAGAAACAAAGACACCAAAAATGAAGAAGAAGAGAAAGAGAGATTAAATGGCTGATTGTCGTAATGATGAGCTACTTCTCTTTGTCTGTTTCGGAGAATCTTTTATGAACACTTCTACTTATCTGAATTGGCTTTTCCTTTCAAACCTGGTCATAAACGTCGGCCGCAACATCCTAATTTCCATCACTAAAATAAAATGGTTTGTGCATGTCACCATAATAGCTGATTTTATTGCTAATTTATAATGGTTGTACAAAACACTTTTTGAATCTCTTAATTTTGGTCAATCTTTCGCACCACCTAATTCCCATGTCTATGCCTTTTAAACAAATACCAAAGATTTTATCATGCACCAGTGCTAAGTTGGTTCAAGTGGTTTGGTACCTTGTTCCCCTTAATCAAGGTCTTGAGTTCGAGCCTTGTGAATGTAGACAACCAGCACCGGGAGAGCTTTACCCCATATTGGGCCCACCTGGTTCGAACCGAATTGATCCGGGTCCTTGTAGGCTTGTGGATAACGTTCGTTTAGACCAAAAAATCAGAGGCTTACATCAACACAGGAATCTACTTATCAATATAAGTACTACAATGACAAAATCAAACAGTTACAAGGTTGAAATTCAATCATTTTAAGGGAAAAAAAATTCAATCCTCACATAAGTTTAGTGGACGTGAGTTCAGCCTTATCGTAAAAGGATAAGGAGACATTCTAGAATTGAGAAGTACTAACAAAAATATTAAATAATAGCAAACATCTAAAGAGCATTTGCAGAGCACTTTTAGAACTCAAAACAATTTAATTCTATTCTTCTCTAGTCTTGCTTGTACACAACACAAAACAGGTATAACTTAGACTTTTAATAAGAGAGTGTTAGCTGGTCGAAAATTCGACTTCTGGCAGGTGTGCATGTATGTGGAAATAGTGCTTTAAAAGAAGTGATACATAGGTGTGACATATATTCATGGATTTTAATTCAGGATGGTGGTATTGATGTTGTTATTCATCGTATTATATAAATGAAAGATGGGTCATGTCCCATTGATTATTAAATGTTCATGTCAGATATGGCTTCTGTAATCAATACTCAATTGAGCATTATATTAGTACTCCTCTCTGTGAGAGGGACAACGAAATTTTTGTCGTTAGTATCGAACAATGAGCAATTGTGAGGGATGTGTGGTAAAAAAGAAAGAAGAAAAGGTTGCATTAGATAGAGAATGAAAACCACAATCACTTATTTGGAAATTCCTAAAATATTGGCATCTATAATAAATGTTTGGAACTTCAGGTGGCTAAACATGAATGAGCCATGTTCAAGAATTTCAAACGGAAATTTCATGTTTTCCTGCACCCCGAAAATGTATGGTTGCGGTGTCGTGTCTTATTCGTGTTATGCGATTCTTTCTCAAATGTTAAAAGCAGGTCGATCCAAACACAACTTTTTCTCTATCGTGTTACTTAGAGTGGACAAGAACATGGACTTTTACGGTTGTGCTCGTTTCAGGTGGTACGATGTCAGCAGATTTACATTTTGGGTTGTTTCTTGTGTTTGTATCAAAAACAGGTCAACCAAATATAACTTCCCCCCTCCTTCGTGTTACTTTAGATGGACACGAACATGAACCTTTTGAGTTGTGTTCGTGTCAGTTTTCATATTGTGTCTTATATTGTCAATCCTACTAACATGTCTGAGTTAGGCCTCAACCTTTGACTCATCCCAGTCTGGTTTAGGCTGTTTTTTTACTAAGTATTATAGACATTATCCACCAAAGTACAAGAAGAGTCTTGACTACGCTAGGTAAAATCAGTTAGATTTAATTATAAAATTAGTTCAATTAACATGGTTTTAAGGCACATGCAAACAGATTATACGAATCAGAGCGGATCAATAAGTCCGGTCTCCTTGTTGAGCTTGTAAGGAACGAGTTGACTTGTGTTCATCTCATTTTCGAACGAACCGAGCGAAAACAAAATACAACTCGGGTCATTTATCAGCCCGAAATCGGAGTGCCCGAGAGAGGGCTTGATTCACAAGATAAAGGTCAGGAGTTCGACATGCATAGGGAGCGTGCATGCCTCACTTTGACGAGGAACGAAGAGGAGGAGGAGGAGTAAAAGATTGTGTTTTATCATTGTCTATCCAGCAGTTTTTTTAGGTTTAGGATTTTGGTACTGAAGATCCAGTATATCTAAATCCACAAGGTTTCCCAAATCTGGACCCAAGTCCAACGCAATTTAGAGTCGCTATTGTTAGGGTCTTCCGGTGCAAACCTGTCATGAAAGCCTAGCTTCAGGCAGAACACATGGTCCTTTCTCATTGCCCCACGTATCGTTTGCTGACGTGGATCGACAATAAAAGGATCTGGCGAGGAAGGCTCTCGTCCATGTTCTCTTGTCGACGGCGGCGCCCTCGAGAGTTTCACCGGCGAGTCCGTTATTTTCAGGCGTACGGTAGGACGCTTATGGACAAGGATTCCACGAAATAGTCTCTCTCTCTCTCTTGGTCGCTATATGGCGGGATTCTCGAGTCCATAGTCGGGAAACCACTGCTCTGTTTCGAACGGGAAGGTGAGAAGGGTTCCTGGTTAAGTGCCGGGGATGGGCGTGCTTTGCGACGACGTCGTGCTTATCAGCCAGGGACGGAGGGCGGGGGAGCCGACGGTTATCACCGTTAATTGCCCGGATAAGACGGGGTTCGGCTGCGACCTCTGCCAGATAATCCTCGAGTTCGGTCTCAGCATCAACCGTGGAGGTATGGTTTTCCGGTGGCGTCATCCCGGTTATCCAGCGAGCTTTTTTCTTCTTTTCGACGTCTCGAGATGTTAGGTTTTGTAGGTGCTACGGAGGTTTGGTAATGTGAGGTTCTGGAGTTTCGGGAGATAGGAGCCGGCCGATTTCTGGAACTTCCTTCTTCCCGTTTCAGAAAGTTAGGGCTTGTTGATTTTGAAGAGCTGCCGGATTTCCTTACTTTTTTGTTTTGTACTTTTTTTGTGATTTCCCTGTTTCCCCCAAAAAAATTTGTTCTGAAAGAAATACCGTGATTTCCTGTATGACGACGGGCTCATACTCGAGCTTTTGTCAATCTGTGTCCAACCCCCAGTCGCCGTCCATATTGTTTCGGTTAAGTCGGCCATTGTTTGAAGCACGATATGAAGCTTTGCTTTAAATGCTGCTCGCCAGCTGTGGGGGATCATCTATTCTTGGAATGCTAAAGAACGCGTTTGTTATCCTTGATTCCTGGAAGAAATCTTGGTTGATCCCTTTCCTTTCCGTGCTGTTGGTTTCTAAGAATGTAGAATTTTTCTCTTCCTCAGGGATTTTCTTAGATCTTCTTTGGTTTTGTTAATACTTTCTTGGAGATGATGTTAGTTTCTGGGAGTTTTGCTATCTTTTCCCCATCTCTGCTCGAAATTTGGTTGTTGGTTTCAAGAAAGAAACGTGCTTCAGGATCAGAGAAGAGATCCTAGTAATTGAGACGACAAACAGAACAGATTAGTTATTAGTTCGCAGATGGCGCATAGCCCAACGAGCAAGCCAATTGGCACATGCTTTCGTTCCCATCTTATACGAATGAGTTTTCTCAACCGGCCGTTCCAATGCAATAGGTCCCCTGATAGCGTCAACCAGCGGTATGTTGGTTGATGAGAAGAGTAGGACTTGGTCAATGATTTGGTTTTGCTTGGATGAAAGCAGGAGTTACTTGTCCTTTTTTAGTGGCTTGAATGGGATTGCTTTATGAACTTTTATTCAATCAAGACCACAACGGTCTGGTTTCTCATGTGGGAATGATGTAGTACTTCCTTTACTGTTTCATAATACGTCCGAAATTATGTATAGTAACAGTTAAGTACCAATCAAAGATTCGATATCCTTGTACCATAGATTTGTATATAAGAAAATGGTCTTCAAGTGCATCTGTTTGTTTTTTTTGCTCGTGGAAGTTAGATGATTTTGTTGGTAGGGAGGACGAAATGATGCTTATTAATTATATCTGTCATTATTGTGATGGATTTTTGGTGAACCCTTTTGCTAGATTTTTCGACTGATGGTAGATGGTGCTACATTGTATTCTGGGTGGTGCCTCAGTCTGGTTCCTTGAGAGACATAAGGTGGTCAAACTTAAAAAACAGACTATTATCTAAGTGCCCTTCATGCTCCGTACCAATTTACTATGTTCCCGAGCCAAAACCGCAGGATTCTCCTGTCTACTTGCTGAAGTTCATCTGCTCAGACAGAAAGGGTCTCTTACATGGTACTCATTTCTACTTTCTCATATTATTTTCTCTTGTAAGATTTCCTCTTGGGGATTTCTACTGAATATCTTTGTTTCTTCCTTAATTTACAGATGTCACTCATGTTCTCACTGAGCTCGAGCTTACAATTCACAGAGTTAAAGTTTCTACCACTCCTGATGGAGGTGTTGTTGACCTCTTCTTCGTCACAGATGCCAGGTTATTTGACTGTGTTATCTTTACGCTTTTCAAAATTTTGCATTTGTGGCTCCATCACAATGCCTTGCATGAAGATTTCTTTGATTTTGCTTTCCAAGAAAAGTTTATAGTTAGCCGTCTTTGCTGGCTTTGTCTTCAAACTTCCTTGTAGTTGTCTTCACGTATATGGGAATTCTCAGATCAGACCTATTCATGGGTGAGGTGAGGTAGCTGCGTCACTTGAGAACGCTGAAAAAGAAAATCCAAAAAACCGATGGAAGCGGTTCAAAATTTCCAATGATTATACAGACAGCCTCGCCTGAAATTTATCAACAGAACTTCGCCTCACCCCAGAAAATTTTCTTTGGTCCACTGTTGGGACTTCTGCTTCTTTCTTTTGCATGCTGCCCTTATTTTCATTATTGATTCATTAAAGAATGCGTGTTTCCTGTTGCTTCCGTCTCTGTGGAAAGCGATGGTGACGATATGATGATCATTTCAGAACTACTCTGCTTCCTCTACCTAGATGACAAGATATTCATGTAACCGCATGCTATTTTTTCCAGAACTCTGTCTTACGCTGTATCCTATTGTTTGGCATTTTTTAGAGAGCTTTTGCACACCAAACAGAGACGAGAAGACACATGCGAAAGATTAACGGAAGTCTTTGGCGATTCCTGTCAAAGTTGTGAGCTTCAGCTTGCTGGTCCAGAGTATAAAGCTCATCAGCATGGGTTTTCTTCATTGCCGCCATCTGTTGCAGATGAGCTGTTTGGCTCTGATCTATCGGACGCTCAAATTTGTTCGCCAGCCCATGTTCCAGATATTTTGCGCACGAAGAAGGCCATATTCACTGTGGACAATTCTCTGAGTCCTGCTCATACTCTACTTCATGTACAATGTCTTGATCAAAAGTGCCTTCTTTATGATATAATGAGAACTTTGAAGGACTGCGGCATCAAGGTTCTGTCGTTTATCTTCGTTTTTGAAGATTTCCTAAATGGTTGGTTTGTTGATCATGTAGTTCGGTCTTGCTCCTAGGTTGCTCATGGCCGGTTCTCATTTAATTCAAAAGGATTCCGAGAAGCAGATCTCTTTATCGTGCAAACAGATGGGAAAAAGATAATGGACCCGGAGAAGCAGAATGCTCTATTTTCAAGACTGAGGATGGAAATGCTCCATCCATTAAGGCTGACCATTGCTAACCGTGGCCCTGATACCGAGCTCTTGGTTGCTAACCCAGTTGAG